>NC_061169.1:23964832-23989832 GCF_022113875.1 Hydra vulgaris | reverse complement strand
TAAATAAATCGGTTTTTAAAAAACATAGACAAACATTTGTTTTTATTCACGATAAATATTAACCGCCACGATAAATACCGTTTTGCGTGGTAACTAGTGTCGTTATCGACTTCGACTAAATCGATTAGTCGAAAGACGATCAAATAGTCGATTTAATCGACTAAATGTCAATTTAGTCGGGTCCTAAAATTCTTATCTTTATCTCTTCGTTTGATTTAACTTTGTCAATATTTAATTTTGTTATGATACTGACCAATTAGTAAAGATAAAATATTTGTAATGATTGAACCATGCGCAAGATCATTATTAATAGCTGGGTTTTTAATTCAACCAAAATATCTGAACATTGAACCTAATTTTCTGTTTCACATAAACTCAGCTCTAAGCTTACTGTATGCTGTGCCACTACATTAATGTTTATGTTTTCTCGTTATACTGAGTCGTTATAAAAAGTTAATTCTTTAAAAAAATATTTAATAATGTGTGATCAGTTAACGATGCCAAAAGGATCCACAAAAAAAATTGGCGCTACCAGCATCCACCTTGATACGCCACAAAAATTACGCCAACTGACATTCAAAATTTAAAATTCGAATCGTTAAGGCTGAAAAGACGCAAATTTAGATTTACTAACAATGCATTTTTTTATATTCAGCTACAAACTTGCTTTAAAAATGCTTTATATTCAGCTATAAAGTTGCATTAAAACTGCTTTATATACATAAGTGATATACATAAAGCAATTTGAAATTAGTAAGTAATCTGTAAGTATAATTAATCAGTATCCTGAAGTAATTTACCAATTTACGTGATATATTGTGATGTAAAATTTTCGAATTTATGATTATAATGTGCAAGCATAGCCATAAGAATAAAATTCTTTTTATGACTATGGTGCGAGTAAGTGGTAGCGATATGAGCTCATATTTGAGCACTTTTTGTATGAAAAATTAATAGATATTACCTAAATTTTTATATTAAATAGTTTTACATGCAATAACTCAGTTTCTTGATCTCTTGCTTGTTGTATGGACATTATAGGCTTGTATTATGTTTAGTAGCAAAGTATATAATCTAAAAAAAAAAATAGTATGAAATTGTATGAAGTATAAACATATCTTAGAATAAAAAAATAAAAGCATAGTTTTTAAATTAACGGTGCTAAAAAAATGTAAGGCACAAAAAATAACAAGATAAATAACTTGCATTTAATAATAGGCTTTTTGTAATTTATAATTTATAAACAAACTTATAAATAACAATTGTTACTCAAAATGCAGTTAATATTTACAATACATTAGATTAATTACTAAAAAATCTTATTCTTCACTTATTACATATGGTGTCGCAACGTCATAAGTATTTTTTAACATATATTGGACTCATCATTGTAAATCCTTTAAATGCAAATCATGTGATTAATGCGTTCAATCGCTATTATTTAAAAGTTATGGATTATCCTAATTATGCACTTCTAACCATGACATTTCAAAGTTTTAACATAAATATCTATCAAAACCACAACATTTTTTGCTGTAATGAGAAACGTGATTGTTTTAAAACATTTTTTATTACATTTATATTTTGAAGTCAATTGTATAGTTGTAACTTATTGTTTTGCTAGAAATTATTTGTTCTGAAATACCTTTTAACATTTTAAAGACAACTGGTAACTTTTTTTAGTTAATATTTTATTATATGAAAATTTTATTTGTGTGTGTGCTTGGTCGTAAAATCTCAAAAAAGTACAAGTTATATACTGATTTAGTCAGTTACGGAAAGTCTAGATTTAGTTGTAACATAAAAAAAAAGTTATACTTAAAAATTGAAGTTGAATCAATATTAACTCAAACTTTTAAGTTACAAATCTGCATAAGAATATGATGTAAAAATGTTTGTTTGTGCAAGTGTATTTTATGTTTTTTTTTTTACTAACTACAAAAAAATATGTTAAAAAATGGTGAAAAACACAATGATAAATGTTATTGAGTAGTAAAAATTATTATACTTGTTACCTCTGTTTTTTTTTTAGTTTTTATTTCTGCTTTCGCGGCTAGTTACAGATAAATAAGATTAACTTTTAATCTTTGTGAGAAAATTTAATTTATTTAAAATTAAGAATCTTTCTTTTAATTTTTAATGATTTGAAGCTAAAAAGGTTGCAACATATATAACAAATAATAAAATTATAAGACCATGACAAATAATTAAAACAACAACAACAACAACAGTAGCAACAACAACAACAACAGCAACAATAACAACAGCAACAACAACAATAACAGTAACAACAACAGCAACAACAATAACAACAGCAACAACAACAATAACAGTAACAACAACAACAAAAACAACAACAATAACAACAACAACAAAAAACAGCGTACCTAAGGGTTTGGTTACATTAGTGAAATCAGCACGGGCAAGGTTTCAGACCGAAATTTCGTCCCGTCTGACAGTTCAAATCCTTACACATTAAAATCTTTAATTATATAGTCATAATTTATTGTAAAATTAAAGATAGCTACAACTGGTTAAGCAAAGAAAAAAAAGTTACGAAAGTGGGTAATGCTACAGTTACGAAACAAAGCATTACCCACTTTCAACAAAGTTACAAAAGTGTGTAACGCTACAGTTAAACGTGCTATCACTCATAGAGACTTTTTTTAAAAAAATTTCATTAGCTAGAACTTTTCATTACTTGTTTTTTGAGCTCAAAAAAGTGAAAGTTGAAAAATCGTACTTAACTTTTTTTATCCTCTTTCAATTTATTGTTAATATTACCATTTTCAAAATGGTCTTCCTTCCATACTTCCTGTATTCCTGCATAGTGTAATATGCTATTTAGTATGACTTCTTCATTTTTATTTGAACTATTTTAAAACTCATTTATGATAAACCTGTTAATTGGTAAACTGGATCGTTTTATCATATCCTTCTTATTTTTAGGTAAATGTAAATACTTATGACCAACAATATTGATATAATATTATTAATATAAAAATTATTGGAATTAATATAATAATATAAATATTAATAATAATATCAATTTTTCTGCGTGGTTAAATAACGATTACTTGGACGATTACGTTTAAGACTAATAACAGAATCGATATTAGCAGTTAACACCAGAAAACACATATTTGTCGGCGGACATGTATTCTACGCATCAGCCTATAAAAAACTAGTCACGCGAAAATTAAGTGTTAATGAAAACCATAGCCTAACCATAAATATTATTTTATTAAAACTAAACTTTGACCTTAAGGGTCAGGGTATGATTGGGTATGGTTATCAGAAAATACTTTTTTTTTCTTAATAAATTGTTTAGAATAATTTGTAATTACTGTACAATTAAGTTGCTGTGTAAGTGCTGTAACTAAACTAAACTGGTGTACTACAAACAACACGCATCAGAATTAAATAAGACAAAAAATACAAAAAAGTTATATTTTCATTATTACGTCATTAATTATGCGCATAATTAACTCAAAAGCAGTATGCTTTCTAACAAGGATAACTAAATGCAGAGTTTTCCAAATCAAGTGAAACTTTTCAAAAATATTGATTATCATATGAAATGTGTGCTGAGTCAAAAAAAAAATTTATATTTTTATTTAAAGCTCTGAAATTCACAATTTAGTATAAATCCTTAAAGCAAGTAAAAAATGGCCCGATTTACCTAAATTTTAATTTGAATGGGATACTATACTACAAATATTTTTGACTAAGCACATTCATCTAACTAGATTTTTACTCTGTAAAAAATTTCGACTTAAGATATTATTTCAAACTAAAGATATCTTTGTTAGAAAGTAGAAAATTTGTAAATGGAGAAAAACGCAAAAAACAAATATAATAAACACAAAAAAACAATAAACAGTTCATGTAAAAGAACCAGAAGCATAGCATTCACCCTCGTTTTCTGTTGTGTTATCATTGTAAACTTTTTTAATTGATCTTAGTTTTTTCCTTCATTTTTTGACTAGCTCTGCTGACTTTTTGTTCATCTCCCTAATGCGTTTAACATCAATATTTAGAAGTCCTTTCAAAGTATACTTTCCTGGTACAATACCAATCTATGAACATATAGAGAGTAGTCCCTGGGAACCTTCATTGAAGCAAATGACAGCAGATGCTGCAGCCATCTCTAAAGAATCTTTTCCTGTAAGAACTCTTTTCGAACCTTTGGTCCATATCATGCCATTCAAAGATTCATTAACATTTTGAGTTTTACCGTGCAAACATTTTTCCAGCAGCTTTTTTTATTTGCAAGATCCTGATATGAAAAGATTGGTTTAAGGATATTTGCAACTGCTTGAGGATTTATATTGGACTTATAAGTATTTTTGCCTGTGACAAGGTCAAAGTTATATTTACACCAAGACTTGGCTCCTATCGGACAGAGTTCATGACGTTTCTTTGAGTCATCATTTTCACAACAATGAAAAATTATAGCACCAACTGCTTAATTCATTTGGTAAAGGCTATCTGTATTTTGGCGTATTGCCAAACCATAATAATTCTGTAGCCTATTAATTACTTTGTCAGTAAGGCGACCTTTACCAGACAAAGGTTTACCATCTGATAACAGTTTACCTCGATAGTTTATTCGCAAAGTTCTTAACTGTGCACCACATCACTTTTGTACATGGCCTACACATTCTGCTATTTTTATTTCAAAGCCTGAATAAGGATCTGATGCAACAACTTTTGGTATGACTTGATATCACCATCACCAATGTAAGTAGTGTATCGTAAATTTCGATTAATAACTGAACGACCAAAAATCTTTATTGCACCTTCTACTTCCATAGCGCCAGAGCTGCCTACATGGTTGATTTTACAGTTGTGGCTAAGTTTTTACAATTTGTAGTCAGCTGACTCTTGTTTCTTTTCCCAAAAACTGCAAGACTTACACATTTTGAACAGAACTTTAATGTCAACACACTTTCCGTTAGATATGAGGGTGACTACACCATTTAGAGATGTATACCCACAACGTTGCCATGATCCATCTGTACTTGCAGATATGTTGACAACTGCATCTTTATGGTAGGTATCATTGAGCACATCTTTTCTGATTTCAATTGCTGCATTTCTCATTGAATTTTCTGCTACCTCAATATATGAATCCTGTGATTTCTTGTTTGCAGTCTCAAATGGTTTCGAATTCATTGGTGGAGGCATATTCATAATAGAACAAAACCTTTTCATAGCAGTATAACCACAACCTATCTCACGAAAAGCCATTATTAACAAGTAATTTACTTCATAGGATTTACGACCATTTATTCCATGATCCTCTATAATTGGTTTAGAAGTTAAAAAATGTGTATTCCAATCACATTCGTTGCACGAGAGAAGGAAAATGTGAGCAAGTCCTTTTTTGTTTTCCATGTCATGAAAAACTTTAATTTCAGCTGTGCAATTTGGGCACCGATCAATCATGCTAAGTAAATTAATTAGCAAATTTGAATTCACAATTAAATTAAAGTTATTATTACAGGCTTCTTTTTGAGTTGTGTTTTTTACTTCCAAAAAAGATAAATCGATTTTGTTAGAAGAAGCTGATGTATGTGCAACTGTTGGTGAATCATCTGGAGTAATGTTGATGTCTAAAGATTTACTTTTATAAAAACGTCTTTACTTAGCTCTAGCTTTTTTATATCTGTTTTCAGATCCCATATTACAATAACATCATCAACATAAATGCCTAATAACTCTGGTTAACAAACAAGATTTTTTCAAAAACAAATTATGTTACTAATACAAATACGGTCTTATTTAGTGTTTTGGCAGCTGGCATTTAGCTCGGGAAAAACTTTACAGTGTAGATAACAACCTGGTTAAAGTATACTAAAATTTTGGAGAAAAACTGCCTAAGTTCTGGAGAAAAGAAGTTCTAACTGTTGCTAAGGCCGTTGCTAAGGAATTTTTGGATGTTTGCCCTATTTTGAGGAACAAAATTAGGGCAAATTTATAACCTTTTCTTCCATTGTTATATATTTTTATTGTTTATAAAGGTTAAAACTTCAAAAATATAGATTTTTTTTTTCTTTTAGACTTTATTTAGCCATCTTATGCTATTTAGTATGACTTCTTCATTTTTATTTGAACAACTACGCCCAAAAAAGCTAAACTCGCGTAAAGGTAGAAAACAATTAATATACTTATTATGAAAGTTATTATTCTTTTTTCCATATAAAAATAAACTTAATAAAAATTAACTAAATTAATTGATTTATGCTCACAGACAAACAGAGACGAGGAGTTAATTAAAAGTATTGGGAAAAAAAATTTTACTCAAATTTGAGCAACATAAATTATTTAACAATTGAGAAAAATTACTAATCCGAGAACTCTAAATTTAAATCTGTTACGATTTCGGAGTTGAAAAGTTTTAAAGTTAAAAGTTTTCTTAAAGTCATGGCAGGGAAAGACATGGTCCTATACTGTTGCTTGCAAGGAAATACTACATAAATCATTTAATACAAACTCATTTTTTTAAATTTTGTTGCAAAGGCTGTATTTATTTCGCTTAACCATCCATATGGATGTCGCTTAACCATCCATATGGATAGTTAAGCGACAAACCGGAGTTTTGGAGTCATTTTATTGAATATATTATTTGTTGCTGCATATATGGCATGTATTCAGCAACAAATAATATATTCAGTAAAATGACTCCAAAAAAACTGCAGGTTGTATCTTCTTGTTGCAAATATGTTATCGGTGATATCGTTTTAAAACAAAATTCATCAACTATTTAGTGTTAATTTTTTTTTGAATATGGTTTCATGTTTCTAGTTTCACCTGTTTCATGAAAAAACAATATAATATAGTTTCTTTTCTTTTTTTTGGAGCAATTTCACTAGATAGATTTCGGAGTAGTTTCACAAGATAAATTTTACCAGGGGCACTATAAAACACATGAAAAGCAATGGAAGTCACCATTACAAAAAAAAAGTTTATTTACATGAGGAAAAAATAGATAAGTTTCATTTAAGAGAAGATTAGTTACTTCAGCATAGAAAATTTTTTATGTTGCATATACGTAAGTCACAATTTGATAAAACGAGTTCAAAAAAAAAAAAATTCTACTAAACCTTAGATTTAAAAAAAGTTGTTAGACACGACTAAATTTTTATTGTCTGAAAAATTTAATTACCCTCATTACAAGAAAAAACGTTTTACGATTAAAACTTAATTAAAAGGTCTGTAAGCCTAATTAAACTTTTAATTAAACCTTAAAAAAAAGTTAAATATATTTGCATTGAATTTAATTAAATTAATAAGCAACAAAATACTTAATTTAAATTTAAAATTTTTTATTCATTAATTTATATTATATATATAGGTATATTATATTGGCTTACAAGAAATAACGGAACGGTATCACAATAAAATAATAAAAACTGAAATATAAATTTTATTTTAATTCCGAGTCAATGCATTGTTATAGTATTTCTTTTAAGTTTATAAACTCAGTTCAAACTCAAACTCAATTCAGTGAATATTAAATTAAAAACAAGTCTTGAAACATTTATATGCAAAAGCGAGTTAAAACTTTGAAAAATAGATACCGCCGGCAGAGAAGAATCGTATGTCAACATTTTGTGTTTTTTTTTCTCCATTATCAATAAATATTCAGGAGTGTGTGTTCCATAAATATACCACAACAATAAAATTTTAGGAAATAGTCAAATAATCAGTCGAATTTTCTGAAAGAAAGTCTTCACGAATTAAAATTTAAAACTTGATTTTCTTGGAAACACAAAAAAAAGACATACGGCCTCTTGGTTCTCGGCTGACGATATAACAAAAATAAACAAGAAAGTGATAAAAATACTTTTTTGTTTCACAAACATATTGCTTAATTTAATCTTAAACTTTTGGCAATACTTTCTTTAAAAGGAATTGACGATAATTCTTTTGCTGTTTATTCCAAGCAAATTTCGCATAAACCCATATACACAAATAAGTTCATGAGGTAAATTGACATTAAATACATAATAAGAGTCTAGCAGCAACTCAAAAGCAAATCTAATACTTGGTATGGCTTCCAACCGTATAGCTGTATTAACGACTTATAATTAGAGTTATAATTTGAATTATAAGTAGAGTGCCGCAACACTTGAATAAAATCAGTAGAAAAACTTTCTCCTTCTTCAATAACTCAAGGGAGCTTTCAAGACTGAGATGTACCTAAATGTTTAAGTAAAATTTTAAAAATGCAGAAAATACAAAGCTCAAAAAAGTAATACTTTTTGATTATAAACCAAATTTAACTTAAAAAAAAATGCATAAAAAAAACTTATATCCATTTCTCTATAAAATAAAGCCAAAATTGCATCAGATCCATTCTTGGACTCTTCTTGCCCTTCTTTGGAGGTGCTATCATAAGAAAAGGGAGCGCCTTAAATGCAAGCAAAGTTGCATCTTCTAAATAAAAATAAATCAGGGAACAACTTGTATATACTTATAAACCTTTATAGGTAGATGATAAAAAAAACTTTCTTTTGGATTAAAAGGGTATATTACATAAGGAACTAATAAATGAAATAAGATGAGAAAGAGAAACTTCGCACTTTTGCAGATTGGCACATTCATTCAAGTCAAGTTGCAATTATGTTGTAAAAATTCTTATTTAAGTTATAAAGTTCTTATTTATTCATTCTCCCCTATTAGGGTAGTAGACATATATATACCTCCATTATATTAGTCTTCTGACAAAGTATTTTTGAACATTGAATCTCTTGCTAGTAACAAAATGTTTTGTTTGCAAGTGTTAAAGCCATCATGCAATGTAATATTACTTGATACCTTTTCAATGAAATGAAACTATCTTTGAAATTCCCTCATTAGTTTCATATCTAGGAGGGCCCATGTTGCATGTTTCAGAAGTTACAAAAAGAGAATTTTTTTCTAAGTGTTTATCTTGTTTATATAATGTGTCAAGAAACTTGAGTGGCTCATTGCAATGTATAACACTACTTTCAAACTTACTCTTAAACAATAATAGAGTGGAATCTGCTCTAATGTCATTGAAAACTGATAAAGCAGCATTACCAATATCATCGCTCGAAATAACAGCCGATCAATGATCAGCAATGTTTGAAGAAATTTCGAAAAATTCAAGGAAAACCTATTATTGTGAAATAATTACATTTGATTGGCAAGCTTTGAAAAACTATTTGAGCGCTGCAATATAGGAAACTAATGATTATGAAATTACTGTTAACAGAAACAATTACTTCAGATATAATGTAATAAGGAACACTGCTGCTTGTTCACAATGAAGAAACTAACAAAGGATCAATATATTCTATTGTTTTTTCAGAATAAGTGTAAACTTGATAAGTAGAATTCTCTAGGAAACTAGGCAATGAATATTCTGAAAAATTAGGTAATAAATCGTTACGATTATCA
The DNA here is from genome assembly GCF_022113875.1 of Hydra vulgaris. Taxonomy (NCBI): domain Eukaryota; kingdom Metazoa; phylum Cnidaria; class Hydrozoa; order Anthoathecata; family Hydridae; genus Hydra; species Hydra vulgaris. Next base: position 23,980,400 of record NC_061169.1, on the reverse strand, counting down.
TTTAATGGATTACTATATATTTTGGCTCAGGATTTTTATCAATGAAATCATTATCAATATTATGGTAACATTTTACATGTCTAATTAGCGACATATAAGCTGTACAGGTACATTTACAGCCATTCTGTAAACATTTAGTTGGATAAACAATTTCGCCAATACTATTATGACGTTGTAGATGATTTTGAAAAAAAATCTCAGCAAAAAAAAATATGTACATAATGTAAAGTATCGCACTCGATAGCCTATCGAAATTCGGTAGCGGAAAAATAAAAATTATCCTACCGAAAGTGTTTTTTTGTTGGTTAAGAAATATCACGTGTCACAAAAAATAGTTAAATAAAATACATTTTTAAACTTGCGAAGTACGATGTTCAGTAGTGAATCGGATTTCTTCGTATCACCCCACGCGTGCGCTCCAGGTTCGGTTCCTTCCTAAGGAGCATAACTTATATGTGATTGTTTTTTTTAGGTTTTATTACGCTTATTAATTGAATAAATTATTTAGGGATATACGCTGGGAATAGCATGCATTAATAGACGCAATGGAGTGTTTATACACTGACTGATTTAGGGATAGGCACCGAGGAATGTACATGTAGGCACTTCAACATTTTTTTTTAAAAATGTAAAATGAAAACAAAACAAACTCCGTAAGTTAGAGCTAAACATGATCAGTTAAAAAATAAAAAACTTATTGTTACATTATTATTAGTTGAAAACTTATTGAACTTTTAAACCACAAAATTTAAGATTTTTTTTGTATGACCTTTGAGGCTTTTAGCGACTTAACGTTTTTAAAAATCGCGACATTGTTTCCAAAGTAATAATAAACAAGACCGTTACTATTCAAAACTAAGAATATAATACCAATAAAAACTATAGTAAATGGATTTTTAATGAATAGGAAACAACTCACATTTGACATAATAAATCTGTGACAGTACTTTTTTAAAAAAAATTTATTTAATGGTAATGCAAAATAGGTTTTCCAAAATAATAAACTAGTTTTAAAAACTTAATTTCCGTCTTGAAAATTGATGAGTTGGGTCTTGAAAATTGACCCGTGCTAAAAAAAAAATTTTTTTAAAGTTTACTTTTTGGTGGGAGGCATATTTTTTGTGTGATCTACGCTTACCATTTAAAAACATGCACATTATTAGCTTAATATAATGCTATAGTTGATTTTTTTATTAAATCAAAAAAACACTAAATGCCTTCAAAAATATTTGGGTTATAAAATGACCTTAGTTTTTGATTCAAATTATCTCTAAAAACGAAAACCTTAATAAAATATTTTTGGTACTGTTAATAAGCTGTGGTTCTACTTTTTGGAATAAACAAATAAAAAGTTTTTGTATTTTAAGTCATCAGATGCACGATTGAAGAACATACAACTCAAACTTTTTTGTCGGCATAAAACCTCAGATCTTTTTTCTTTAGCCGTGTTTTATCAATTATCGATATTACACGCTCAGATGTTGAAGTGCCTAGTACATGCATTTACTAATTTAGGGATAGGCGCAGTGAAGTGTACATACGTTTACTAGCTTAGGGATAGGCGCAGTGAAGTGTACATACGTTTACTAATATAGGGATAGGCACTGTGGAGTGTACATGCATTGACTGAGGGTTTTGGTATGGGGTGGCAGTCATTTCTATTTATTTAATGGAAAATCCTATTTAATTTTTTAAATTTTTTACGCTTTTGTTTTTTAAAAATAATATGTTAAATTTTCTTCATTTTACGGTATAACAAATATTTTTTATTTTGACATGTGATATTCTCAACCAATAAAAAAAACTTTCGGTAAGATAATTTTTATTTTTCTGCTACCGACTTTCAGTAGTCTATCCACGGCGGTAAAGTATACCTTTATGGTATACATATATATCTAGTTGTTAACATATGATAACTAAAATAGTTGTTGTTAATATAACTAAAATGCTGCTATTTTAACTAAAATAACACCATTATCATATTTATTTAATAATGTTTATGTATTAAATATTTTCCATTTTGTTATAACATAAAAAAATTAACTTTAACAACATTAACATTAACGTTTAACGTTAACAATATTATGTTAACAACATTACTTGTGTTATGTTAGCAGATTGCCATTTAACTGGTAATGTTGTGTGATTATGTTTAAACCTGTATTTTACGCATTTTTTTTAGACTAATGTTATTATTTTATATAATTAATGTTATTATGTTATAATTTTTATAACTTCATAATAATGTAGTTAACGTAACTAAAATAATTGTATTAACATTTTAATACAATATATATAAAATAATAACATTAGTCTAATTAAATAAAGTCACACAACTAATTCATGTAGTAATGTACAACAAACAGAAGGTCTTACCTAATTTTTAACAACTGAAAATCGGTATTTTCCTCGCTTAACATATTTAATACGATATTATTAAAATATTACAAAACAAATATTCCTTTATGAAAAAGTTAACTATGTATGTATTTAAAATTACCATGCAGCAATAAAAGTTACACTAAAATTTTCAGTAAAGCTGTAAATGGTTCATAAAAAAAAACATGTCGCTAAAAACATGATTCTAGCCTCTTTTCCGAATAATTCGATACGAGAATCCAAGAAAGTGCAACACAAAGTGTAGCTTTTTTTACGCATATAATGAAGTTTAATTTCATAATTACAAGTGTGGCTTTAAAGCGCGCAAGTGTGGCCTTGAAGTACACAATTTGTGTAGCCAAAAAGACGCTACACTAAGTGTTGTTTTTTTTGTCCACACTATTTTTAAGCGTGTAGTCCGCTACCAAAAAATTTTTTTTATTTTAATTTTTTTCATAAAAGAAAAAAAAAAAAATTACTGTATCTCTCTCTTAAGTTGAGTTTTTGATACTCATATGGGATGATATAAAGTGACGTTTTTTCAGTGCTTTACACGTTATTATGATTAAATCTACTAAGTGTTGCTAATTTGTAGTGAGTAAATTGTCACTTACATCAATGTCGCCAGCATATATTTACTGAGTCTTGTTGAATTCTGCCACAAAGTTTAATTTTTTTGTGTTGATTGAGCAAAAGAGATGCCTAATCGTGCATTTTTTACTCTACTCATTATATAGTTCTATATGTGTTATATTTATGGCAAATTTAGTTGACAACTGACAGCTTGTAAGAGAAATGCACAAAGTAATGGAAACACCGTTCATATGTAAACATTATAGAAAGTTTAGATCATATATCTTATCGAGAATATGTTATATTCATATAAAACAAAAACTATAGAAAATTATATACTTTGATTGATACTTAATTGAAAGAATCATATAAGAGGCACAAACTGGTAACCCCTGGTGTCACCAACATCAGGACTGTCTATATACTGTTTGCCTACATATTCCTTATATTTTAGGCATTGTGGGTATCTTTACAGGCCATAATTTCATTGTCTGAGCGCAACGACAGTGCTTTCGTAAAATGATATCATCATTTTACGAATTTCCTACATTTTCTAGAATTTCCTCCTAAAATAAAGACATCAATTTAACTAGCTCAAGACTCTCTATTTTTCCTACTTAACTAAACTAATCTGGCTCAAGGCTCTTGCATTGTTAGAACCATTGTTTGTAGTTATTGCATCAACCTGAGAATTTCAAAAATGTGAAATCCCAAATTTGAATTGACTGCAACACTTCTAAATTTTGAAAAATATATTCTGGAAGTAGCGACAGTTATCATTTAACAGTTTTTAAAATAAGTTGCTTTTACGCACTCTCCCGTTTATAATAAACTCTTGATGCAGGTTTGCCATGTCATCTGCTAAGAGCTTCTCAGTTTAGACTTCTAATAACTCCCTGACGCTTGACTCCTTGAACTTGTTTTTCAGAATAAAAGCAACAACTAAAAAAAAAAAAAAAAAAAAAAAAAAATTAAACGAAAATATTTAAAAAAACTGAAAATAAAAAGTAACAATATATCAAGTCTGAAATATTTTAATATGAAATTTAAAATTTATTCTTAAGTACGCGGTAATGCCCCGATACCATCGCATATATAATGCCTTATAATGTTATAGTAATGTCTATAACAAAATAGTAATGCAATAACAGCAATCATAAAAAAAATACTACAATAATCCTTCAATTCCAACCTTTAATCAAAATATTTTACGACAAAAACAAAGCAGTATTTCATTTACAATGCACATAACCCAATTTAGTTTGTGCTTTGTCAACTCAGCACACATAGGCAACAAAGCGATGCCACTGTTTCAGCAAACTTGTCTAATAAAAAAAGTTATTAAAAATGAATTTTCAATGTTTCTACATGTATTTTTATCAACTAGAAAAAAAAAAAAAAAAACACTAAAAAACTTCAATAATTTCATTTACCTTTTGATTTAAATTATTGAATGCTCATTTTATCCAACACTCGATTACTGTAATTAGTGCCCACATTACTCAAAACTCAATTAAAGTATTATAATACCTCCTTTATTTAAAACTCATTTGAGATATTTTATGTTTTCTATATAAAAGATTTAACCGAAAATCTAATAAATAGAAATTCATACAATTCATACGTAAACATTAGGGTGTCCCAGAAAAAAAAAAATTTGAATTCAACATTGTGCACTATGTAAATCCTCTTTATTTGGTTCCAGTAGACCACCATAAAAATATCTGGGCTCAAAGTCACTGTTTAGCTGAAGAAGATGTTTAGAAAAAAACTGCATTAAATTTTAATAAGATTTTTTTGCATTTTTTTATTAAAACTTTGGTAGTATTCAATATTTTTATAAAATTATCAAGTTAACTTTATATTAATCATCCATTGCATTAGTTCTAACTGCTATAGGTATTGCAACTTTGAAAAAAAATGCATAACAAACTTATTTTTTATTAAAATTGCATTGTTTTGAAATGTTTTTTAAAATAAAATACTATGGAATACAAAAAAAAAGTTGATGCAAAAATTAAACTTTTGTTATAAAAAATATATTTTAAAAACATAAATACAGCCATAAAGTGCTTTTTTTATTTAAACATTCTTTAAGTCTTATTTAGTGTCATGTTTAGACACCTTCCGCCGGTTGTCTAAAACCACTATCATTGTCTCAAGAGCCTGTCTTCGGAATGTGTCCTGCCAATGAAATCCTACACCAATTAGATGTGTCTTTCAGCCCTGTCATTAACAACTGCTAACTGACGTACACTGGACACAAATGTCTTAAAAGATCTATTGTTGAGATTTTTATCCAAATTTGACAAGCCTTCTTCTTTCCATGCAAGAATGTCATCTTTGGTTATATCAAGATGGAGAAAAAAGAGGTAAGACTTCTGAGAAATAAAATCTGATAGTTTTGAGAGGGGACAAACTTGTGCAAAAGGTTCTGGTTGTTCTTTGTCAAAGATGTTCACCTCTGGAACATGATATTTTAACAATTCCACAAGAATACCCATCCTCTCTTTCTCTTCTAAGCGCTGGTCAGCTAAAGCAAAGATAACACACTGTGGTGTAAAATACCAAAGGTGTCTAAGAATACTAAGATTAGGAGCTTTGCAAATCTTTCCGTACTTTTTAGAGTAAAGTGGATCTATCATAATCTGTGATGAAACCTTGATTGCTCTAGGTCATTGAATGGAGCCTGACCTACCATTGGGCTCTTCAGGAAAAATAAACAGTGAAATATCACTATATAATCTGTTGCCTCTTGTATCATTTTAATCTTACTGATACTGAGTTGCTTGATGTAATTCTTGGTCATTTGCATTGCTAACAGATATAATGAATCAACCATAAATCTTGCTTCATGATGTGCACCAGGTTGTAAAAACCTGAAGTTCAATAAATTTGCTCCGAGGTAAAAAGCTACCGAGGTAAAAAGCTACTTATATTCACCTCTGTCAAAAATATTTGTTTTAAGAGATGTTGTGCAGAACTCCATGGTTTCATTTGCAAGATTGTAAAAGAGGGTTCCAAAAGCAAACTCAGGTCTGTTCCAATCAAATTTTTCAATGTTGACCAATGTATTCACACCTTTTTCAATCTTAGGCCAAAGATCTTGATGTTTCTTGTATAAGGATCGACTGGGTCCTTTTGTTTCTCCCTGTAGTTCCACCATAACATGATGAACATTGTCATGTTTTGTCTTTATATTTATTATAAAGAGAATTCGCCTATGATTTTTATTTAATATTTATTTCAATATTTTCATATTAAATTATCACAACTAGTTTAAAAATAAAACTCACATATACAAATGTTAAACTAGTTTAACATTTGTATAAGTGAGATTATCACGTGATGTTAGTTGGTCGTAGACTCTTTTTGGAATAACATCAACTTCAGCTCCAGTGTCAATTTTTCCACGTACCAATTTATTAACAATTTTAAAGATTATCAAAGCTTCATTTTTACTATTTATTTCACCAGATGATACAGATTCCACATGGTTAATACAACGCAATTTTTGTGTATGTTTTTCGAGTTGCAGTAAGTTGCCCAATGATTTATTTTATTACATTTACGACACGTTTGACCGAATGCAGGACAGTTTCTTGGTTCATGTTTTCTGTTGCATTTATTCTCATTTTCGTTATTCGAGAACTTTCTCCATTTTGGTATTTGTCCGATTGACGCATTTGCTTGTCTTGGTTTTATGAATTTCTTTACCACGTCAATATCTTTTTCGTATGTAATTTGTTTCATTTCTGCATTTGCAACTTCTTCAGCTCTGCAAATGTCAATCGCTTTAGTTAAAGTTAAATCCGCTCCTTTTCTAAGTAGATTATTTTGGACTTTGTTTGATTTGATTCCGTCAATTATTTTGTATAATATCAGACCATCTTGAATGTTTTCAAACTCGCATGTTGGAGCCAGATTTTTTAAATCAGTTAGAAAGAAATCAAATGATTCATTGGCGTCTTGTTTTCGTAAGAAAAACTTTCTTCGTTCCAAAACCAGATTTCTTTTCAGTAAACAATATTCTTCGAACCTTTCAAAAAGTTCTTTTACCGTGATGTCATCGATTTCACCGTCGTCATTTTCTGTTTTGTTCCAAGTTCATGTATTGAATATTTCTCTTCTTTTTTCACCAATCACAAATAAGAATGTCGCGTATTTTTCTTCCTCAGATTTATTTGTCATTGCTGTTTTTAGATACAACTGCATTGTTTCCATTTTTTCCATGTTACAGCTATATTGGATTCATTGAAGTCCATTTCGTTTGGCTTTGGCAAAAAGTGTTCCATTTTTTTGTTCTTTTTAAAATAAGTACTTTTCCAAAATCTCTTCTTAAAATGTCTTCAGTTCACTTCTGGTACCATGTCATGTTTTGTGTTTATATTTATTATAAAGAGAATTCGACTATGATTTTTATTTAATATTTATTTCAATATTTTCATATTAAATTATCACAACTAGTTTAAATATAAAACTCTGTATAGTTTCACGTCGAAAACTTCAACTGTAATTTAATTCGGCGCACTGGCTTTTAAGCGAGAATTCCTCGTGCAGAATTCTCTCAAGGGAATACTTTCGTTATAAGTTTTTGCGCAATTCGCAAAAGGAAATTGCTTGTTTTGCAATCGCTAACTGCTATTCTGAATTGTTTTGTGTAACAATCATTACAAACATAACGTTCCATTATATGGTGCCTAAATTTAAAATTCTCATTTTCTGTCATTGCTCTCAGAAAAAACAAAAAAAAAAAAAAATACCTATATTTTGTAAAGTAAAACATCATACCTGCACATTAGCCAAAGAATTGGACAAGGTAGAGAATAAACAGCGATATTTCTAATTGCACCATTACGCTTTCCAGTGTTCGAGCGAGTTGTGTCAGTACAACAAGCTATGATCTGGTCTGTTAAGTCATAATATTCAACAAGGCTTTGGATAGCCAGTGCTTGATCATTCCCTTTGGAGGAGGGTACTTCAAGTACTTCCAGAAGAAAGTCAAATGAACCCGACTCTGGAGACAAAACACTAATTGCCAACCTTTCTATTGTTTCTGAAATCTTGACCTCCGTCCTATATTGTTTAACCAACTTTTTGTCAAAGTGAAGTACAAGTTTTAAACCCCTAATCTTATCTAGATTCTGCTCTCTTACAATAAGTGCTTCGTTCTCTATAAGTTCATGGTTTTTTCTTGCCATCTGTGACTTAGAAATGTTTAACATGTCAATATCTACTCCTCCAGCTTGGAATAGTGAAGACAAAATTGCTGTTTCAGCTATTACGCTAACTTGATATCTAAAAATAAACAAAATTATGTGAAATTTAAGTTGTTTTACCTTGAAGTTTTATATATATATATATATATATATATATATATATATATATATATATATATATGTATATATATATATATATATATATATATATATATATATATATATATATATATATATATATATATATATATATATATATATATATATATATATATATATGTAATATACTTTACTTTTTTATCCATAAACTTATTTACCTTGTCATAAATGGAATCCACTTATCTAAAACATCATTCAGACTGAGTTGAAGGCAAATCTTTGTTTATATAGCTTTTTTTTCTTTGCAGTAGGAGACTCAAAGTCTGAATCATAATCTGTTCCACTACATTCACTGGAGAATTCCTGCTCAAAATTTCTTCTTCTGCTGCTTTTTCCAGTAATTGGATTTCTTTTTTTTGCTTAACATTTGGTCTCAGTCTCTCCTCCAGTCGCTCTTCTTCTATAATCTTCATCAGCAGATTTTTCATCCTTTCCTCACCTTCAGAAACTATTTCAGCAAATGTTTTGTCATTTTTGTTGGACATCTTGACCATATCCTCTTTCAAACATCTCTTCAAAAAATAGAATCCTCTTTTACAGCCTCCCTACTTCTTCTAGGATCCTGGCTAATTAACTTGAAAATGTCTTCCTTATGTATAGGAAACAAAACATTGGCCTTGTCTAAGAACTCTTGAGTGTGTTGGCTCATGGCTTCTTTGCTCATATCAAGGGTTCTAATCTTTAAAACTTTAATATAGTGTGTATACAAAGCAATATTTCTAGTCCTAAATTAAAAAATTACAACATTAAATAAATCCGTCAGCAAAACTTATATGTAAACATGTTTCATTGATAAATGTTTCACAGAATATTTAATTTTTATGACAAGAGACTCTATGTTTAGTGGCTTACTTAATCGACCGTTCACTGATAATAAAATTTTCATCAAAGCCTGCTTTCTTCCAAATGTTAACCAGCTCTCTTATGATGCACACATTTGATATTTTGTTTCTGTTATCAGCATAACAAATACCACCACTGCATTTAAGCTTGCCCGTACTCGCTAGTGGACACCCAATTTTGGATGACAATGTTTTGATTGCAGTTGCATGAGTCCGATTAATCCAGTAAATTCTTCGACAAACTTCCCCACCGGTTGGAAGTCTATTTGGAGAAAATATTTGAGAGGGTACTCCAACAAATAAAGACTTCTTTTTCAATTAGCTTTTCCAACATATCCTGCACTAGCCATTTTTAATATTAGTTTCTATACCAAAAAATACAACAGAATTGATCAAAAAATATAGTTTTTTTATACATATTTTACATAAATGTAAAAATTATAATTAAGTAATTAAATATATACTATTTAAATTATGAGTCTAGTAGCAGTATACAATATATACTGCTACTATTTTTCAACATCCTAATCAAGGAAATTTTATTAAAAATTTATTGTATTTTAAAATATATTCATAGAGTTTAAATAAAAAAATGCAAAAAAATCTCATTAAAATTTATATGCAGTTTTTTTCTAAAACACCTTCTTCAGCTAAACAGTGACTTTGAGCCCAGATATTTTTATGGTGGTCTAAAAATATTTAAGGCAATGTGATCTATAAGAGTTCCACTTGAAGTTTGTCAAGCAGATGCAGCTTCCATTCACCATTTTTATAACTCCTTATTTTTGTAGCAAACTTTTTATGCGAAAATAAAACTTTTATCAGGCTTGGTCGGCAAGCGGGAGCGATCGCTCCCACGTAAATAGTATTTAGTTGCGAAAAGCTGGCCAGATTTTTTAGTCGTTTTGAGAACATTTCAAAATGCAAAAAAAAAAGCGCATAAGATTAATTGGACCGATGAGAGACAGTTACAAAAAAAATTTATGTTATTTAAGCTAAATTATTTTATATATAAGAAAGTTATTTTCTTTAATTATTTTTGTAAGTCTTTGTTTACAAATTAAATCATAAAAATTGCTTTAAAAGATACATTACGATAAAAAAACAGATACACAAAATTACATTTACATAAAGAATTCACACTTTTTAAATAAAAAATAAGAATATACTAATAAAATCAATAATTTAAAATAAACTTTTAAAATTTTGACAATTTACAGGGTTATGCAAAATTATAAAGTGCTTTATGCAAAATTGTAAAGTGCTTTATGCAAAATTATAAAGTGCTTTATGCAAAATTATAAATTGTTTTATGCAAAATTATATAATGTTTTATGCAAAACTATAAAGTGCTTTATTTAACAATAAATAAATGCCATATATTATATAACAATAAATAAATGCCAAATGACCAATAGCACAGGTAATTTTTAGAATCATCTGAGAAAGCTGTATAGGAATTAAAATACAATATCAAATTGTAATTAAAATTAAATGACTAACTGGCTAAAAAACATAAACCAAATCAGTAAAGTTTTTATCTAATTAATGCAAGTTTTTTAAATTAATGTTAAAAAATAAAAATTTAGAACCTTACATGGGAAGAAAAAGTCGAATAACGATAACTAAGAAAATTCATGAAATAATTTTAAACATGTCTAATTTGATAAATAATCATTCAACCAAATACACTGCCGAAACTTTAAACATTAGCCAAATTGCTGTAAGAAACTGCATAAAAAATCATCTAGACGGCATTAAATTTGCTACAAAGGGAGAACGCCACAAGCAAACAATCAAAAACAAAAATTTGTTGTTCAGTGAAATCAAAAATACTTTATTTAATACGATAGCAATAAATAATGAACTGACTCAATGAAATGGTAAATGAAGTTAATGCAGCAATTGGTAAGGTAATATCTCAATCAACAGTATCAAGGAAATTGCCATATATTCCCGCCGTATCTCGCGTATTTCCAGTAATAAACTGGTCTTTTTAGACGAATCAGGATTTAATCAGCATTTGAGCAGACGATTTGGGTATTTCCAAAAAAAAGAAAAGACATATTCCGTTGTTTCCGGAAACAGAAATACAAATCGAAGTTTGATGTGTGAAATAAATATTTCTGGTGTGGTTGCTTATGAATTAAGAACTGGAGCTTATAATGCTGAAAGCTTTGAAAGATTTATAAGAAATAACCTGTGTAATTATTTCCGAAAAAACCCAGACCATATACTGATAATAAATAATGTTTCATTTCATAGATCAAGAAGTATTATAGAAGTTTTAAATAAATTAAGAATAAATAGAGTATATTTACCGGCATGGTCTTCTCAATTAAATTCCATTGAGGAATTTTTTAGCATAAAGGCAAGATATCGCGGAATAAAAGCTTTAAATAATGAAATTAATATTGGAGATGCATTGGAAATAATTTTTAATTAAATGTAAGAAATAAACAAAGAATTATGTGGATTTTGGAGATCAATGGAACGATGGTTGGAGCTAAACAAAACATGATTTTTGAATAAAGTGGTTGCTTAAATTATTATAATTTTTTTGAAGTTAAATGACATGAGCTTATATATAAATAAATCATATACTTTTTTATGCTTTAAATGGATTTATTAAACGATTCGAAATTTTGCATAAAGCACTTTATAATTTTGTATAAAACAATTTATAATTTTGGATAAAGCACTTTATAATTTTGCAATTTATAATATAGCACTTTATAAAGCACTTTATAATTTTGCATAAACCTGTAATTAATATTTAAAACATTTATTATTGTAAACAAACAATATACAATTTATGCTAGAAATCTCAAATCCTGAATAATACAATTTCTAAAACATTTAAACAGAATGCTGTAGAACTTTATTTCGTATGTCCGTAAAAAAAAATTTTTTTGTTTCGTAAATAAACTTTAATGTTCTCAAAACGACTAAAAAACCTGGCCAGTTTTTCCCATCTAAATATAATTTCCGTGCTCAGTATTAGAGAGCGATCGTTCCCGCTTCCCGACCAAACCTGTCTTATTTCTTTTTAACCAAAATAGTTTTTCAAATTTTTATTAAAATTCCGCAGTATTTTCTTTAGATTAGTCATTTAACTAGCCTCTCAATTTGGTATATAGCTCTTTAGCCTTGTTTTGTTGCACTTATCAGGAAATATTCTTCATTCAAAAGTACATAAATTCAATACTTTTAAGAGCATCATATTTAAGTTCTTCTTTTTTTCATTTTCAGGTTTATATCTATTAATGTATCCAGCAACAAATAATATGTTCAGTGAAATGACTCCAAAAAAACTGCGGTTGTATCTTGTTGCAATTATGTTATCAGTGATACTGTTTTTAAACAAAATTCAACAATTATTTTTTATTAATTTTTTTTTGAATATGGTTTCATGTTTATAGTGTCACCTATTTCATTGCTAATGAGGTTGGGTTAGTTTAGTTGAATTGATTGTTTTTCAGAGCAATTCATTTGGAAAAACAGATTGATTTAATAATTTACATGGTATGCCTCTTTGCCTTTGTTAGTACAGCTTTAAATATTGCCTAAGCAAAAACACAAAAAATAGATTTAGATTATTATTTAGCAACATATTGATGAAATAAAAAGAAATAGATATTGAAAATAAAATAAGAAATTTCAGATTTAAAATAATTAATTTATATTTTTGAGAGCCATTCTTAAATTATCACTGAGCACAAGTTGTGGGCATTTAACTTAATCAAATTGCAAACAACTTTAAAAACCATCAGGTTCATTATATTTAATGTCAGATGTTATGCAAAAATTATAATCTAGTTGTGCTCTCAATTTGATTGTTAGTAATCAACTTTAGAACTTTTAGCAATAATAATAAATAAGGGTTAGTAACCCTAATTTATTTACAGATAACCACATTGTGTACATAAATTGAATAACTTAATTAAGGAGAACATGCAGCAAAGTGTACATACATTGAGTAACTTAAAACGTGGAAACATGCAGGGAGTGTACATATATAAACTGAGAGTTTTGTTGAATTATGGTTATTAAAAAACGTTATGTTTATTATTATCAGATAAAGTAATTTTGCTTGTCCCATAACCTATATTTCGAATAAGTTCTGACAGTGTTTTTTCAAGATCTAGATCAATCTTTTTATGAAATAACTTCTTGTATTATGAATTAACTTCTTTTTTAAATGACTTGTCGGTGAATGCTCCTGTTTATACCTTGCCTTTTTTTTTTTGGGGGGGGGGGGCTTCATTACATAGATGTAAGAATTGATTTGGTACATACCAGTATATATAATTACATAGTTTTTAGTAAATATATTCACATGTATTAGCAACTAAATCATTTTTTGGTGAAACCATCATTAAAATTTTGTTTGCTCACTGTATTTAAATAATCCAGTTTGTCTTAATAAAAAATGCCCCTACGATGTGGGGGAATTTTTACAACAATATTTATACCATTTGTACCATTTAAATTTATACCATTTTTATAATAATTTTTTAACGTTAACTATATTCAAAATTATACATATATAGTTATTTCTCATGACACAATTGCAATCAAGAATATCACATTACTGTTATTAAATATTGTAGATAATTAGTTTTTTAGGTTGTTTGACCTTTATCAATTTAGACTAAAAAAGTCATTTTATAACATTGAAGTGAATATTATTGATTATACAAAATGTTGTCTATTTCATGAAGGTTCATGCAACATAATAATATTACCTATATTAAAATTGCACATATGCAGAAGTTTAAAATTATGTAACCTTGAAAAATTAATATAAAAATGGTAACATAGTCTAGAAAAAAAAGCTATTTGATTTTAATTATATTGAGATAATATTGATATTTTTTTATAGCTAAAATATTATATATGAATTTAGGGTAAAACGATTAAAAATTTCATAATTTAATTTACTACCAACAACCAACTGAAATCGAAAAAAATTACAGAAGTATACCTATTTCTAAAAACTTTCTTTCTTTTGTATGTCAATGATCAATTTGAATGAGGGATATCTGCGTTTAGACACTTGTTGAACACCATTTGTTGAAATGTAATTTTGCCTTATTCTTATAATAACCAGCATTTAACTTAAAAAAAAGAAAAAGAAAAGCACACAAAATGATACAAGTCTGCTAAATTACTGCTGCTTTAGTAAACCAATTTGTTTGCTTTGACAACTAATCAATGAATCTAAATGTGTCATTCATGTTGTAAGTTCCTTACAACAATAAAATTTGACAAAGATTTGACTTGAGATTAAGGTGAAACATTAGTTGGTTGCATCTTGCTAAGATATTCATCAGACGTTTTACAAAAGGTTTTGAAGACCAGAATAGATCATGCAATAGACACAAAACTATAAAAAAGTCTTTTTGAAAAAATCTTTCTTCTAGTTATTAAAAAGCAAACATCATTACCCTGCTTCAAATCTAAAACACCTTTGAGTTTCCATTGTTTATTGAAAAGCAATAATTGTACAGTTTATCACTATCAAAAAAAAAAAGACAAGATCTTTAATCTAATACAACATCAGACCTCTTAATTTCATAAAGTAATTAAAAACCTGCAACATCTTCAAAAATGAATGGATAAATTTGCACAATTTATGTAAGTATAGTATGGGTGAATTTGTATTATTTGTGTAGTTGTAAAATGCAAACTTTAGTTAAGTAAATTAACTTGTTTGAAATGTTTGTAATGTAACTATATATACATATATGCATGCAAAATATTATACAGATATGTTATTTTGTGTTTTTAAGTTTTTTTTCTCATTTTAAATTTTTACCAAACAGTTATGTTGAACCATTATGAATATATATATATTATATATATATATATATATATATATATATATATATATATATATATATATATATATATATATATATATATATATATACATATATATATATATATATACATATATATATATATATATATATATATATAAATATTATATATATATATATATATATATATATATATATATATATATATATATGCATAAAACATGTATGTAATGTTTGGTTGTTTGTGGCTATATATTTATTATAGTGTATACAAAATTCTGGGAATTTTTTATCATTACTTTTTTTATAAACTTTCTTGATCCAATTTTTTTCTCAATTTAATATATATCTTTTTAAAACATACATTAACTATTATCAGAATTTTTTTTTTTTTAGATTCAACTTTTACCATTTCTTCTAACATTTAAATACTGACTGCAATTTTTTCCAAATGAAAAACTTTATGTTATTGACGCTTGTATATATTGCTGTGATGATAAAAATGTAGGTTGTTTTTCGTTGTTTTTATGTCTTTTCATTTTTTTTATGTCTTTTTTACTTATTTTTTACG
>NC_061169.1:23850096-23963833 GCF_022113875.1 Hydra vulgaris | reverse complement strand
AGTTGTTAGAAAAAAGTTCATCGTATCTTTTACCAGGAATTTAAAAAATGCCACACTGGAAATCGTTTAGACTAATTTTGAAACCATCAAAAGTGGAATAAAGTACAAGGTTGTTAGGGTTTTAAATTTTTTACAATAGTTCATGGTTAAGCATTAGTTGAGAGGAGCTTCAGTATCAACGTATGATTAGTGAAAACATGAAATATAAGACACTTGATTTATGTGAACTATCAAAGGTTTCATCTTACCTAACAAATTGAAGGCTCATTAAGATGAAATCAACAATAAAATGATTTCAATACCATTTTGCTATTTTCAAATATTAAAAAAAATAGTATGTTATTGTAAAAAGTGTTTGATTTTTTATTTTTGTTATCTAACAAATTTTTGTTTTCTATGTGGAAAGCAAGCAATCTTTTTTTTTTAAGGGTGAGGTGGATGGGGGTTTTAGGATCAAAAATAGTATGGGGGTTAATGTTGAGGTTGTAATGCTAAATTTTTGAGTATGAAAGGTAGAAACCTTAGGGGAAAATAAGCGCAATTGAAAAAATCAGGGCAAAACAAGGAGTTTTGTTCCAGAATTATAGTGGCAACCCTGTATATTAATTTTTAATAAAAAAAAATAGTTTTTAACAAAACTACTTTCTAAAACCTTGTACTAAACATTGAGTTTGTCAAACTAGAAAAAAAGCAACAACAATATTTTATCAAGACACAGTTTTGTAATATGCTTTGGTTTTTTATTTGTTGTTACTATTACATTTTGTTTGTATTGAATCATTATTTCATCTAGTAATGTATTGTGTTATTAATTCTCTTGTCGATGAAACAATGTCTATATTTGCAAAAATATATAGAGAATAAATTTTTATCAATAAGTTCTTTATCTACTGTTTAACCTTTTATCTTACAAAAGTTGCAAAACAAAACAAATAGATATAATCTTTATATTATATAATTATATATAATAATTGCCCTAGAATTTAATAAATCAAAAATTTATTAAGTTCATATTGAATAAAACTTATTAAATTCAAAACATTTTACATTTTACACAGAAAAAGATATTTACAAAAATCATTCAAATTGTACTGTAAATTAATATAGCATTGTTAAAATCAATATATAGGTAAAATATTGGATTAGAATAGTATGATTTAGAATCTTGTTTCCTTAATTGTACAATAGCATATTTTTTAAAATTTAGTTCCCAATCAAATACCAGCATTTAAATTTTTACATATTTCAACTTTTTTAGAACAGTTTATCCCCAAATTATAAAATACAATAAAGCCTCATTGTTTCCACTTATTTTTTTCTTTATTTTTGACTTTATTCCTAGAGGGTACAATATCGACAACAGTACCCTAAATGCAATGTATAAGCCTTATTAATAATAAGTTTTATATAGGCATATATGCAACCACTATACTAAAAACTTTTGAACTGCTTTTAACAGGGTTCCCTACTTTTTAAGTGTTTTATAATTTATAAGAAATTTTTTATTAAATAATAATAAATTATAAAGAGAAAATTGCTTTAAACAAAGATTTTTTTGAAACTCTTTTTGTTATTCTTTACAATCAAAATGTTTTGTTACATTTATATTAAAATTAAATAATAAAAAAGTTTATTATCAAATTGAAAGTGTTTAATATAAATATTGTTTTATAATTTAATTTCGTAAAAACATTTGCTAATAACTTGCCAATTATTAGAAATAACGACATCAAAATCTTCCATTCATTCTTTATAAAAAGCGAAACCGTTTTAATTTAACAGAATGATGAAAATAAATATTTATAAAACGAGCTTTTCAATTGAAGCAATTGCTCTAATTATCTAGAGTACAATAAAAAAATAAATGGAAAATAAACTTAAATAGGAATAATTTTAAAATATTGCTTTCATTATCACATGAATGTAAGGTGGCATTTCTATTCAAGTGTATATTTCCATCATATATCCAATATCAATAATAAAAGTAGGCATCAGTGCACCCCTAATTATTATATATAAATACTTAACATGAATATATATTATTTATAAAAATATACATGATATAACTATATATATTATATATAATATATATATATATATATATATATATATATATATATATATATATATATATATATATATATATATATATATATAACTATATATTATATATATATATATATATATATATATATATATATATATATATATATATATATATACATATATAATATATATATATACAATATATATATATATATATATATATATATATATATATATATATATATATATATATATATATATATATATATATATATATATATATATATATATATATATATATATATATATATATATATATTAGCATAAGGTCATTTTTTTAAATAATTTAAATGCTTTAAAGTGACCAAAAACACATTCTTTTTAATTTTTTTAAGTTCTAATCATAATATTGAAAACTAGTTTGTTTTGATTATTGTTTTGGCAGTGTAAATACTTTATTTAACCATAGTCACAAGAATAGATAGTCTGGAAGCGCACAATAGCTTATTATATTATCTCTTTGTACCCGAAAAAACTAGAACCCAGATCTTTTGAAGTGCAAAACATTAAAGAAATAAAAATAAACTCGTTCAGATCATTGTCACAAGAAAGATCTATTCTTGTTACAATGTTCAGATAAGTTTAGTTTTGCGTCGAATAATCGTGCTTGTTACAATTTATAAATTCTTTTCATTATTCTAGTTGTATCGTTGGTTTAACTTTTTAGAGACTCTGAAATTTTTGTCATAAGTTTAAACTTCTAGAGGTAAAAAAAAATTTTAGTTACAATTTAGTTTATTAAACGCCTTTAATATACCAGAGTGGAGCTGAAATCAGTTGTTTGAATCTAGATTTATCATGCCTGGAGCAAACTGCGCAGTTTATGGCTGTGGAAGTAGTAGGTATAAAAAACAAGGAGAAGATACAGTTAGTATTTTTAAACTTCCAAACCCAAATAGAAGCGAACTTTTCTCAAATTGGAATAAAGAAATACTGAGAATTATCACAAGAGATAGAGTTGTATCCCTTGTTTTTAAAAAAAAAATTAAAAAGAATAGTGTTTATATATGTGAAAAGCATTTTGAATATTCAGATATATACACCTGTAAGTGTGTTTAATAAGTGTTGATATTTATTGAGTACGCGTATACATTACTTTTGTTATAATTTTATGATAGGTTGAATTACAGACAGTAAAGCAAATAATATTTAACAAATTCTTTTTAATTATTTTTCAGATCAACACAAAAAAGATTTAAAAGAATTTGCACTTCCATCAAAAAACTTACCAAAAAAAAGTTTATCTGAAGATCTCACGCATTGTAAAAAACAGCACTTGACAAACGAGCTATGGCTTATATGGTAGTAAAAAAGTAGATAAAAAATTAATTTATAATGATTTTGAACAGTTTCTTAAAAAAATTAAACTAGCAGCATTTACTACATGGACTGTTGAAACTTCACAAAACTATGTGTTATTTAAAGTTATTGATGGGAAACATTTCATACCAGAAATTGAGCTACATGTGGATGAGAGTCTAGCTTATACTATTCGAGCTTATGGTTGGCTTTTACCAGACACCCATCAAATTTATAAGAGTAATTTACGATCTGTGCAATACACCATGATATCACAATTTCTCAATCACATTCATGATTTCTATCTGTGCAATGGAATATCATCCAATGAAATAAAAAATTTTTTGATTGTAAAGAGACATGTTGTTAGCAAACTATTTTCAATCGAAGATGAAAGATGTGATGATGGTCCTACAAATGAAACAGTGTATTTCAGATCTTCTACATGCAGTATTCTACAAATTGAGTCAAGCATTTATAAAGAATGCTTTACAAATGCTTGACTCATTTGCAAAGCCATTAATGCAAAAAAGAAAATCTTAAATACTCCAGCTAGTATTAAAGCTCTTGTTAAATATACTGCGCCTGAAAGATTACTTCTTACTCTCCAAAATCAAAGATCTGAAAATAGATATTTAAAAAAAGCAAGTTTTGGAACTCAGGCAAGCCATTGAAAAAAATGCAGTATCAGCTGGAGAAAACATCCATCAAGATCTTCAAAAAATTATCAATAGTTTCTCAGAAAAGGTAAATTTAAATAGAGAAATTTCGTCTTTCATGAAATTATTCCTTTCAGAACAGTTAAAATATTTAACAGAACATCCATCTCAAACACGATACCATCCAATGGTAATAAAATACTCTTTAACTTTGTATGCAAAATCTCCAGCTGCATATGATCTTCTGCGTTTACAAAAAGGTGGAAAAGGTATACTTGTTTTGCCTTCTCAACGCACTTTAAGAGACTATAGAAACTACATCAAACCACAAAGGGGTTTTAATAGTCAATATGTTCAGGAGCTTGCTAAATTAGTTTCAAACTTTTCAGCACTTGAACAATACATTATACTTTCTTTTGATGAAATGAAATTTCCAAATGACCTTGTGTGGGATAAGCACACAGGTGATTTAATTGGTTTTGTTGATCTTGGTGATGATGATCTTACTCAGGCAACTTTTGAAAAAACTGATACTTTAGCTTCACATATTTTAGTTTTTTTTATTAGAAGTGCAACGAATCCCTTATCTTATGCTTTTGCAAGTTTTGCTACTGATAGTATTATGTCATTCCAGATTTTTCCAATATTTTGGCGTGCTGTTGCAATATTAGAAAGAACATGTAAATTAAAAGTTATAGCTGTGACTTGCGATGGAGCTTCACCAAATCATGCATTTTATAAAATGCATATGAATAATGACAACAAATCAAATGGTATAACATATCGCACAAAAAATATTTATGCAGATGATGAACGATATATATGGTTTTTTTCTGATCCTCCTCATCTTATCAAAACATCAAGAAACTGTTTGAGCAACTCTGGATCTAACCGTTGTTCAATATTTATTTGAAATAATGGAAAATATCTTCTCTGGAGTCATATTGCTAAGTTTTACTATGAAGATATGGAATGTAATTTAAATTATTTTCCTAAACTAACTCGAGACCATATAGTATTAAATGTTATGAACGTAAAATTATGAAATTATGAACTCTGTTATGAACGTAAAATTAGCAGTTCAAATTTTAAGTACTACAGTTGGCAATACATTGCTTGAATTTGGGCCAGATGAAGCTTCTGAAACAGCAAATTTCTGTCTGTTAATTGATAAATTTTCTGATTGCTGCAATGTCACAAACACTAAAGAGCACCTCAAAAATTGTAAAGTATTCTTAAAACCTTATACCGATTGTTCAGATGAAAGGTTTTACTGGTTAAAAAACGCTTTTCTAAAATATTTTGTAGACTGGAGGGAAAGCATAGAAAAAAGGCCAGAAAAATTTTCTCAAAAAGAACTCAATAAAATGTTCACTGAAACTCAGAAAAAACTGCCAAATTTAAGGAGTAATAATCAAAATCGATTTGAGTTTTTTTCGGAAGTTGAGTTTTTGTAACTTAAAGTTAAATCAAGGAAAACAGGTAGAGAATCAGTGAAATATCAGGGAAAAATCAGGGAAATTCATTTTAAAATATCGACAGACACCCTGTTATATGTATATTGTTTAAAATCATTCTTAAGTTAAATTTTGAATTTAAGAACACTTTCACTTTCTACGTCCTTAAAAATGCCTTTAGAATCACACATTGCTTAAACAGATATTAAATATAATCTTTTGTAATTAAAATTTGAAAAAATCAAATCTTGTGATGATTCTAAAGGTCTTCATAGCAAAATAAGAGTATAATGTATGGATCCCAAAGTATGTTAAAGTTTGTTTCAACTTCTGAAATTTTGTTTTTCATTTCTGTTTTGCTTTTACTGATATTGTTTATTAGATTAGATCATAAACTTTTAGAGCTGAAGTTTAATCCTCATACATTTATGGCATTGGCATTGAACATTACTCCACAACATTAATCACACTATTTCATTATTCTTCACAATTATTTCAGCAATTTCCTCATATATTCAACCCCTGACAAAGTTATGCATCAAAGATGCTTATCTTTGTTAGGGGTTTTTATTTTACAAAACTTGAATATGCAACTAATGAATTATCGTTAGAGAGAAACAAAGAAAAACTTACCATTTTTGCTAAAGACTTGCTAAAGACAACAGTTAAAAAAAAAAAATACTTTTTTTTCATTTTATTTATTTTTGTTAGGGGTTTAAATTAAGATAACTGCATGGCTCATTGCTTGGGAGGCCATGCTTAATCTATAAATGATTCAAGTTCTCTTTTAATTTGAATAATGTCAAAAGTAACCCAAAATATTAAATATAAAAAACTATCCCCACCACCTAAATGTTTTATTATATCTCTTACAAATATTCGTGGTCTGCAAAGCAAACTTCCATCAATTGAATCTTACCTGTTTTAAAATTCATCAGACTTGTTGTTCTTAATAAGACTAATTTAAGTTCTACTATTCCTTCTTCAAATTTCAGTGTTGATGGGTACTTTTCTTTGATTCACAAAAACTCCAATTGTTTTGAAGTATACATACGCATCAATTCATCTATTTGTTGTGAAATCAGGTTTGAATCCTATGACCATTCTTTTATGAGCTTCCACTTAACACCTCTTCACTCTATTACCTTTCTCTTTGCTCTTTGTTGTTCTCTTTTTTTCCAAGGCTGCACTCTTGCACAAGAGAGAGGACAGAAGTAATTTCTGATAAAATTACCATGTCCTCTCTCTTTACCACTCTGTTAATGTCATTGTTATTGGTGACTTTAATGCAATTCACACTAAATGGCTAGGCTCCAACGCCACTAACTCTGCTGGTACTAATGTCTATGCGTTTATATGCGTTTCTATTATTGTGCGTTTCTGCATTTCCTAATCTTTTACTAAATCATTTAGATAACTACTTAATCTTTTAGATAGATAACTAATAAGAGATAAATACTTAATCTCTTAGATAACTATTTTTGTGAATGTCATGTCTCTGATGCTAGCTTGTGTTCAGTTTCTCTATTTTCTCATTTAGGTTGTTCTGACAATGCAATGATCTCATTAAATCTTTTATTTTGTACTTCCTTTTTGAACCCTATTATTGCACTACTTACTACTACCCTAAAGCCGACTGGGATTCTTTTCGTGATTTTCTTTGCAACAGTCCTTTAGCTAATGTCTTTTCTCTCTCAGCTGAAAAATGCGCCTCCTACATAACCTCCTGGCTTCAGGCAGGAATGGAAGCTCTTATTCCTTCTTGCCAATCCTAAGTCAAGTTTCAACTCATTCTACTCTGTAGTCTTTACCTTTTGGTGCAGCTGCTATATTTTTGAAAGAAATCAATGTAAAAAAGTGTAATCTGATGCTAAATCCATTATTCTCAGTTCACTTATCTCAGAATTTAGGCTCTAAAGACTTTTATTATTCTATTTCATTCATAGGACTGATCTTATTACCCTGTAATGACTGATCTTATTACCTCTCTGAAAATAAGGCAGAATTGTTTGCAAAGAACTTTTCTTCTAATTCGGCTATTGAATCTTACGGCCATTCTCTTCCTTCCATTCCAATTAAACATGTTAACTGGTTGTTAAACATTCAAATCACTCCAAATTTATTTGCTAAACTCACATCTCACTTAAGCTCTTCTATGGCTTGTGATCTGGACAACATTTCTGTCACAGTCTTAAAACATTGTTCTCCAGAACTCTCTTCATTTCTCACTAAACTTT
The DNA here is from genome assembly GCF_022113875.1 of Hydra vulgaris. Classification (NCBI taxonomy): domain Eukaryota; kingdom Metazoa; phylum Cnidaria; class Hydrozoa; order Anthoathecata; family Hydridae; genus Hydra; species Hydra vulgaris. Next base: position 23,956,075 of record NC_061169.1, on the reverse strand, counting down.
TTAATAAAAGAGTATTGTTTTCCTGCCTGCTGGAAAATGTTGTTTCAATTTTAAAAAAACTCTGGGTAACATTCTGATCCCTGGAATTATTGTCCAATTAGTCAGCTTTTTGTTATTAGTAAGGTCTTTGAGTCTTTGATCAACAAATTTCTCATATCTCATTATGATTTAAATAACTTACTGTCAGATAATCAATACTGTTTTAGATCTTGAATCTGATCTCACCTCTTTAATAGATTGGAGCTTGCAGTGACATGTAAATTTTACCCCAACAAAACTTAGTTATTTATTGCAAATAACTATTGCAATACTGTCGACATTCCTATATTAATGAATGGTAACCCTCTCACTGAGTCCACTTTATTATGTTTTCTTGGATTATTGTTTACTGCTGACCACACATGGAAACCATATATACAGTCGATTGATGATTTAGGATCTGCCAATTCGGCTCCTTTTTATTGTGCTTACAATTTTCTTACTCCTAGTTATATTTTCTACCTATACAAATCTCTTATTTGTCCTTTTATATAATACTATTTGGGCTGGTTTTTCTAATTTGTCATATTTGGGCTGGTTTTTCTAATGATATCCTTACTCCACCAGACAAAGTCCAAAAATACGTTATAAAAGTAGTTGAAGTCATCATTCAGCAAAGTCTTATTTGTTTACCATACCTTTCCCTGCTTGCTCTTAAAACTTTTATTTATCTAATTTTTTCCCTGCACTTAAACCCTTTGGAACTCTCTCCTATCTTCATGTTTTTTCATTTTGTTATATGACAATATTAACGTATTTTAAGAAATAGAAAAATTACACTACGATTATATTTTTTATATCTTTCATAATTAAAAAAAAAAAAAAAAAAGAAATTTTGGATTTTAACAAATCAAATAAAAATAGGTAATAAATTTTAAATTAATGACAGTAGAGTGGTTAAAAGTTTACTTTGAATTATTTCAAGAAAACCACAACATTAACGTGGTTAAATGTAATTTTCTTAAAATAATTTTAAATTAATTATAAATTGCTTAAATAGTTAACTACAGCTTAGCTGGTTTAACTTAAAAATTTTTTAATTTTATTTCAATAGTAATTATTAATTAAAATTTAATATTTTGAAATTTTAACGAAAAATTTTAAAAAAGTATTTTTTTAATTAAAGTTTTTTCTATAAAATTCAAGTTATAAATTTTTATTTAATCAAGTTATATAATTTCCATAAACACTCACAGAAGAGAAATTTATCAACTATTTAAACAAATAAGAGATCTTAAGATAGAAAATAATGCGATTTCTAAGTTATATGGGTTTTCTTAAATAAAGTTTAAAAGTTGTACAATTTAACAACAGTTGTACATTAAATGTGTGTTTGATAATTTATTAATTAAAACATTATATGCTTTATTTTTTTTAATTAAATAAAGTTAATATAGGTATTAAAATAAAGTTAAAATTAATTTTTTTTATAATCATTTGCCCACAAAAACTGAGATTTATGTGTTGCATGCAGGCAGGCATGGGTATATTTACGCACGCATAACTGATACAAAAATTAAATTTTAAATTTTAGATCCTCATCAAGCAATCCCTCCGTTGCTATGAATTTGGAAAAAGCTTCTATCAATTTAAACAAAATACTATTTAATTATAGGAAAGAAGTTGTTCCCATTTATGAAAGTAAGAAATTTACTACTGCATGATTTATTAAAGTTTAGGATTCTTATAAGTTTTTAATAGTAATTTTAATAAGTATTAATATAATTTTAACTGTGTTTGTGTTTTGTTTACAATATGTTGCAATTTCCTTAAACCCATACTTGTTCAATATTTTTCTAAAAAAAAATAAACCAAATGCAAACCTGAGAGTGGAAGTACAGGGTGTTTTCATGATATAAAGCTGGTTAGAAAACTGGTTAATATTAATTAATTTAACTCATGCATATAAAATTTAAATAAAAAAAAGCATAATAGTTTTTTAAAGAATGCTGTGATTTGGTATTGCTAATATTTCTGAGTCCACTCTTTCTGATAAAATAAATGAACAAAGGCTCCTTAAATACCACCAAAGCTCTTGGAATCCAATTTGCAGTATCTTATGAAGAGGTTTAAGTTTTTTCTTTTTATTTAATATGTTTATATTTGTTAATTATATAAATAATGGATGTTTTTAGAAATAGGTACTTTTTTATGATTTAATTTCGTTTTACATTTCTTATAGAAATAGTACTTATAAATTAAACATTCTAAAATCTGTGTTTTTCTAAGTGTTTGTTTTGAAGTCATCTTTAAAAATAAATTTCAAAATTTATTCCAACATTACTAATAATTTAGTTTTATAAATTTTGAAAAGTTTTGTCGTTTATTTTGTTTTATTTATCGTGTATAGTTTTTAAATTTGTTGTTTTGTGCCAAAAATTACTAAAAAAAGTAAGCTTACTAAAAAGGTAAAATAAGTCAGAAAAAGAATTTAAGTCTGGAATCTTGGGAATTTTGTATTTATCTTGTTATATGAATCTACATATCTTATTAAATAAAATTATATGTGTTCTGGTTCAAAAAAAAAAAAAATAAGTGGTTAAGAAAAATTGTGAAAGTTTGTGCTACTTAAAGTTACAGTTTTTAATGTAATAATAAATTGGTTTTAGAAGTGAAAATATTAAATATTATTGTGCTCTATTAAGAAAAGTTTATTTTTTTTCATCATTTGATTTCAAAATCCTACCAAAATTAAAAATTGGTTTAAAAGGTATCTGCAAATTGTTGTGTATTAATGTTTTTAAAGGCACAAATAATTACCATTACAGTTTACCATGTGGTTAAAAATAAAAACCTTTCTATATCCATGTATTGCATTTATAGTATAATATTTAACAAATGATTTTTGGAATTCTGTTCAATATTTATAGAGATAATTTTTTTATTCATTAGATAAACCAGTCAATGTAAGTATCAGTATGTATATAAACGACATGGTTCCCTTAGAAAATATTCCAAAGGTAAGTTATTTGTAAAAGTTAATTATATCAATATGTTAGTAATACCAGTTATTTTTTTTTAAGAAATGTTATTAAATAGTTTTTAATTAAAATTAAAAGTTACAGTTAAACTTTAAAAGGAATTAGTGCTTGACTTTAGTACTCCTCTAGCCTATGTGGAAAACTTTCTGAGGATATAAAAAAACTGGTATTTTGTTCATGTTGGCAATTCTCAACAAGTTAGGGCAGTGTTTATTCCCAACATAAACTCAAAAATAACACTCCTCTAGCTAAAACTAAATGAGTGTTAATTTTCTTGACTTAACTGTTGTGTCACTGCATAGCCTTAGGGAAATGAGTGACAAATAGTAAATAGTAATATTAAAATTGATATTTTGAGAAGTAGCTATAATATACTTTTAATATACTTTATAGTTATAGATTTAATATACTTTTAGCATTTTAGTGTTGACTTTACACTACGCATGATTTGGGAAGATAAAAGACTCGTGTTTGAAGATAATAGTCCAGAAGCATATGTTGCTTTTGATGCACAGGTCGCTTCACAAATTTGGATTCCAAATATTTATTTTCCTAAGGGAAAGAGGGGTGTAATGCATGACATTATTGCTAAAAATGTTTTCATACTTGTTTATAAAAATGGTACTGTGAAATACAGTCAAAGGTAAACATTGTTATATAGTTTTTAGTTGAGTTGAGAGATGTTAAATCAAAAGTTCAGCATGGAAGATAAGTAGTCAAGATTACAAGCATGGAAAATAAATAGTCAAGGTTGGCAGGTTGATTTCACTAGTTTTGCACACCAAGTGTTGATTTTTTTTCAGTAAAAGTGATTTTTTTTTTACTGAAAAGTCTTTTTATTTTCTTTTTAAACTTTTTTATTAAAGAATGTATCAATAAAGTTTTATTTATATGATTTAATTAAAAAAAAAAGAAGAATCATTATTTTTTTTTATTAAAATTTGTTTTTTTTTATTAAAATAAATACTATTAAAATTTATTTAAAGTTAGGAAAGTTAAGAACAAAAAAGTTCAGTGACTCATTAAATTTAAAATGTCATATGTTTATGTTTTTCATTGAACTTGATATGTCAGTTTTTTAAGTAATAGCATTTTTAAAGCAGTTATCTTATAACTTTTTCAAATTTATCATACCATAGTAAGTTATAATAAATTCGTTTACTAAAGAGTATATTAGGTATATTTTGTAAATTGTTTTTGTAAATTTGTATCTTGTTAAATATGTAGTTACGACAATCGATTTTTATAGTGTTTAATTATGCTATCAATTATTAAGCAAATTAGAAAGTATTTTAAAGAGAAAAACACAAATATAAGATTTTAGCTACTTTAATGTTTTGAATAACTTGAACTGTATTCTGTTAATACTCTAGAGATAAAGCATACACTATGTTTTATTGAATGACATTCTATTGGTGCTACTTTATTTTTCAATTTTTTTGGTTTTTTAAGATTAGCTTGTCAGCCTTGGCCAGAAAAAATTTCTTTTGGAAAGTCAAAATTTATTGATTCTAGTGTGTTAATCTATTTATGTTCCATACTGAAAGTTATGTACCAAAAAGATAAATCTTTTGACTTCTATCGTTTTTTTAGAACTATTTAAGAACATGATATAACTGACATAATTGCAAAATAACTAATAAATTTATTTTTAGTCATAAGATTTTGAAATGAAATTATATCCTTAGGCTGTCAGTCTTATCATTTTGTCCCATGAAGTTTCGACTATATCCTTTCGATATTCAAGACTGTTCATTTGAACTTGAGACATGTAAGTGTTGTTGATTTTTATTTGTAAATCAAACAATATGATTTAAAATATTTTCTCTAACTTTTTTGATGTCATAAATCATTAAATATTAAGTAAATAGTTTTGATTCATGTTATGTAAGTGCTGGTACCCTTGATTGGAGCTTTTTCATATATTTTCGGTTTTTTTTTACAATTCTGTGTAAAATTGGTAATTTTAGCAGCACAAGTATCATTTTTCTGTTAAAAAGGTGAGCTGGTGTATTTGCACACCTTTTGTATCACAACATCATGCTGACGAGCCCCAAAGGGCAAAACGTGTCCATGATTGTGATATTTATATATATATATATATATATATATATATATATATATATATATATATATATATATATATATATATATATAAATGTGTCTATGATTGTGATATATATATATATATATATATATATACATATATATATATATATATATATATATATATATATATATATATATATATATATATATATATATGTATATATATATATCTACATCACATATTTTATTATATATTATATATATTGTATTATACATTTTATACATTATATATAAATATATATATATATATATATATATATATATATATATATATATATATATATATATATATATATATTTATATGTATATATATATATATATATCTATATCACATATTTTATTATATATTATATATATTGTATTATATATTTTATACATTATATATATATATGTATATATATGTACATATATATATATTTATATATATATATATATATATATATATATATATATATATATATATATATATATATATATATATATATATATATGTACATATATATCTTATACTGCTGAGTTAGGTGAGCATGATGTCATATTCACCTAACGTCAAATAGCCTGCTGTTAAGGGCTTCAGTACATACATCGACTGACAAATAGCCTGACTCGCAGTGGAGTGCTGCTACATCGACTGAGGGTTTGGTATGGGTCAGCAACCTTTTCATTCATTATTCTTCGTTTTCCCTCATCGTTTTCTAAAAATGCTCACTTAATTTAGGCAAGCAAAAAAAGTGAGCAATTGCGCATATAAATATGCTATAGTAGATATATATATATATATATATATATATATATATATATATATATATATATATATATATATATATATATATATATATATATATATTATATATAATTATATTTAGATGAATAAAAACAACTGATTAGCGGGACTTAAAGTTTCATGCCCGAAGGCAATCATCAGCCGTTAATACACACAAAAAACGTAAACAAACCGTTACAAAAACGTAAAAATTACTGTAGAATGACATCTGACGTTATAAACAAATCTACGTAAAAAACAAATCAAAAAACAAAAAACAAAAAGCCGTTATAGTTTATTAGTCCCCTGTGTCAAATAAAGATAATAGGAACTTTTTTGAATGCCGACACTGAGATACGATTTCGTTTTTTTTATTTAGTAGATTTTTTCCATTATGCGATAAAATTACATATTTTTCGTAGAGACAAAGGTGGCATATTTTTGTTGCTAGATTGTAAGGTTTACAACGTTTGACAATTTTCCATTCTATAGTGGGCTTTATGTTTTGGTCTTTTAAACTCCATATTTCCTTAGATAGTTCTGTGTCATTTCTATATTTACTTGATGCAAATGATTTGAGATGGTTTGCATATCTTAGTTTAAATGGTGTATTACTAATGCCAAAATATACTTTTTTATTACGATCATGATGACTGGAACTTACGGTTGCTTGATAGACAATATTGTTAGATAAACATTGATTGTTCAAAGGGCAAAATGCTTTATCTACGCAGTTACATTGGTTGGTTTTTAATTGATTTTTGCTGTGTAAAAATTTTGGAATTATGCGAATTTATGATAGATTTTAGATTAGGCATGCAACTGTAGCTAATCTTAACAGAATTTCGGTTGAATATTTTCTGTAGTTTGTGACCGGCTGGAAAATGTAAGTCAATAAGGGCTAGAAAACGGTTTCCTATTTTTGTTTTGACATTTAAGCTGAACGGAGGGTTATACCAAATAATATTACGTTTACGTTGCTTTTTTTGTTGATTTTGACTTGAGATTATTTGTGGTTGGTAGGTAAGGTTCGATTTATATCCCGATTTTTTTAAAGCCTCTTCATACGGTGGAATAGCCTTTTTGAAGAAATTTTCATTAATTGACATGGAAGATAATCTTTGTTCGATATTGCGAGGGATTGCTTTTATTATGCTTGGAGGGTGGTTAGAATTAGAGTGGATGTACCTTATTTGATTATCAGGTTTAAAATATGGTTGAAACGTACCGTTACTTAGATTTAACGTAACATCGAGGTAGTTAACAATTTTTAAATTAGATTGAATGGTGATTTTGAATGGTGATTTATTAATAACGATCCAAGAATTAAAGACAATATCAATTATACAAACTACGGAATTAGATCTCATATATGTCCACCGCAAATAAAAGAAATGTCATTCTTCGAAAAAGACTTAATCAATCTTATTAAATCAATAAAGTTTCAAGACATACGCAACACTTTTCAAAATGGTATGAAAAAAGATATCAATAATATACGTAAATCTCACAAAACTCTAACACATGCTGACAAAACATCAAATATGTATAAACTGTCTAAAGATGATTACAATAATCTGTTAACAAATGCTATTACCACTACATACAAAAAAGCAAATCCAAAATTAAAGGACCATATAAACAAAGAAGGAAAACAAATTTTAACCAACCACGAGGTATATAAAAAATAGAAATAAACGGATCCTCTAACTGTTTTTTCACTTTGAAAGATCACAAGGAAAACTTCGCTAACAATCCATCTGTGCGCCTTTTGAACCCTTCAAAAAATGAGGTAGGACGAATTTCTAAGGTAATTTTAACAAAAATTAATTGTGAACTTAAAAATAAACTTTTTTTGAATCAATGGCAAAGTACGCAAAATGTTTTAGACTGGTTTAAAAAAATCACCAATAAGCACTTATACAAATTCCTAGTTTTTGATGTTAACGATTTTTATCCTTCCATAAAGGAAAGCACCCTCAACAATGCTATGAATTTTGCTGACCATCATATCGTTATCAAAAGCGAAGACAAAGCATTAATAATGCATGCAAGAAAATCTCTTATCTTCAACAACGATGAAGCATGGATTAAAAAAAGAGGTGGATTGTTCGATGTAACAATGGGGGCATTTGATGGTGCTGAAGTTTGCGAATTAATAGGTATTTTCATACTGTATCAAATTTCACAACATTATAATAAAGAAGATTTCGGCTTATATCGTGACGACGGTCTTGCTGTATTCAAGAACAAAAACGGTCAGCAAATGGAAAAAATCAAAAAGCACATAACACTCATTTTTAAAAAAAAGATCTTCAAATCACCATTCAATCTAATTTAAAAATTGTTAACTACCTCGATGTTACGTTAAATCTAAGTAACGGTACGTTTCAACCATATTTTAAACCTGATAATCAAATAAGGTACATCCACTCTAATTCTAACCACCCTCCAAGCATAATAAAAGCAATCCCTCGCAATATCGAACAAAGATTATCTTCCATGTCAATTAATGAAAATTTCTTCAAAAAGGCTATTCCACCGTATGAAGAGGCTTTAAAAAAATCGGGATATAAATCGAACCTTACCTACCAACCACAAATAATCTCAAGTCAAAATCAACAAAAAAAGCAACGTAAACGTAATATTATTTGGTATAACCCTCCGTTCAGCTTAAATGTCAAAACAAAAATAGGAAACTGTTTTCTAGCCCTTATTGACTTACATTTTCCAGCCGGTCACAAACTACAGAAAATATTCAACCGAAATTCTGTTAAGATTAGCTACAGTTGCATGCCTAATCTAAAATCTATCATAAATTCGCATAATTCCAAAATTTTTACACAGCAAAAATCAATTAAAAACCAACCAATGTAACTGCGTAGATAAAGCATTTTGCCCTTTGAACAATCAATGTTTATCTAACAATATTGTCTATCAAGCAACCGTAAGTTCCAGTCATCATGATCGTAATAAAAAAGTATATTTTGGCATTAGTAATACACCATTTAAACTAAGATACGCAAACCATCTCAAATCATTTGCATCAAGTAAATATAGAAATGACACAGAACTATCTAAGGAAATATGGAGTTTAAAAGACCAAAACATAAAGCCCACTATAGAATGGAAAATTGTCAAACGTTGTAAACCTTACAATCTAGCAACAAAAATATGCCACCTTTGTCTCTACGAAAAATATGTAATTTTATCGCATAATGGAAAAAATCTACTAAATAAAAAAAACGAAATCGTATCTCAGTGTCGGCATTCAAAAAAGTTCCTATTATCTTTATTTGACACAGGGGACTAATAAACTATAACGGCTTTTTGTTTTTTGTTTTTTGATTTGTTTTTTACGTAGATTTGTTTATAACGTCAGATGTCATTCTACAGTAATTTTTACGTTTTTGTAACGGTTTGTTTACGTTTTTTGTTTGTATTAACGGCTGATGATTGCCTTCGGGCATGAAACTTTAAGTCCCGCTAATCAGTTGTTTTTATTCATCTAAATATAATTATATATAGCTCTATTATTCAGTAATATTGAGCACTGTAACACGTACAAGAGACTTCGTATTATTACATCAAAATACTTAACCTCGAATATATTCTATATATCGGGATATAAATCTATACAAATATATATATATATATATATATATATATATATATATATATATATATATATATATATTTATATATATATATATATATATAAATATGTATATATATATATATATATATATATATATAAATATAATGATATACTAATATATATACTGTGATATATGTATATATATATATATATATATATATATATATATCATATATTTTATTATATATTATATATATTGTATTATATATTTTATACATGATATTTATATATATATATATATATATATATATATATATATATATATATATATATATATATATATATATATTAGGGCTGTTCATGTGAACACAGGAAAAAAAAAATTTTCTCGGATTTGAATGCATAGTTGTTTATTTTGTGCCATTTGACATAGTAATTGACTGTGTAAAAAATCTTTCTAATCAGATAATGTTTAGGGGGTGCTCAATGACCATAAAGTTTTACGAAAAACGTCAAAAACATGGAAAAAGTTCCAAAGTTCCAAAAATTTCTAGAACCTGGTTAGTTAGATTTTTTCCACTGAAATATTGTCTGATTGCGTGCTATATAGATTAATTAAAGTGCAGCAGATTAACTGTCATCAGGGCACCAGACTAAAAAATGTCTGCTAGTCTTTAAAACAACTGTGTTTATATCATTTTGTTAAAATTTGTATTCATAATTTTAATACTATTATTTAACTCAATTTAGAATTTGTTCAAACAGAATAAAAAGGTTTACAAGTATAAATATTATTTTTATTTGGAATTTCAGTTTGACAACAAATGTATTAATATTTTGATAGTACCTAACCTTAGTAACCTATTACAGAAAACTAGCATGGTAGTCTGGTAGTGTATTGTTTGTTATTAAGTGCAGATAATAATAATTTCTAATTTGAAAGTATTTATTTAATTTCTTTAGTAATAATTATTATTATATATTGCTGCAGCTGCATAAACCAACAACTGAATGATAAGTTTGTATAATATGGTATTGAGTTTTGATTTTCTCATAATTTTTCAGTTATCATTGAAATGGCAGCATCATCTCGTGTTGCTATCTCTACACGACTTCAAACCGAAATCTATTTAATTGGACAACCAGAGCCAAATCTTCCAGATAAAGTTCTTCCCTTAACATCTGATGTTTTAAAAACATTTTTTTATCATCTTAATTCAACCAAAAAGTCAGTGCCTGAAAGTCTTAAAACAACTGTTGATGAACTGATTATTATTTGGAATAAAGCCCGTATTCCGACAGCATTTCATCCGAATGTAGTCTTAAAGTTGAAAACTTTAGTCCAGGAATTTAAATTAATAAAAAAAAAAAAATCCAGATTGTCAGATTCTCAGAAATCAAGAGAGAAATCATTTACAGACACCATTGGCCTACTTTTTGACATTGCCCACAAGGATGCTGAAACCATGATCAGAATTGAAGAAGATAAAGAATTTTTATTGGATCAGAGATGTCAGAGAAAAATGGTGATGTTTGGAGAGGACAAAGAACTTTCAAAATTAGAAGCAAGAAATGAAGCAAGGAAACAAGCAGAGAGAGAACGAAAGCTAAAAGAAGTGCGAGTGCAATATAATCTGAAATGCAGAGGTTAATTCAGGTGGTTGAGGATCACAGAAAGCGAGTGCCAGATGCCAGAAAGTGTACTCTGAAGAGTTATAGTCCTCGCTAGCATTAACATTGCACGAACTATAACATTACGATAATTAAATGTTAATTGTTCATATGTTTTTGAGTTGACCTACTTAGTAGTTGATAACGGTTTGAGAAACTGTTACTCCTTTACAATAATTTTTTTTGTTTATAATTCGTATTTTATTCAATGACAAAGAGTCAAAAATCTTAGTGTTTTATTTTGGAAAAATTCTGATATAACAAAAACAGCAGAACTTTAGTCGTATTGCAGTATTTTATTTCATTAATTTCTCTGCTAATAAACCAGTATAAAGTGGATGTGGATTGTAATTTGTATTCAGAATTAAATATTTAGAGATAATTAAAACTGATCAAATCTGAAAAATCTAATTAACCGGGTTTTAGAAATTTGTGGAGCTTTGTTACTTTTTCCATGTTTTTCACTTTTTTCGTAAAACTTTATGGTCATTGAGCACCCTCTAAACATTATCTGATCGAAAAGATTTTTTGCGCAGTTAATTAATATGTCAAATGGCACAAAATAAACAACTATGCAATCAAATCTGAAAAAAAAATTTTTTTTGGACAGCTCTAATATATATATATATATATATATATATATATATATATATATATATATATATATATATATATATATATATATATATATATATATATATATATATATATATGTATATATATATATATATATATATATATATATATATATATATACATATATATATATATATATATATACATATATATATATATATATATATATATATATATATTATATATATATATATATATATATATATATATATATATATATACATATACATTAGGGTGTTCCAAAAAACAATATTTTTGAAAATAATCTGCTCTTACCCTCTAAATATGTTATATCTAATGCAAAAACACTAGGTTTAAATTTTTTTTGAATAAAAAATATTTTAAGGGGTCCCTCAAGACCCTCGAATATTTAATGGGTCCCTAATATTTTCGAAAAAAAAGTTTTTCAAAAATATGTCAACCTGGTACTCAAATGAAGCGAAATTTTATAAAAATTTTAAAAGTAGTATTAATTTCAAAACAAAATTGTTATTTTTTGTTTTATTACATAAAAAATTGAGCTTTTTAAGAAAAAATGAAAAAAATGCATTTCTATTGTTTTTTAATGATAATTTTGATAAATTAGTTAAAAATATTTTGAAATGAATATTATTTTCGAAATATTTATATAATTTCGCTTCATTTAAGTACCAGGTTGATATATTTTTGAAAAACTTTTTTTTCAAAAATATTAGAGCCCATTAAATATTCAAGGGTCTTGAGGGACCCCTTAAAATATTTTTTATTCAAAAAAATTTAAACCTAGTGTTTTTGTATTAAATAGAACACATTATTTATATATATATATATATATATATATATATATATATATATATATATATATATGTATGTATATATATATATATATATATATATATATATATATATATATATATATATATATATATATATATATATATATACATATATATATAAATATATATATATATATATATATGTAAATATATATATAAATATATATATATATATATATATATATATATATATATTTATATATATATATATATATATATATATATATATATATATATATATATATATATATATATATATATATATATACTTTTTGAGATAATTTAATTTAAATTAGTTGCACAGTCAGAGTTGTATGTTAACTTAAAATGGATGGACAAACCTATAGATCGAAAAACTGATTTAAATGTTCCTGATTACAGCAATGTGAAAATAAGAACAAACAGCTCAACTCGTTTAGGAGATTTTGGTTGTATGTTATTTTTATTTATTTCTTTTTTTTTAATAAAACCTTTCGTAATTTTATGAAATTTTTTTTGAATTAATAAATAATATTTAACAATTTAAAAAAATTATTTTGAAATTAGAGAATTTTATGTCTAAATTTTATAATTAGTTTAGCATTTTAGTTTGAATTTTTTTTGACTCATGGTTAAGATTCTGATATTTAGATTTTTACTTTTTTCCTTAGTGAATTTTACCACATTAGAAGTTAAGTTCACTTTGCATCGCGATTTTACTTTGCACTTCCTACGAGATTTTTTTCCCTGTATTCTCACCGTCATGTTAAGCTGGGTTTCCTTTTATTTGAGCTATAAATCAACACCTGCTAGGTCAACATTTGGTGAGTTTTTTTTTTATATTTGATTAGTTTTTTTTTTTTAATTAAAAATTATAAGTAATAAAAATGTAAGGGTCTGTAAGGGTCTTTCCTAACTTTAATTTTAAACCTATTGAACTTTTAAATTCACTGGAACCAAAGTTGTGTTTCTATAAGTAGATGGTATTTGTCCTAGTTTATTAAAAAATGTATTACCTATTCAAAAAATGTATTAGTTTTTTTTTTAATTAAAAATTATAAGTAATAAAAATGTAAGGGTCTGTAAGGGTCTTTCCTAACTTTAATTTTAAACCTATTGAACTTTTAAATTCACTGGAACCAAAGTTGTGTTTCTATAAGTAGATGGTATTTGTCCTAGTTTATTAAAAAATGTATTACCTAATCAAAAAATGTATACAAAGTAAAAAAACGAACTACCTAATAAAATCAATGTTATTTTTTAGCCAAATAAATTTTAAGTCATTATTTTAAGTCTCCTTATTTTATTGCAAAGAACCTTAACATTAAGTTTTTGTTTTATGTAAAGATTCTTTGCCAATTTTATGTATTAAATTTATGTTAAGGTCTGATAAACTTATTTTACGCATTTTTAGAAAGCCATCAAGCCTAGTTAAAAAAAGTTATGATGTATGTGTTTTGCATACGAAAACTCTTATTTTGTACATATAATAGCACGGATCATTTTAAAACTTTTTACATTAAATGCTTAGACCATATGTATTAAATATGTTAGCCCCTATATGTTGAAAAAAAAAGGTTTAGGTTTTCAATGTTTGACCTCATAAACCATAGTTTTTAATAAAAAAAGGTGGTATACCCATTTTGTCATAAACTTTGACTGATTAATTCAATCGACTTCAAAAAATGTTTAGTTAAATTCTTGATTCTAAATAAAAATTAGTCGCATAAAGAGTCATTTTAGCTTAAAAACTTAGAATTTTAAATTATTACAAAGATCGGTAATTTTTGCTATATTTTGCTGTAATATCTTACGTTGTTAGAAAAAGATTTTTTGGTTCGAAGTTGCTAACTAAATTTTATAACATGTTTTTCAAGTTTTAAGAAATGTTATAAAATACGGTCTGCTTCTAAGTATAGATAAAAACTAAAAAACAAATGCAAAACTTTAAGATACATTAAAATAAGTTTTTAAAGTGAAAACACAAATGTTAAAAACAAATCCTGAAATTCCCATAGTGATGTACAAAGGCGATATAACTAAAATAATTATGGAAAAAAGCTTCATATTATTGTTAACTTCATGTTTAACTTTGAGATCATTTATAAGTTAAACTTTATTCTAGACAAGCTGTTTGATACAGCGAAAACCAAATTTAGAAAGCTTTAAAATGGACTGATACATTTTAAAAATGTACCGAATATCTTTATTCCACCACAAAAAACTTTGTTTCAAAGTTTATCATTCATTTCCTGCTTGCATCTGTGCTTTTGATACAACTGTTGTTTGTTATAAATACTTATTTAAGGTTAAAGTAAAGTGAGGGGAAATAATTAACAAATCTAAAATGTTATTTTTAAATAGGGTAGACGATAGCAAGTTGGCTATTGGGACATGTTTGCCCAGTGGAGTTTATTCAAAGACTATACGCTATTAGCTAGCTGGTAGTCTAGGTGATGGTTGGTAGTAATTCAACCCTCTTTCCAAAAAAAAATTATGTTTATTGGATTATAGTTAAAAGTGTGGGGCCATTTTAACAATTTTTGATACATCATGGTAAAATTAATTATTTGCTTGATGTTAATATGCTCGCTGGTGTTTGACAGTAATGTATAATCCAAATTCTAAAAAATTTATAGTTTAAGAAAAATTTTAATATATGAGACTAATTTGGGTTTAGCTATCTTATCTTTTAATCTCAGTGTTGATGGTCATTTTCCTTTAGTTCGTAAAGACTCCAATAGTCACATGCTTGGACTTGGCATTTACATTCATAAGAATTCACCCATTTGTTGGAAAACTAGATTTGAATCAATTCTATTGAAAAAATTCTGTTTAAATCTATTCTTGTATGTGCTTTCATTTAGCACCACTTTATTCTTCAACTTTTCTATTTTCAATCTCTCAATCAAAACATAAATAGTCAACTTTCCAATTCGCTTTCCAAACAATTCGAGTCATTTAATTCTCTACTTGACTTGTTTCTAATCCTAGTAATTGCTCAGTTTCTCCATATTTACTTTTAGGTGCTTCTGATCTTAGTTTGATCCCTCTAAAGCTATTATATCATTCTTCTACATCATCAGAATCCCCCTATCATCATGCTTATATAACTACCTAAAAGTTGACTGGGGCTCTTTGTGTGTTTTAATTTTTGATGACCTTTAGGTAGAAATCTTTTGTCTTCCTGCTGACAAATGTGCTTTTTATGTAACTTTTTGAGTTCAGACTAGCACAGAATCCTTTATTTCCTCTCAATGCTTTTAAATCAAGCCTCATCTTTCTCCATGGTTTTCCTTAATTGTGCTGCTGCATTTTCCAATTGTAATCATTACTTCCATATCTATCACCTAAACATTTCTCCAGAAAACAGATGTTTATTTACTATTGCTAGAAAACATTGTAAAAAGGTTTTGTCTAATGCCTAAACCTGCTATTCTTAGGTGACAAAATCTTTTCTAATTTCTGACTTCTGGAGAATTGTTAACAGTGTCTATAATAAAGGGAAAGTTGTTATTCTACTTATTTTGCATTTTGTTACCTATTTTGTTCAGATTTTTTTACCTCACTTTAAGACAAAACTGATTTGTTTTCTAAGAACTTTTCATTAATTCTCATTTCTTGATTCCTCTAAGTTGATCCATTTCTTAGTATTTCTATCACTCCAGCTTTTTTATCTATAGTGATTTCCAGGTTAGACTCTACTACAACTTGTGGTCTGAAAAACCTTCATGTTATAGTCTTGCAGAAGTTTTCTCTGGAGTTGTCGTCTATTCTTTCAAAACTATTTAATAAGCACTTACCAGAGTCTTGTTTTCAAGCCTGCTGGAATGCAACAATTATTATCCCTATTTTTAAAAACTCTCAAAAGCAATCTGACTTGTCTACAATCCTCTTAGTCTACTTCTTTTCATGAGCAAGGGTTTTGAGTCTTTAGTTAACTAACACTTATTCTCTCATCTTGAATTTAGTAACTTACTTTCAGGTCATCAATATGAATTTCAATCTTCTTGTTCTACTGCTGATTTGTTAATGGTAAAAACCAATGTGGAGAGGTTAGGGCTTCAATAAAGTTTAGCATGCTGGTCTTCTCCATAAACTCTCTTCTTACAGTGCATCAGGTAACATATTTAAGATTTGTGATCAACCGAAATTCTGTTTCGGTATCAGTTTCGACCGAAATTTTAATTTAAAAGAAACCAAAATTTCAGTTTCGGTACTTTTTATAAATTCTGTAAAGAGCAAAATTTCAAAATTTTTTAAAAAATAATCATACTATTTTAAGAATTTTTACAAAAAATTTGAGAATTTTCACAAAATACCTTAAAAAAATTTTGTTTTGCAGGGAAAATCTGCCAGTTGTTAACTTTTGCTGTTAACACATATCGCTAACTTATGTATTAAATTTCAATTTGTGATTTCAATTCAAAGCGTATAATCAATTCTAACATAATACAAGTATAATAAAACAACAAATGTAAAATTGCATTTTTAAATAAATGTCAGTATTGGTTTTGGTAAAATATTTGCAGAAATATTGGTTTTGGTTTCAGCATCAAACTAGAGTTCATGATATTCTGGTTTATTTTGGTTTATTTTGGTTTTAGCTTTTTTTCTGTTTCGGTTGATCCCCACTTAAGATTATTGAATCCTTTCTTACTAATCACAATATAAAAGTTATTCTCGATGGAAAGTTAAAGTTATCCTCGATGGAAAGAACTGTTCTTCATTTTTATATAATTTCAGGAGTTTCTTAAGGTCTTATTCGTGGCCCCATACTTTTTTTCAATTGTTTGCTGATAATACTACCATTTATTCTTGGCTTGATAAGAAACCTTCACTCTGACTGCTTGGAGGGGGGCATTTGAGCGTGAAAAGGATCTCACTTCTGCTACAGCACAGGGTTCTTAGTGGCTGGTAAACTTTATTTCAGATTAAACTTTTTTCAGCTAATCATTATCGCAATTGTCTAGATCTTCTTTCATTTATGAATGGTAATGTATTCAATAAGTCATCTATCGTTTGTCTTTTAGGACTAACTCTTATTGCCCAACATTCTTAGATTCATATATCAAATCCATTTCAAAATTAGCCTCTTCCAAGGCTGCTTGCCACTTTCTAACTCTATTCTTTATCTCTATAAATCTCTAATCTGCCCTTGTATGGAATACTGTTGCCATACTTTTGTCTAATTCAATGCTTTTTACTCAAATTCAAACTTTCTCGGAAATTGCTTTCTTTATCTTGTTTTCCTGATTTATTTTTCTGATAGTTTGATATACTAAATATATTAAAATATATATTACTGATAATGCAACTGTTAATGCTGACTAAAACTGATAATGCAACTGATAATGTTACTGTTAATTTATCTGTTAATCTTTATTTTGCTTCATAAGCTTCATCTTTTCTCTTCCTGTAACTTCCAACTCTAATACTTTAAATTATATTGGTTAAAAATTTTAAGAATAAAAAGCAGTACGTTGGGGCAGGTTGGTCTAATGCCAATGGGATTTGTTGGCCATATGTTAAAACCAATCCTTTACAATTTTTTTTTATTATATAGCTTGTTTTCATTTCCATTAATGATATTTTGTTTTAAAATGGTTTCAAAATAGATAACAACCTCGAGGTAAATAATATATATATATATATATATATATATATATATATATATATATATATATATATATATTTATATATATATATATATATATATATATATCGTTCATCTTTTTAAGGAGAAACTTAATAACATCGTTCATCTTTTTATGGAGAAATTTAATCTAAAACTTACTATCAAAACCAACTTAAAAATTGTAAACTTTCTTGATGTTACTTTCAACCTGTTAGAAAATACTTTCCAGCCATACAGAAAACCAGGTGACCTTCCATTATACATCAACGTAAATTCTAACCACCCTCCTAGTATTATTAAATCTATACCATCTATGATATCTAACCGTATAAGCAATATTTCATCTAACAAAGAAGTTTTCAATAGAGCAACATCGTTTTATAACAATGCGTTAGCAGCAAGTGGGTTCAATGAAAAGATTACTTTCCAAAAAAATCTTCCCCCACCAAAACCAAAATCAAGGTCACGAATCGTTAAGTGGTTTAATCCTTCGCAAAATGTAAAAACCAGCGTCTCAAAAAATTTTCTAAATCTAATTGAAAAGCATTTTCCAAAAACACATAAGTTTTGCAAAATTTTTAATAGGAATAATTTAAAAGTCAGTTATAGCTGTCTTCCAAACTTCAACAATATTGTTAACTCACACAATAAAAAAGTATTATTTAATGTTTCCAACACAATTGTTCCAACATGTAACTGCCGGCAACCTTCACAATGTCTTTTGCAAGGTACGTGTCTTAGTAATAATATAATTTACATCTGCAATGTAAAAACATCACGACAGGATAGTGGTTTAAGTTGTGTTGGTTTAACAGAGCACACCTTTAAAGATCGCTGGTACAAGCATAAGAATTCCTTTCAATACAAAAGTAAAGCTAACGCCACAGAACTTTCTAAATATATCTGGGAAATGAAAAAAAAGGAATTTTCAAATTTTTTTTTTTTTTTTTAATTTTAATTCACCTCCTCAAGGCCGAGAAGGCCACTACAGAGGAGGAGGCTACTTATTCGTGGCTATAACCCTCTCTCAACTCTATAACTCCAAAACACGAACCTTGACGAACAAGGCCGCTGCACGGAGAAACAAGTTGAGCGCGGTACTACCAGGGACGTGGTGGGGATCGAACTCGGGGATCGAAATCCTATTCTTTCGTGGAAAATTATTTATAGGGCAGAACCTTTTAAACCTGGAAGAAAGTTATGTAACCTTTGTTTAACAGAAAAATACCATATCATTACATCACCTTTGAAACTATTAAATAAGCGAAATGAATTAATATCGAAATGTCGCCACGAAAACAAATTTGTTATCTGCAACTTTAACGTCATCTAAGCAAACACTGTATTGTATTTTTGTATATAATTATGGTTTGTAACGTCTGTTGATCACATATAGCGTGAAACTCTGAGTTATGTTACAAATTTAATTTTATTATTATTTTAATATAATATATATTTTCTCTTCTTTTGTATTGAGCACTGTCTACCGAAATATTACTTATATTACTGATATATATATATATATATATATATATATATATATATATATATATATATATATATATATATATATATATATATATATATATATATATATATGCGAATCTATGTCTTTTGATGAAAAAAGAACCTTACTTTTTTTTTTTAATTTAAATGAGTTTTAGAGGTTCCTCTTTTGATTCTAAATTTATGACGGATCCTAATATTGTTGAATCTTTTTTTCTTCTAAACTATATCAACCTGGTACTCAAAAGTACCAGGTTGATATAGTACCAGGTAGCAGAATAATACGCTTATTTTGAATATATTTGTTTTAATTCAAAACTAAAGAGAAAAAAATAATGTTGTTTTTTTCATTAAAAAACCCCCGTCTTTTCATTAAAAAACCCCCGTCTTCATCCAAAACGGGGGTTTTATGTTTTAGTTGGAAGTTACTGGAAGAGAGAAGATGAAGATTGTAGAGCAAGATAACGATTGACTGACGACTTAAAAATTGCAAGTTATATAAATCAGGAAAGCAAGATGAAGGAAGCAAATTCCAAAGAACTGAAGCTTGAGGAAAAAAAGTAGAGGAGTAAGAGCTTTTGAAGCACTTACAAGAACAGTCACAGAAAAAGGATGAGACTTAATTGAATGACAAGTAGCACGAAAATGAATTTTAGTAAATGGCACAAGAGATGCTAGCTTTCTAGAGTAGTACCCATTTTAGTATTTGTAGAAAAGAGAAAGAGAACCAACATTACGACGATGTGATAATGGTTGAAGGTTGGCTGCAAGAGCAGGTACCAATATGTTTACAATGCGTTTTTGCACCTTGTCTAAAAGAGAAAGGGCATCATTAGAAGATCCGCCCCAGATATGGCAACAGTATTCCATACAAAGCCAGATTTGAGATTTTTAGAGATAGAGAATAAAATCCAGATTAAGAAAGTGTTGAGCTCAATAAAGAGATGCAACTTTAGCAGATGCTAATTTTGTAAAGGATTTAATATATGGTTTCCAAGAAAGATCAGAAGTAAGAATTAATCCTAGAAGATGAAGGTTAGATGACTCATTGAGTACATTAGCGTTCATAAATATAGGAAGCTCTAAATTATTGGGATAATGGTTGGCTGAAAAAAATAGAGTTTTATTTAAAATAAAGTTCACCAGCCACTCTAAGCCCCATGCTGTAGCAAAAGTGAAATCCTTTTCAAGCTCAAATGCCCCCTGCAAGCAATCAGAGGGAGTTGGCTTCTTATCGTGACAAGAATAAATGGTAGTATCATCAGCGAACAATGCCACCTTAGTTGTGAGAATATCTGGAAGATCGTAAATGTAAGTTTAAAAAAGTATATAGAGCCAAGGATTGAACCTTGAAGAACCCCTGAGGTTACAGAATAAAAGAGAGAGAAGAAGAATGATGTCCATCAAGGACAACTTTTATACTACAATTGAAAAAAAAGGATTCAATAATCTTAAAGATGTTTCCAGATACACCGTAAGAAAAAAATTTATGGAGAAGACAAGCATGCCAAACTTTATCAAACGCTTTAGAAATGTCAAGAGAGATGGTCTTAACCTCTCTACCTTTATCTAATGCACTATAAAACTTATCGGTTATTAATTAATATGAATTAGATACATAAGAATTTTGTTTTCTTTCAATAATTAGAGTGTTTAATACTAAGGTCCAACACACTTCAAATTTCAGTTATGTCATTTTAGTTTAAATTTTCCCCTGTTCTATACCCTTCAGCCAACTTACCCCGATAGTAAGTTACTTAAGCTCACTAGACATAACCTAACAAAATCAATATAAAATGTATTAAAACAAATATAAACTTATAGTAATGTTGGTATTATAGGTTCTTGTCCTTTTTCCATAAAAAAATGACATAAAACTTGAAAAGCTAAAAAGTTACAATGAAAAATCAAAGAAAAAAGTGTGCCAACGTGCCCTGGTGCACCTTATTTTTTAAAAATCTTCTTTGTTGGAATTGTGTGTAAATATAATATTTATTTGCTATATTTTGAACTTAATATTTTGCTGCATTTTTAATATCGGACATTTTTTTTTTAAGATGCATTTATTATTATTATTTAAATTTATTGAACACTCAGTCTAGTAATATTTACATGGTAAAAAAAAATAAGATTTATCTTTCGAGTGGTTTTCACTAATTCTTTCTTCAAGAATTTGTTTAAAAATGTCTCTTTGTTCTTTTGCATTCCAGCACTCTACTGCAAGTTGATGTGCCAAAATACCTTTATTTTTAATTATTTCAAGAATGCTTTCAGTGCCGATGTTATAGAGCTAAGGTGAAAGACTTGAAACTTTTCTTACGCCTTGCTTCAGACAAAAATAACTTGATTTTCAACCTTGATATGAAGCTGTTGCACTTTTATTGTTGGGCAATAAATGAATAATGTTAACTGTCCAGAGTGGAAACTTTTTTTCAAAATATAGTTTTTCAATTAGGATATCCCAGTTACAGCTATCAAAGGTCTTTTCTGCGTCTAAGGAGCGTAAGTACACAGATGTATTATTGCTGACGTAATTTTTAATTTTTTTGCTGATGTTGACATTTATTTTAGTGTCCATCTCTAATTAATAGAGTAATTAAAAAATTTCATTACCCATTATGTTAAGGTATAACACTTTGCATTTTTCAAATGTTTTGCTGATAAAATAGTTGATTGACACCAAAAGTGTCAGGAGATTTTTTGATTTTATTTTAGAAAATAGAAGATGCCATTGTTATATTTTCTTCAGTTATTGTTATGACATCATGTTTTGTACAGAATAGAATCCTTTGATTTTTTAAGTGTTCAGTACATTTTCAAAGTGGTTTGGGATTTCTTAAGTAATGGGTTCTTTGTCTTTTTTATAATTTATGGTAAATAATTTATAACTTGTATCTTTGTTTAAACATTTGAAAGCTTTCCAAATGGCTTTTTGCTCACTTTTTTTTTAGCTTTTTAATTTTAATATACTGCTTACAAATTTTATTATTTTGAGCTAACTTGATAGCTTGGCAAAAGTTTTTTTGAGCTATTTGGTAGCAATTAAATGTTAGAGATTTTAAATCTTTTATGAATCTCTCCATTTTTTAAAATTAATTGAAAGAATAGCTTTACTGCAACTGCCATGTTCATAATTATTTATACTAAATTTAAGATTGATAAAAGTGGTTATTAAGATGATAGATATATATATATATATAACTTTGTAAAGTTAGAATCTTTCCAAGCCTAGCTAGGAATCTTTTTACTTCGACGGTTTTGTATTTGGTGTGCTGACCGCTAACTCCAACTATTATTGACAGTGGTAAGTGGTCACTCAAATTATTTGAGGAAGAAGGATGAACATTTAAGATTGAGAAAACTTGTATATTTTGATACGGCTACATGGTCAATATATGACAAATTTGGTAGTGTCTGTTGTGAATGTATGTAAATAGACCCAGAACCTTTAGTTATATTGACTAGTTCTAATTCATTTCTTTTTGAGAATTCAGGTAAGTGTACAGACTTTTATTTCTTTTTGATCTTTCTAATGAATCATATACCTCATGCAGAAAAGATTGGAAATTGCCTGTTATAATGACATTGTCCTTACCTTTGTTATTAGTTAGTCCTTTAATAGTATCGAATTGACTTTTGTATTTTTTCAGTGAGAAAAGGTTATTCAGCAGCAAAGTGAGATATATTTTAATAATAATAGTATTAGGTTCATTTTTCCTGAAGTTTATTGACAATATATGATCATCCTCGCAGGTTACTAAAATATTATGAAACTGATTTTTTTTTTTTTGGTATAAAGAATGCATTTTCACCAAAAGATTGACTTTTTTCATGTTTATTTGACTGATGGAAAAATACAGAATATGTATTTTTAGTTATATTTCTTACTATGGAATATTTAATCAAATGTTTAATCAACCAATGTTTACAGAAAAACCTGATATCATAAGAATGAATAAATGATTTCGTTAATTCAATGTTTGACTTAAGCTCCTGAGGGTTAAAAGAACATATATCAAAAATTGAAGAAGTTTTTTTTTTTCTATTCTATTCTAAATGTTGAAGGTTTGTTTTTTCTATTATGCTATTTGAATCTATTTTGATTTAACAATTTATCCTGTAACCCAATGGATGACAGATTTTGGTCACTGTTGAAAATGTTTTGTCATAGAAGGGTTAATTATTTACAATTATATTTTTATGCCGCAGATCAGGGTTAAATATTTTTATTTTATCCAAGTTATTTATTGTAATTCGAAATGATTTATTATATTTGTTGACTTTTCTTGTGGCAATGAACTAAGGCATAATATCCATTTCACTTATCATATAATGTTTAAGATCTTCTGACAATTTTTTTAATGTTAATTTTATTGTTTTAAACAAAATAAATTGCTTAGTTTTCTTTGAAAACACCATTTAAAAAATGTTTAAATTGTTTCAAGTAGCTTTAAATAGAATATTTTATTTTTAAAGCTATTCTACAACTTACACTTTTTAATGTCAGGTATCACCACTGTACTAACCATAGTAACTATGAGCAACAACATCAGATCAACAGCCCCTAGTTCAAAAACATTTCGTAGTCTAGATTATTACATGTTGATATGTATGATATTTGTGTTTGGAGCACTTGTAGAGTTTGCAGTTGTTGGAATCACAGATCCAGACTTTTCTCCTCGATGGAAGAACAAAGGAAAAAGAACAAAAAAGAATTACGACATTGTCTCAGTAAGATTTTTTCATTTTTTAAAAATTTTATTTGTGCAAAAACTTGAGGAAATTCAAAGCATTTTAGTGGTTTCACAAGAACTTTAAATATCAGGAAGGTCCTTTATAATTCTGACAATTTTGTTTTTCAAAAACAAAATTGTTCAATAATATTAAAAAGTATAACATTTTGGGTCTCAAAAGAAGTAAAATTTTATAAAATATTTAAAAATAATAATCATTTTATATAGAAATTATTGATTTAAGTTTTATGGCATAAAAACTATTGTTTTCTACAAAGAATAAAAAAGTACATTTTTAAAATAGTTTTTAATTATTATTTGTTCAATTTGTGTTTTTATAAATTGTTTTTTTAATTTTTTTTTAATTATTTTACAATACTTATTGGACCACACTATTAAATGGGTATACTTTATGTATGAAGCACAACTTGGTGACTAACAAAGTTTTAGTTTTTTTTTTTTTTTTTTTTAAATAAACTTGTTCTGTTTGAAGACAGCATTTAAAAAAAAAATTTTTTTATTAAATATGTTAGTAACATTTAAATTTTATTAAAATTTTGCATTTGCAAAAAATTTTAACCACTTTACAATTTTAAAAGTGATTTCAACATTTTTGAATTTTATTAATTCAGGTCTAAAAATGGTTTTAGCTCCTTAAGTAAATTTCAAGCATTCCACTATTTATTAAAGGTAGAAAATGTCCTCTAATTGATATGCAACCAAGAAACTCTTCAAACGGAGTTGAATAGTTAATACTACATATAAGGAAAAGTTTTGTAGATAACTAAATAAATAGAGGTGTTGTTTTGCATGTATTGATATTTTTATGTAGTCAAAACATTGCAACTTTTTTATAATTACTAAAAAAACAATTAGGTTTTTGATTATGCAATTTGGTCAAAAGTTAGGTATTATGTAAAATTCTTTTATGCAATATTAATAACTTTATTCAATTTAAAGAGTTTTTTTTTAAAAAAAAAAAAAATTTAAAAAATTTGGAGGACAGCGTATGTTGTCAACTTTGATGATTTGCTGGATACAGGCAGGCAACCACATTAACAAAGTAAGTTTGTTTTTATATTCTGTAAAATTTAGTTGTTTTATAATTCTTGTAAAAATCCTTATTTTCTCATTAAACAATTTTATTTTTTGTAACTCTTTTTTTCTTCTTTTTTTTGTAAAAATAATTTTTTCTTGTAAAAATTTTTAATTGTAAAAGTCATTAATTTATTGTTGTTTTTGTTTCAGGCTGAAGATAATCATCAAGAAACATGTTGCTGGGTGCTGTCTCTAAGAAATTGATTGCCCAAAATGCATGAAATGTGCTGCATCACTCATAGACAAAGCAAAGTATGATTCACTGATGTGTGTAGACTATCTACTAGTTATTATTTTTATGTTATAATTAATATATATCTAACATTAGCTGGCAAATGCAAGCAGTGAAAGATTACATACATGTTGCCACAAAGCTATTAGGCAATATTCACAGGTTTAACATTGCTAGTCACCTTTTTGAAAAAGAGTGTTTAGTGCTTGGTGCAAACTATGTTCAAATCCTTGTCCATGTTAGTACCAGGTGGAATTCCAGCTGCTACATGTTGGATTTAATTTCAAAATATAAAGATGCATTGGTTTCTCTTTAATAAATTTCACTGAACAACAACCTGCTCTTGGATGTTATTTTAAGCTGCATCCAGTCCTTTACTGATACCAGTTCTAAAAACAATGAAGAATGCTGGATCACATGCTAACTATGCTTTTTAAAACTAACAATTTTTATCTAATTTGATAGGGAAAACTTGAAATAAAAACACTAAGCCAAGCAATTTTGTAGATTTTCCATGCAAGAAAATTATAACAATGAGAAAATATAACAAAAACTTTTTCATTAATAATGGATATTTCCATACAGTCATGTTATTTCTAATATGATGAAATGCAACGCAAATATATAAACTCTGATAAATTAAGCTCCAAATCAAATAATAAAACAAAATAAACCCTAACTTTATTTTGTTTTAGAAAAACTAGTTTTTCAAATAGAAAGTCACCCAATTTATGTCTTATTTTAGTCATCACAATACATTCTGTCATAAATAGCTGCTCTACAGGAGCACTCAATGGAAGAGGTGTGTTAAGTTATAGAAGACTTTCAATACTGATGGGTGTAATAATAACACAGTTAACTCTTTCGATTGTGATTTTAAATATAACTCCAATTCCTCAACACCAGAACTCATTATTAAGTTGCTATCCACTGGTAAAGAAAAAAAGTCTTCTTGTACCGGATATACCCGTTGCTATACGCGAAGATGATTTCACAAACTGTAGAGGGAGGGTTCACACTTTCAAATAAAGATTTTCACCAGGCTCTACTGTTAAACGTTTGATACCATCAAGCTATAATAGTTTAAAATGAGGTAACAAGCATGATGCTAATGCTATTTCTTTTTTTTTCAATATAGTACTAAATCGAGTATGAATAGAATTTCTTACTGTATTGATAAGTGGACCACAAAAGTTCATATTTTTTTGTTGCAAAGTAATTATTTTTTTATCCAAAGCATAAAGTGTAGGTAATAAATACCCCATGAACATTGATTCTTTTTCTTTGTAAAAAGTCTAAAGATTGTGCAAGAGAAGTCATTACTTCACAATATTCTTGAATTAATTGAATTTCTTGATTTGTGTATCTTTTTATTTCACAGAAATCCGTTATATTGTTCATTTTGTTATATCCATTAGGCTCTAAAAGAATATTTTTAATTTGTCATAAACTATCATAAGTATAGTTCCATCTTGTTTTATTTGGTGTTTTTAAATAAACTTCTAGTGTGTTATGAATTTTTTCAGCAACTTTATTTGATGTATTTTGTTTACTCCTTAATGAGTAAAAAACACTTGTCTAATGCTTTCCTATAAATTTTCTTAAAATTGTTTTCTGAAATCTGTACCATTTTCAACATCATTTTTTGCAATTAAGTCTAATGTATGACTAGCACATCTAAAATGTTGTGGTAACTGAACAAATAAGGCACTCTCTTCTTGTTCTTGTTCATGATTACTTTTGCATAAAATTTCATAAAAATTTATATTTTCATTGCAAAAATGATCTTCATCATCTTCATCGCTTTCATCCTCGTTTGCTGAATCTTTTGAAATTGGGTATGATTTAAAAACAAAATTTGAACTACTGTCTGTTGTTGTAGCAACTATTTTGTTTTGAATTTTTTAGGCTGTATGAATCTTATACAAGGCAGCAGCTAAAACAATATATGTATGTCTTCTTTTTAAATGGCTACATGCTAAAGATACTGAATGACACTGAAATGTCCTTTGAACTATCCAATGAAAAGTCACCTCAATATAACTTCTTTAACCTTTACTCCAAGAATCAGCTGTAGTGGCAACATACATAGTGTTTCCAAGTGTTAAGTAATATTTTCAATCATTGATAAATACAGGTTATTAATACATAGTTTTAAAGTTTTACTACAGATACCCTTCAGGTTTCTCAGAAGACCTAATTTTACTAAATTCACAATCGATGGTTCATCAACTATAGATAAAGGTTGTGTTTCACTCAGAAAAAAAATTACTACAAGTTGATCTAAAGATTTAATTTAAAACACTTATTATTATATTTATTGGTTCCATATTTCTCAAGAGTAGTTTGCACTGCTTCTTTTTTTACATTGTTTAACGAACTCAATTTTTTCTTTTTAACAAAAGCATTTTTTTACCTTCAACAAGAGCTTTTTCAAAGGCAACCATTTTAAAAGGGTGAATTCTCTAATGAAATTAAAAAAAAAAAAAAAAATTAAACTATTTCTGAATAAATTTGTTTAATGGGATTTATTATTAAGTTAATCAAATTTGAAACTATAGCGAATTCAAAAAATTCAGAACTTTATTTAACATGGTGTAACTTGTGAATGTACATACTTAACAGTGTGTGCACCTATTTAAGTTACATCATGTTTACAATAGAGTACAATAGTATCATACTATGCATATTAATTATGAATTTAATTTATGCCCAATTCAAAGTAATGTTGCAAACACTGTTGCCCGCACAACGGTACTGTTGCTTTAATTTTTCTCTAAAAGTCACGGTAGTGATTTTTTATGGGTTGATTTTTTTCTTTAGTTTAAAGAATGACTGCCAAAACTAAAATTCTTAATTAATATATGTGCATTCCACTGCGTCTATCCCTATATCAGTCGTTGTATTTAAGTAATAAATAGCAATGTAATTTTTAATAAACAACAACAATAGTTAAAAAATTTAAAAAACTAAATGTAATAGTTTATGAGGTTTTAAACCCCAAACTCCACGATAACAAAATAAAGTGATGCCGCAAGGCTAAATATGCATCTAGTATAATGAAGTAATTTTAAAATCAAATAATATTCGCTGCCGTGACTTTAAGTTTTGGTAATCAGACTTTACGATGAAAATTAAAACTTCAAGATAAAAATTAAAGCAACGGTACTGTTGCACAAGCCAAAACGTAAAATAAATTCAAAAGAATAGGAAAAAATAACACTTATTTACCTTAATATGTCGCTTCAAATTAGATGATGTATTTCTGGCTGCACTTATATCTTTTCCTGAAGGGCCACACAAAACACATTTTACATTTATATTATTTCCATTTGTTCCATTAAATATGGAAAATGATTCCAAGCCTCTCCAAAGCAAACATTTATCTGAGAGATATAAAAAAACTATATAGTGTTAATTATACTAGATATTTTAGTTCCATAGACTTATGCCTTTAGTTAAGTCTCACTAACTTAGCAAATAAATTACAAATCTTAGCAACTAAAAGACTTACGTTAAGGGTGGTAGATATTAAACTTACTTTGTAAATAATTAACTATAGCCAATCCAAAATAAAATAAATAAAAAGTATATTTTGGGCGGGGGTGTACTTGATTCACGTGTGAATAAAACGATGATTTATTTTAGCCGATTTTTAATTAAAATCAACTAAGATATGCCTCCTCTAACCCCGTGAATCAGTATTTTGTTGCCCATATTTTGTACATCCATACCACTAATTTCAGTATTACTATTATATTCGCCACCACTAACATTTTCAATAATTGCAAAATCACCAATAATTTCAATAATTGGATCTATTTTGCAAACTAAAACCGCGTGTAATAAAATTATGTTGAAAATTATATTTTACAAGGAATTTTTCGGATTTAGTTGGCTACATCTACTAAATTTAAAACTATATTGGTAACCAATATAGTTTAAAATTTAGTATATATGGCCAACTTAATATTAACTAATTCCGAACTAACCGGCGATTGGTTTAGTTTAAAAATTAGTAGTTACGGCTGTTGGCTAACTGAAACCAAATTAGGTTTAATTTGATCTAAATACAACGTTTTTTGCTTTTGAACCGTAAAAACAACTTTAGCGAAATCCAAATTTAAAAAGTTTTTAGGTACTAATACTTTTCATTCACGTTCTTCCAAAAAAAGAATTCGTTCTCTTTCCTTGTTCCATTATTTTAAAAGGAACGAGTTCCTTTTGTAACGCGTTCTTCTAAACATTGATATATATATATATATATATATATATATATATATATATATATATATATATATATATATATATATATATATATATATATATATATTCATAAACTCTAACACAATTAATATTAAAGTAACAACCAATGTTCTTGTCCCTGATTCACTCTGTCTCTACAGATTTTCACTTGCATTTATATACTGGATTCTTGCGTACATTTGCGTCGGATAATAGCTTCTACAGAATGTTCCAAACAATTTGATAATGTAATTGCAAATTCAATAAACATGAGTTTGTAATTACATTGTCTTACAACAACATCATCATAAAGAAAGTTCATGTCCATTTCTAAATAACTAAAAATGTATCTATATCAATAGTTATCAAATTTTCAAGTTTTGTTTTAATAGTGATTTTGATTGTGAACTTGGAACTAGTACAGTGGCAATTATGAGAAAGAACCATTCCATCACTATCATTTTTCCAGAAGCTTATCATTTCTGCAATTTAAGCTTTTAAGCAGTGCGACTAAACAAAGCCAAAGGAACCATTCCAGAACACTGAGGTTTCACAGCTTCAGTGCTTTTATAGCACTTTTAGAAATATCAGAGCCAACACGTGCTGTCCAGCTTTGTTAGCTGCACAGAATAATTGTTGCTTCTGACAACAAAGAAACCGTTTTTTTTTAAATACTTTTTTTATGGAGTAAAAAAATTATTACTCACTCAGAGAGTTCACAGGACTTCTATAATCCAGTTGACAGAAATGAAATGATTTATTATCTGGATAAATGTACAGTTTCTTGCAAAAGTTTAGAATCAGTTAAGTATTTTTTAAGTAAATCCATAATTTATTGAAAATGACATACACAAATGACATACACAAAACTAAAATTTAATTTATGTTATATTCATACACATGTGTAGTATTTTTTAGGTAAATCCATAGTTTATTGAAAATGACTAAAATCAAGCATAATTCACTGAGTTTTTTATCGTTTTCTAAATCTTCTCACCTAGTGAATCTACTAAATCTTCTCATCGGTTTTCTACTGAAGAGCAATTCTTTCTGCACTTTTCCATCTGTACCATAATCTCAAAAACAGCTTGTGAATCATATGAGCTTAAGAATGGTTGTGGACTGTACACCTTGTTATTACCACAAAAAAGTTTGTCAAAATGCTTTTTGAGCGAAATATTTTTAATTTAGAAGGTTTTGATGCTTTATATAAGTTCACCAACATGATGATGGCATGCAGACTAATTTTTTACTACAAAGCCACACGTTCTGCACTGTCATGTCCTGTATTTCAGAGCCTCTGTTTCACTTTGAGTGTTTGAACATGCTTTACAAACTCTAGAGATTAATCATTCTTCAAGACTTTCGCATCTTTCAAACACAGTGCAAATGTCAAACTGATTTCTTTTAATATTTGTTTCGACCTGTTAAGTGCTAACAATGATAAACAACCAATTAGAGACAGTTCACATAGTTATGCGCTCTTCTGAGTTAATGCAACTATTTTTCACAGGCTTTTTTTTTATATTTTGAATTTCTGAGAGTATATATAATATATGTATGTATACGCAGTGGCGTAGGCAGGTTTTTAAATGTTTGAATTAACCAACTTTTAAACAAAAAGAACATTCCAAATTATTTTACGTTCATATGTATGACGGAAAGATTCTTCAAAAAAAATTATTGTGGAAGGAGAATGGGAGCAAGGAACCCTAAAATCTTACTCCCCCTGCCCCAAATGTGAGAGCAACAAGTTAATGAAATTTTTTTGTTCTATTTTCAACCAGATTTATATTCATCGATAAATTTTAAATTTCATAGTAAAATTTTTAGTGTTCAAAAATTATGACCATATAAAATTTGCAACCCCCTCATGTTGAGGGGAATTTAAACTTTATATGGTCATATTTTTTGAACGCTAAAATATTTTTCTATGAAATTTAAAACTTGTCGATGAATATAAGTCTAGTTGAAAGTAGTACAAAAAATATTTTATCAACTTGTTGCTCTCACGTTTGGGGCTTGGGAGAGTAAAATTTTAGGGTTTCTTGTTCCCATTCTCCTATCACTGTAATTTTTTTTATGAAGAATCTTTTTATCATACATATAAAATAACATTTTAGATTTAATATTAGCAAATGCATTTATTTCAGTAACTGACATTTTTGAATGTTCTCTATTGACATTGCTCTCGTTAAAAATAGTTAACAAATATAAAGTTTCAACCATAAAAAGAAGTTTAATTTTATTATAATGTTATAGTTATATTAATTCATTATAATACAAATTGATATTTCTAAACATTTAATTAATATTTATTCTTATTTAAGTTATTTAGAAAACATTAATTAACGTCGAACTTAAACATTTCGTATAAATCATTCTCTAACTAAATAATAAATGAATTACATAATAAGATTCTAGTTTCACGATTATCTGTTGCTCAATTCAGTAATTTGAGAAATGATGCTAACTTTTATAATTGTGTATGTTTATACTAGTGCATTTTAATTGTGTATGTTTATAGCAGGACATTACCATAAAATCATAGTTAAAGGGTCCAGTTTGTTATAGATCAAATATGTGACATTTAAATATTACAAACTAGACTGAAAATTTTAGAAATCTGTAAAAAAAATTTTACCTAACGTTTTAAATCTGTAAATTTAATTATTTTTAACGTTCAAAAGTTAAAACAAGTAACACATTGTTTATAAATGACTTATTACTTATAAACTATGTTACATATAACTAACGCCCCTCCTCCCTACAAAAAAGAAAAAAGAAAAAGTTAACTTTGTAAACTGTACAAGGACGCTATTTTTAAGCGATAAAAATTTATTGGTAATATTAAAAAAGTTTTGATAAATATAAAGTGATAACTTTGAAGTGCTAGAGTTTATTATTATTATTATTATTTTAAAATCATCTACATTTAGAGCACCGAAACTTTTTAGTTAATATTGTTCCTATACTTTTTTTATTTGACACCAGCACAAATTAAAATCAGTTTTTTTGAACGTTGCACAGTGAGGCAGAATACCTTTAAAACTGGACAAAAGTTTTTTTTTTTTTTTTTTTTTTTTTGATGTTTTGGATTTTTATATTAAGTAATTATTTTAAGGGCACTTAATAGACTTAAGAAAAATTATTTCAAAGATTTTTAAAGGTTAATTACAATTGTCAGACGTTTTTAATGTATTTTCGAGTAATTTTGAGTAAAGTTCTATAAAAAAATCGGTAAGTGATGACTGAAAAAAGAAAAAATCAAAAGCTTGCATGAATAAATAATATTAAAACGTATTCTAATCTATTCACTAAAATAAATTACAGTAATTAGAATTTAATGTGAAAAGTTACTCAAAAAAAGATACTCGAAAACTCGATTAATTTTATTCGTTTAAATTTGCTAAAAACAAATCTCACAAACGGGCTCAATAAGTGCAACAATAAAAAAAAAATGTTTTACAATCTATGATCAACAATTTCATAAAAAAAATTTGAAACTGTATTTAAGTGAGGACATCAACTTGTTTCTCCGCGCAGCGGCCTTGTTCGTCAAAATTCGTGTTTCAGAGTTATAGAGTAGAGTTGAGAGAGGGTTATAACCACTATTAAGTAGCCTTCTCGTCTGTAGTGGCCTTCTTGGCCTTGAGGAGGTGAATAACAAAAAAAAAAAAAAAAAAAAAAAAAAAAAGTGCATTATTTGAAAAAATTAGACAAAAATAAAATATTTTAAACGCACCTTTTTTAAAGACCTAATAATATATATTTTAAGCACTTTAAAATTATTTTTTCATTAGCAAAAGATAGCTGCAAACATAAAATTGAAGAATCCCTGAAAAAAAAATTGGAATTTCAAACAAACTTCAGTTTTAACGCTATAAAAGCAAAGTAATACTAATAAATCGCGCGAGCGAATTATTTTTTAAACAAAAGAATCGAGCTAGATTATTGGTTCTACAGAGTTAAAGGTGAATCCTACCCTAAAAAAAAACACGTGGATAAGATGGACCAGAGATTCTTTTATACATTATAACACCTTTTTTCATTTCCGTCAAATATCCATTTTTGAAGCTGTTCTGCCCCACTGTGCGTCGACAGAATGTTTTCAAAATATTCTTTGTTGCTATTCGTGGTTTAAAAATAAAATCTGTTTCCGGTGGGGTAGTTTTTTTAGGAAGTTAATTTCACTTTTGCATGATTAATGTGAAATATAATTTACTTGTGTAAAACTATTATTGATTTTTGTATATATTTACTTATACTTTTTAATTTTAGGTAAAAGAACCAGAGAACAAAGGAAGTGAACCAGTTATTAAAAAAATAGATATAGGACCATTTGTATTAATTACTGGTGACCAACACGTTATTGACAACTGCGCTAAAATTGTTTTTCCACTTTTGTTCTTATTTGTAAATGCCGTATATTTTGCATACCACCGCATCCATCCTGAAACTGTTAACAAATAAATAGTGGATTTATGGTAAAATAGTAAAAGAACATGCTTTTAGTTAAGTTGTCACCATTTCAGTTCTAACGATTGATGTCAATAAAAAGAGAAACTTCAGTAATTATAAATAAATTAATTCTAAAAACTGATTATTATCTATTATTACTATTATTATTATTATTATTATTATTATTATTATTATTATTATTATTATTATTATTATTATTATTGCTATTATTATTGCTATTATTATTATTATTATTATTATTATTATTATTATTATTATTATTATTATTGTTATTATTATGTACATATAATGTTTATATATAAGGCCATTTTAGAATTTGAAATGAAAAAAAAAAAATTTTAATTAAAATACGCAAGTTTATAAGGAAATAACGCATGTTATATAAGCGAATATAAAAAAAAAAAACATAAAAAAATTTAAACTTAAGAGTCATTTTTTGTAAGAATCAGGCAGTCATTGGAAGTGACCTCCTCCAAATTGCTTGGATTTTTTATATATAGATCAGAATATAGAGAAAACCTGTTAGGGAAAAAAAAAAATTTCAAAAATGTTTCGTTCACTCGGAATCTGGGCTTAAATTTTTGAGATTTTTTTAAAAATTTTTAGAAATTTAGTTTTTGCCACCTTTGAACCCATTTTTTTGGCAAGGCAAAAAGTTGCACATAGCTTTTGTAGTTAATATCAGACGTAACCCAAAAGCTCTCTCCAAAAAATATAAAAAAGTTGCGTGACACTGTGCGGTTGGCTAATTATCATAGTTCAAAAGTACAAAATCAATCAGTTTTGTCATTTTTTAATCGGAGTTAATTCTAGCGGCAAAGTGTTGCACACAATTTTTCTTTTAGGATTTGAAATTATCAAAGGTATTGAGTCTAAATATGCAAAAAAAGTTATGTGATACCTAAGGCCTATTAATATATTAAGGCTTGAAATTGGAAAAAAATGTTATAGTATACTTACAAAATGAGCTATTACGGCAGAGGCGCTAAGTTTTGTAAAAATATAATCGTGTTAAATGGTCAATATAAGATGACCCTAACATAGTTTAAAAAAAACTCATGTGATCTTTAGATATTAAGTTAAAAATAAAGGTACAAGTTGTTAAAAATGATTAAGTACGAAAAGATATTTTTTTGGACACACAGATGAGGTTTTCGCTCACAATAAAATTTCAATCATCCAAAATTAGCAATTAGCATTACACAAAACATTGCACCTAATGTTAAGAAAAAATTTAAGCGTTTCTGACTATGATATAGAAATCATAACAATTATAATAAAAAACAATACATGATCAGAAGTGAATTATTTAAATTTACGTCATAACCAAATAACTTGTGGTGATCGAATGGAAGAAGAATCGCTGATATCACGATTGTGGAGAAACAAGTTAGTGGGCGGTTGTTTACTTTACCATAAAAATGTCTTAACTTTATTTTAACGATCTTTAAAATTTGCATAAATAGAGTAGATATTTCAAAAGGAAATTGTGGATCATTCAAAAAACATAAAATTATAAACAAAATGTTCTACATTCATCAGCTGGGAGATGTTGATGTTAAGAAACACCTCATCAATTTAAAGGTAATTATGTATTTTAAATTTACGCAGACTGTAATATAATTTTTATAATTACATACTTTATAACTTCTCTGCAATAAGATTTTGAGACAAAGTTCTTTAAACAAAAAAAAAATAGCTCTTTTTCATTAATTCCTCACTCTTTTAATAAATAATCACTAAATTAATCACACTCTTGCAATATTGTAAGATATTGCAATATATATTTTAATAATAACAACAATGTATTTCAAACTAGTAAACATTTTTTGTGAAGAGTCAGAATATAAACAATGCTTTAAATGACACACTTAATAATTGTTTAAAAAATTGTTTTTAGGTCATGCGATTAAACGATAATAATATTTGGGAAGAAAATGGACTTATTGCAAATAGACTTAAAAGAAATCTTGAAAAGGATGAACAAATATGTGCTTTTCACCGGTACACGTTTGGTATTGCATGGAGTCCTCCAAAAACATACTTTCATCCTCACCATCTAAATATAAAAGGAAAAAAAATCTCCTGCTTTAAGGGCGTCACCAATAACTGTCGTCATATCAATGTCAAAGCGATACAATGAAGTATTTTCAGTTGGTGCAATGCTGTGTTTTACCCATTTAAAGCAAGAAACTGCTTTATCTAGAGTCAACGAAAACACCAATTTATGTACAGAAACACAAACACAACAAGAACATTATGTACAGAAACACAAACACAACAAGAACAAACATATATGACACCTGCTACTCCAGATGAAGAATTTGATCCCGGTAAAATTAATTTTTCACAGGAGATTTTGGACGAATTTCTAAAAAGCCGTGAGAGTGTAACTGAGATTCTTAATGCAAGTCCAATAAAATTTAGATTAAAAAGGAAGTTCGAATATCTGGAAGATACTACTAAAGATAAGTTAAAACGCAAGAAAACTTATTAAAGAAAAAATTTGCGGAAGCTGTTGCTCCTGGACAAGAGGAAATACTTATAGATTTTCTTAACAGTAAAAATGTTGATAAAATAAATAGCCCTCTCCCAATTGAAATTATTCGTGCTCAGAAAGTATATAAGCAAAGTGATTTCATAGGAAAGTTAGTTATCCTCTCATTATTAGACCATACCAAGTATACCAAAAAGTTTATAATGAACACGTTTGAGTGTACCAAACATCGTATAGAAACAGCAAGAAAATGGCATGCATCTTATAAAGGGTTGGCATTTCCAGAGAAGAAAGTATTCGTCCGATCTAGTCTTGATCAAACAAAGTGTGAACATTTCTTAGACTTTATATTTACAAGCGGTATTTTGCATGATGTTGCTTATGGAATAACCAAATTAAAATACGACAGCGGTGAAGAATAAAAGTGCATGCAATACTGACGACAAAATATAGCCACGCTATCATGTTCTATCGAAAAAGTTGTAGTGAAAACAATTATATACCATTATCTGATTCAAGTTTCTGGAAAGTATTGCATGCAATAAAACCTTCAAGTCGAAAAAGCTTAGCTGGATTAGATGATGTTACTGCTTCAGGCATGAATGGTTTTCAAACATTACAAAAATTGGCACAAAGATTTAGTTCTAAATCTTTCGAAGCTGCCCTTGAAAAAGGAAAAAGGTATTTGAAAACAAGTTATCAAACCAATTGTAGTGTCAATGACTCAAACATTTCTTCTCATAGCTCAAAACATGCCTTATCAGATCCATCTGAAAAAAATCTTCAATCCAACACAGAGATATCAGAAGTGGTATGTGCCGATTGCTATGGTTTGTGCAAAGCTATCGAGATGATCAAAGAACTAACAATTCAAAATTCTGACGATGCTGATTCTATTTATGATTTGGAAATTGCTGTAAAGGATTTATTCAACTACATAAAACACCTGATGAGAGATTCTCAACAGAAAAAGACAAAAATCAAAGCTTTTAAGCAATTAAACGATGAAACTGCTTTCTGGCTTAAAGATTTTTGTCAAAAAATTCTTCCGGTTCGATACAGAGAGGGCCAAAGAGAGTATTTTGGCAAGAAAGGAATGAGTTTACATGTGGATATATTCTTCATAAAAATAGCAGGAAAGTTATTCAAACGTGTTTACTTTACTTCAATGTATAGGTGTGATCAGGGAATAGGTGATGTTGTTTCGTTAGCCACTGCAGTTTTAGATCAATTCAGAATTGATTAACCGCATATCAAGAAAATGTTTACCAAATCTGATAATGCCGGCTGCTATTAGGGAAATCTTTCAGCTAAAGCAATCTACAATGTATGCAAAGAGAGAGATATAAAGTTGCTGAGATATGATTATAATGAACCCTGTTGTGGAAAAGATCAATGTGACAGGGAGAGTGCAGTTGTAAAGACAATTTTAAGGAGTTACGTTGACTCTGGTAATAATCTTTTGACTGCTGAAGATATACACAAGGCTATGCATTATAGTTTTGGCGCTAAAGATGCAAAAGTAGCAGTTGCTCAAATTAGCAATGATAAAACTGTAGTTACTGGACCAAAGATTAAGAACATTAGCAACTATCACTCATTTGAGTTTGGTGAGAAAAGTATGAAGATGTGTTATTTCAATATCGGTGAGGGAATTGAACAAGAGTATGGAAATCTTAAAATTCAACCCTCGATGAAGTTGTTGTTGCCATATAGCAAAACAGATAATTCAGTTAAGCGTAACAAGTCACTTAAGGAAAAACAGAAAAGAAGTGACAGGCAATTATATTCATTAAGATTTTGCACTGAAATGAATTGTACTTTATCATTTGAAAGCGATGCTGAGTTAGAAGAACACATGCTATCCGGTCTTCATACAGTTCCGAAATCATTAACATCATTGGATAAAGTTCGCAACTCGTTTGTTCATAAGATGAAAATTACTTCACAACTTAATATGCCAATTTCTTCATCCTCTAACAGTGCTGCCGTAAAAGACAAACCACATTGCATGAACATTTTACTATTGCAAGGTTGGGCATTACCAGTTCGAAGTTCTTTCAGATTTTCAAATCAGCAGAAAGAACTGTTGTATAAATACTTTATTCGTGGAGAAGAATAAGGTAATAAAATGAGCCCTGAGCAGGTTCACATGCAGCTGAGGAGAGAACTTCCGCCTGATCAATATGTAACTAGCCAACAGATAAGATCTTTATTTTCAACGTAGGCATTGTTGCTATCAAAACTTTTGCAAATTAGATTATGTTTCTGACTGTTAAATAGTTCTTTTACAAATATGAAATTAAAATTTAGGTGAAAGTTATAATTTTGTGTGTTTGTTTACATATGTTTAAAAATATGTACAATTGATATTGTTATAGATTTAGTAACCTTAAAAAAGAAAAGGTAAGCTGGTAGAACCGACAACAAAAAATAATGAAAATAGTCAGGTTAACGATAACAAAGAAGTTTATGGCGAAAATGATGACTTTAATCTGACAGGAGACAATGAAGATGATAATAAATATAAGGAAGACATCGCCAATCTTGCAAAAGAAATTCGTCTTGTATGGAAAGTGAATGATTGGGTTGCTGTTGCATATGAAAAACAATGGAATATTGGATATATTGTGGAGGTAATATTATTCAAAGCATATATTAGTTTCAAGTTTTTATTTTGTTTTACAAAACAGTGCTCTAAAATAAAAGGAATATAAATAAAATGTAAAACTAATTTCAGAATGAAATTATATAAGACTTTACAAGTTTTATTGAATGTAAGCAAAATTAAACAAATCCTAAACTCTTTATTATATTATTTTAAATGTTGCGCTAATACTTTTAGGTATCTATAACTGGGATCAGAGTTAATTGTATGATTAACGGACAAGAGAAGAATACTTTTCGCTGGCCAGTTACTACCGAGGAGATAAATAACCAAACTGATAAAATTATTTGTTTAGTAAATGATCCTTTTCTAATCAGTGGTTGTGGCGATTATTCATTATCCGAAGAAGACTATATTACAGCCATATCATTATTCTTAAAGAAACTTACTGCAGCAGAGTAGAAATTATGTGTGATGTGGTGGATAATGTGTGTAAATGACTCTATTAATAAATGAAAAACTAATTTTTAAATGGAAAAACATTTAAATGTTTGATTTATGTTTTATTTAATTAGCAATATAGTTATCTTGATGTTAGATTTTTGTTCAGTCTTTAATTCATGTTATATCATGCGTGTGACAAAATCACACGAATTTTTTTTATTATTATGTTAGGACCTTTTTGTATTGACAGTTGGATATGTTTACATTTTTACAAAACTAAGCGCCTCTGCCGTAATGGTTCATTTTGTAAGTATACTAAAACATTTTTTTCCAATTTTAAGCCTTAATATATTAATAGGCCTTAGGTATCACAATACCTTTGATAATTTCAAATCCTAAAAGAAAAAATTGTGTGCAACACTTCGCCGCTAGAATTAACTCCGATTAAAAATTGAC
Source organism: Hydra vulgaris (assembly GCF_022113875.1). Lineage (NCBI taxonomy): Eukaryota > Metazoa > Cnidaria > Hydrozoa > Anthoathecata > Hydridae > Hydra > Hydra vulgaris. The sequence continues at coordinate 23,915,544 of NC_061169.1, read as the reverse complement.
AAAACTGATTGATTTTGTACTTTTGAGCTATGATAATTAGCCAACCGCACAGTGTCACGCAACTTTTTTATATTTTTTGGAGAGAGCTTTTGGGTTACGTCTGATATTAACTACAAAAGCTATGTGCAACTTTTTGCCTTGCCAAAAAAATGGGTTCAAAGGTGGCAAAAACTAAATTTCTAAAAATTTTTAAAAAAATCTCAAAAATTTTAGCCCAGATTCCGAGTGAACGAAACATTTTTGAATTTTTTTTTTTCCCTAACAGGTTTTCTCTATATTCTGATCAATATATAAAAAGTTCAAGCAATTTGGACGAGGTCGCTTCCACAGTTTCAGGAATTTGCCTGATTCTTAGAAAAAACGGCTCTTAAGCACATTCATCTCTTTAAATAAGGGTTCAGCGTGTGTAAATTTGTCTTTATGGCAGATTAGTCTTACAGCATGTTTCTGACGTCGATATAAAGTTTTCAGTTTGGTTATATGCGTACTCGCCCAAACTATATTCGCTTATATGAGGTATCTATGTATAAAAGAGAAATATATAAGTTACTTTGCGACAGCATAGGTTTAGCTTTATAAACTAGACCTATGTTTTTGGTATTTTAGTGTTTAAAGCATTCCAACCAACATAGAACTTTCCAAGATAAATTTTCATCAGTTATAACTCCTCAAAATTTAGTTTCTTGAGTTCTCTTAATTACTATATTTTCTATTTTTAGAGAGAGTAGTTTTGGTAGTGTGTTTCTTGTTGGTTTGAATGAAATAAAGTGTACTTTGTTTTTTCTATGTTAAGTGATAACTTATTTGTTTTGAACCATATGTTTAATTTTTGGAGTTCTATGTTTACATTATCATACAGATCCTTGATGTTTGTCGAAGAGTAAAATATATTGACCAATATTTTTGCGTACCGAAGTACTACTCAATCGCTGAGTTAGCAGTGGCAGGATTTGAACTTGTATCTTACAACTGCCGGGGTTTAAACTTTTTGTTTGACGCTCTAACCAACTGAGCTATCTAGCCACATAGCTAATGAAGCAATGAATTAGTCCAAAGTAAATTAGTTTAACACTTTGGTTATTGATATAAGAGCAAACTCGATACATCATACCAATTATATTAGTGATTTTAGATTGAATATATCTTATTTGAGGAAGCCAGGATAACTTCTCATCAACAAGAATTCCATATTAATATCTGCATATAACTTGTTGATATCACTGTTAGTAAGAAATAGATTTGTATTATCAGCAAACATGACTAAATTTAGTTTTAAAGATGATTTGCAAAAATCATTTATATAAATTAAAAACAGGAATAGACCAAGGATAGATACTTGGGGGACTCCACATGAAACATTTAATATTCCAGATTGTATTTTACACATATTGTTTTCTATTGGTAAATTTTTAACCCATATGTAATATGTGAGTTTTATTATTTATACAATAGTGCTTTAGTTTATCTAATGGGGTGGAGTGATCAACTGTATCAAAGGCTTTTGATAAGTCTATAAAAACTCCTAAAGTAAATTTGTTTTGTTTTAAAGCCATCAGTTATTTGATTAACTAATATAATGATTGCATGCTCTGTTGAAAGGTTTTTTTGAAATCCAAACTGGTTTGGGTGAAATAATTTGTTTTTGGTGAAGTGATTATAGATTCTATTATAAATTACACGTTCGAAGAGTTTTAAAAATACAGAAAGTATTGATATAGGTCTGTAGTTAGTTATGTCCGAATGTTCATTACATTTAAATATGGGGATTACTTTTACTAATTTAAGGACATCAGGGAAAATCCCAGATGTTATTGAGAGCTTACGTATATGATTAGAGGTCTGCTTAGACTAGTTTTATTTAAGATAACTAAATCACTAGTTATTTCATCAAATCCTGGTGCTTTCGGTTTTTTTTAAAGAAAAAAAAGCTTCTTCAAATTCTTTATTGTCGAATTCCTTATCGTACATGATAGCTTTATTTGTGGGTTTTAGGTAGTTTTTAAATGAATCAGATGTTGGACTTATTTTATTAGCAAGATTTGGACCAATATTTATAAAATGTTTGTTAAATTCTTCGGATATTTGTTTTTTACATAATATGTCTGTGTTGTTAATATTAATTCTTTTTGGTAAAGAAGTTCAATTTATTTTTTTCCTTCCCATTATCTAATTAATGATGCCGATATTAGATATCAAAGACCTTTTTTTTTTAGGTACCCATTTTAGGGGCCCATAGATAGGGAGAGGTCCAAACATGGCAGGGGAAAAGCCCTAAAAAATATATGTTTTTCCCTAATAATTATAGTTTAATAATATTTTTGGGGGGCTAAGGCCCCCCTTAACCCCCCTCCCCCGGTGGTTACGGTTTTGATATATACATATATATATATATATATATATATACATACATATATATATATATATATATATATATATATATATATATATATATATATATATATATATATATATATATATATATTAATATATATATATGTATATATATATTAATATATATATATATATATATATATATATATATATATATATATATATATATATATATATATATATATATATATATATATATATATATATATATATATATATATATATATATATATATTAGGTTGACCGGAAAGTAATGTCGTATTTTTACGTCATATTAAAACAAATAATTTTTTTATAATATTTATTTTTAATCAATGATATAATCACCCTCATTTTCCACAACCTTTTGCCATCGAACTTTCTATACCAGATCGAAAAAAATGTATTGGTTTGTCATTAAAATATCTGGAGATGCCATTTTTTAAGCAGTACAAAGTTTGAAATTTTTTGTCACTTAGAAAGTGCTGTAAGGATCGGAACAAATGAAAATCTGAAGGGGCGATATCAGGTGAATATGGAGGGTGGGGCAGCACCTCCCATCCCAATTCATTAATTTTTTCTAGCGTCCGTCGTGCACAGTGCGGCCTTGCATTGTCATGTTGAAGAATGACACCTTTTCTGTTGACGATAGCCGGGTAATTCTCAACTAGAGCTTGGTTCACTCAATCCAATTGTTGACAATAAAGGTCCGCATTAACAGTTTGTCCAGGAATAAGCACTTCAAAGTGGACGATTCCGCGGATGCTCCACCAAACACACAGGAGCGCCTTCTTGGGGTGTAATCCCGGCTTTGCAGTACTGCGTGCTGGTTCATTTGGGGAGAGCCACTGCCTTTTGCGTTTTGGATTATCGTATAGGACCCATTTTTCATCTCCATAAACCAAACGATCAAGAAACGGTTCTGCATGGTGCCGTTGAATCAATGCATTGCACGTGGTTGATCTGTTGGCTTTGTTTTGCACTGACAAGTTATGGGGGACCCAAACACCTGCTCTGCTGATTTTTCCTATCTGGTGTAAATGTTCTTGGATGGTCGACCAAGGTTGGTTAAGGGTGTTCGACAATTCTTCAATGGTTTGGCATGGATTTGCTTCAACTTCTGCCCTTAGAACGTCGTTGTCTAATGACATTGGTCTTCCTGGTCGATGGGCGTCAGAAAGATCAAAATTCCCAGATCTAAACTTGGAAAACCATCTTTGGTATTTGCGAACATCTAATGAACCTGGGTAAACATCACTAATGTTCTTAGTCGCAACTGTAGCGTTATTACCCTTGCGAAATTCAAAAAGCATACAATGACGAATATGTACTTCCTGTATTTCGTATGCCATTTCACTCCAATTTGCAAAGAAAACTATTTAATTTTAAATAATTTAGAAGTAAACAAGTCACACTAATATAAAAATAACCTGTGCACGTGTTCGAGATACACAATAAACTGGCCAACGATTATCGAATGTCAACATGCGCAAAAACGACATTACTTTCCGGTCAACCTAATATATATATACTTGTGCCGACCCTTTACTTAAAAATTTAAATGCATTAAATATCTATCAAATAAATATTTACCAAAATATCTTATTCATGCTAAAATACAAACTCGGATTTTTTCCGAAATACTTTACTGATAGCTTGTTACTTATCAACGCAAACAAATATATCACACGAGGAACAGGCAACTTCACCTTACCTTTAAAAAAAACAAAATTCTCGCGATTTTCTTTAATAAACCGTGGCCCATACTTATATAACAAAATAATAATTCAAAATATGGAACTTAATAAAATGGATAACTTTATTGCTCTGAAAAAAAAAACTAAAACATATCATAATTAACTTAACCAACTTCATCGAAATGTATTAAACAATTTGGGAAAAATAGTAATAATAAAAAGCCCTACTACTTCTACTAGGGTCGTTTCCACACCTAGCGTGAGTCGACACTTATCGTAGGTTTTAAATACTAAAATAAATTTTGCACTAAGTAGTAATTATTTTTTTTATATATATATTTTGTTTATCAACAACATCGTCATGCACTTCTACTTCAATACATAGAAACCGCAATACATAGTTACTTATATAAACTCAGTGGGCTTATTACGTCAGCCTATGAAAATACTTTTTTTTTAAGTACCAGCTGTTAGAAGCGTTTCAAATAAAACAAGATAATTTAAGAAGATAAGATAAAATTTTATTTCTAAATTGATTTAATAAGGTAAATAAAACATGGGTCGTTATTAATATTATTAAAACCACTCATCATTATAGTATCAATGTAGTATTTTTGAACGTACGATAAGTATGAACTAAAAAAATGTCATTCCATACCTATCGTATGTCCAATAAATAATCAATTTGTTTCTTTTTTACTATAAAAATAAAAATTTCAGTTAGATTCTTTTACAATGGCAAGACAAAAATATAAGACAAAAGTTTGTAGCTCAAAACGAAGACTTCAATATACATATAGCCAATTAAGAGATGCTATAAATGCTGTTAAAAAAGGTATGGTTGTGTACAAAGCAAGCAAGACGTTTGGAATTCCTTATCAGTCGCTTCGTGATAAAATATCTGGAAAAACTTCTCTGAAGATACAACACTGCTGTTATGAATCAGTACTAGGTGAACACATTCAAAATAAATTAGCCGAGTGGTTACTAACATGCACCAGAATGGGATTTGCTATGTCTGTAGTACAGCTATTAAATACTGTGCAAAAATACTTGAATTCCAACAATATAAAAACACAATTTACTAACAACAGTCCTGCAAAAGGTTGGTTTTATGCATTTCTTCGCCGCCACGAACAGTTATCTCAAAAACGAGGTGAGTACTTAAACCGAGCTAGAGGAGGAGTAACTGAAAAAGCCATAAGAGATTGGTTTACTGAAATTCCAAAGCTTTTAGGAGAAAACGCTCAATATTTAAATGATTCGATGCGCGTTTTCAATATGGATGAGAGTGGTTTTCAGTTGTCACCTTAAAACTAATTTATTAATTGGTGAACGAGAAAAAAATACATATGAAGAAAGTGCTCGAAGTAATAAAAAAAGCACCACCACTTTATTTGCAGTAAATACCAGAACTTTTGCTCCATTATTAACAATTTTTAAATATGTTCGTTTTCCAAATAGAATTATAAATACTGCTCCAGGATGCGGTATTGGAAAAAGTGAAAATGGTTGGATGACCGCAGAATGTTTTTTTGATTATATTACAAACATTTTTCATCCATTTTTGATAAAAGAAGAAATTTCTTTACCAGATATTATTTTTTTTGATGGTCATGCGTCACATTTTTCTATCGAACTTCGTGAGTTTTGCTCTAAAAATGGAATAATTCTTGTTGCTTTGTTCCCAAATGCAACACATATTTTGCAGCCGCTCGATGTGGCAGTTTTTGGGCCAATGAAAGCAAAGTGGAAATCTTTATGCCGACAATGGCGCATTGACCATAAAGGACAAGAAATAAACAATGAAAATATACCAGAAGCATTAAAATCATTTACAATTGATTCTTCTATGGCAAATAATATTAAAAGTGGTTTTTAAAATACCGGAATATTTTCATTTGATGCTAATAGTGTGGACTACACAAAAATTGTTCAAAGACTATCTGAGTCAACTGTGGCTCCGACTCCTTATTTAAAAGAGAATCAATCAAGTATGACTTTATCAGCTTCCTCTCCGATAAGCTTTATTGAAAACTTCATTGATCCTAGTATTTTAGAGCAGTTTAAAATAGCTGACGAACATTTAGGTTGGAAAGGTGACCTTGAATATCTCCAGCTGTATCTTTTTTGGAAAAGAGCCTCATCTGAAACATTTAAGACCACAATTTTACCTGATGAAATACAACAGGGTAATAAAAATTTATCAACAACTTGTAACTTAGAAAATGTGCAAATTATAACCGGTATGGAAATACCTGATTGCAATATTGCAGCGGATATAGAACCAAAATCAGCTTGTTCTAGTTTGAAAATAGCAGCAGAAATCATGAGTCCAATTGAAAGTGTTTTAATATGGCCAAAACAACCAGTCCAAACGTCCAAGCGCAAAATAGAACGTTTACTATCGGTTGTAACATCTGAAATGTGGCAGCAAATTCTAAAGACAAAATTGCAAGATAAATCACAAATAAATGATGAAAAATTAAGAAAGAAACAATTAGCTGCAGATAAAAAGTCAAAAATAGATAAAGAAAGATTAAGAAAGAAACAAATGGCTATGGAGAAAAAGTTATTAAATGAAAAAACTAAAAAAGAAAGAGAAAACATAAAAATTTTGAAAAAGAAAAATAAAGTCGCAAAAGAAAAAGTAAGCTTAAAACTGAGTCAGAAAACGAGTTCCATTGTTAACAATAATTATAAAATAAGACTCAGATAATTATGATGAAACTCTATTCATTCCAGTTTAAAAGATTTGTAGTAAAGTAATGGAAATGCTTTAAAAATCTTTAGTTTTAATTCAAAATAATATTTTCATTACTATATAATTAATGTTTATTTAATATATATATTTTTAATTTATATACCTATAAACGTTTAATAAAATGTTACTAATGCATTAAATTTTCATTTGAAACCGCGAGCGCATTATAAACCAGTCACTAAAGCAGATTTTAAGATATACGATAAGTGTCAACAATATATACGATAAGTGTGAAACACTTACGATAAGTATGGAAAACTGCGCTTTAAAAGTTTGATCGAAATAAGTACATTATTGATTTAAATTTCAGAGTGAGAATAATTTTAGACTAACCCTTATAGTACTACATTGATGGCTGCAAAAATTCACTTCTAATAAATTTCTACTTTTTAAGTAATCTAACATAATATAATAACTTTTGTTAAACTCACGTTAAGTGTGGAAACCACCCTATATTATAGTAGAAGTAGCAGGGCTTTTTATTATTACTATTTTTCCCAAATTGTTTAATACATTTCGATGAAGTTGGTTAAGTTAATTATGATATGTTTTAGTTTTTTTTTAGTAGAAGTAGTAGGGCTTTTTATTATTACTATTTTTCCCAAATTGTCTTTGTTGTAAGGAAACTCGCAAAAGACTAAAATAGTCTTTTCATCGAGAACCTTTAAAACATAAAATAATCTTTAATGAACTAGTTCAACAAATACACATAAGTATTTTGGTATCTACTATATTATAGTAGATACCAAAATACTTATGTGTATTTGTTGAACTAGTTCATTAAAGTTTATTTTATGTTTTAAAGGTTCTCGATGAAAAGACTATTTTAGTCTTTTGCGAGTTTCCTTACAACAAAGAAAAATATTTTTTAAGAATAATTTTATATATATATATTCAACAACGTCCACAAGCAAGTCCCTAGTACCCCTGTGGTACGACGGACTTGCATATATTTTTTAAATGCATGGGTTAATAGCCAGCACTTTATAGTATAAACAACGAATAGTTACCTTATTTTGTATACTGTACAACGCGCATGCGCTAAACACATTTTTGAATTACTTTTGTCTCGTAAAAATTTTGATGGTACAAAAAATGTTTAATTGTACGTTTTGTACTTATATGTAAAAATATGTAATTTTGTTTTATTGAAATATATACGGATACTTGTGTTGTAAAAAAAAAAAAAAAAATAAATAATAATAATAATAATATATATATATATATATATATATATATATATATATATATATATATATATATATATATATATATATATATATATATATATATATATATTTAATTAATAGAAAATAGTTTTTTTTTGCTTAAACTGTTTAGTTTGAATTTTTGCATTAATATTCTTTTATTCATGTAAAGTACTCCACATATATGCGTTTTTTTTGCTTAGTGATTTATACAGAAAAACAAATTAAGTTTATTAATTTGACGTACCTAGTCCCCGTGAACCGTTTTACGTGTCCTTATTTGCTTTGCTTATAAATATAATACTAATAATATAATTGAAATTTCAACATAGACTTAATTTTTTAAAAATAGAGTGAGAAGTGTCTTCTAATTGTCAATTTGTTATCCGTATTTTCGGCGTAAGTTCCTTTGACAAAAAACTTTTGACTAACTAATTTTTGACATACCCAGTAGTATTGCTCCCCCCCTCCTTCCCACCATCATAATTTTTGTTCCAAGAAAGAGACAGTTATTAACTCTTGCACAGTCTGACGACGCCTAACTACAGATTTCAAACTATTTGGAAGACGACCAGCAAAAAAACCGTTATTGACAAAGGTACAATTGGCAAAAAGGATCAAGTTTTGTAAGGCCTTTAAAGGTAAACTTGTAGAATGGTGGGACTCAGTAATATTTAGCAACGAAAGCACATTCCAGCAGGTCAGGATATCAGGTTACAATTATGTAAGACGTCCAGCTGGACAGCGCATGAATCCAAAGTATACACTGAAAACAATTAAGCACCCCGAAGTGTTATGGTTTGGGGGTGTATCTCCAGTCAGAATGAATGTATAGCACAGCTAGACTGAATGCTCAGTCGTATATTGATATTTTGAATAGAAAGTTAAAGGTATAGATGAATATTACAAATACTACAATATTCCAACAAGATTCGGCACCATGCCATGTTGCTAACAAAACACAGAACTGGTTTACGACAAACGGCGTTATGACATTGAACAACTGGCCATTAAGTTCACCGGAATTAAACGTAATAGAAAATTGCTGGAATTTAATGAAAAAGAAAGTTGCGGTACACCAACCCAAGTCAGTAAAGGACCTGAAACGTATTGTGAAGGAAGTTTGGGATGAAGGAAATTACGTCGAATTATTGTAAAACTCTGGTTCGTAGCATGCCTCCACGTATTGATGCAGTGTTGAAAAACCGTGGTTTTCCAACCAAATATTAGTGCATAGACTGATAAATAACAAGGACTCGTACGTTACACATTGTGCTATATCAATTAATAAATTTGCCAAACATTTACGTTAAAAAGTATAATTATTCTCTGTTGTGTTGAAGAAAACATGTGAAATTTCATGTGGCCTTAATTTTTTGCACACTACTGTATATTCTTCTTAATATCGTTGTTTTTTATCTGCTATATTTTTCAGTTGGCTTTACATTGGCTGTATAAAACACTTTAATGGCATAAAAAACTTTATAACCAACATGAGGTGTGCATTTAATTTGAAGTGCTTTAATTTTTGAAAATAATATTTTCATTAATTTAAACTTGTTTGCAACTTTTTGAAAATCTTTAAAATCCTGCGGATGCATTTGAATAATTTTGAATAGCTTTTTTCTGTTTATTGTGAGCAAAAGTCTCATCAATGAAATTAATTAGTAAAATTGAAATAACTGCAGTATTTTTCTATTTGACTATGTTATCAACGACCTGAACTGCTTAATGAATTGGTTGCTGTACATTATAATATATTTAACTAACTGGTGTTGAGTCAAAGAATAAATCATGGTTGTTATCATAACTATATTGCGGTTTTGAGGAACACAGCCATCACTCCATGTTCAAAAACAAAAGCATTATGTATTTTGTTTTTCAAAGTTGAGATTATCTGATACAAGATATCAGATGTATCTTTTATCAGGTTATAATAATCTAATATTAGGTTATTATAAACCATAATGTTTGGGGTAAAGTTATCTTAGTAAAGCCATGATCCAAGTAAGTATTGTGAATTTCAAAATAGGTATCACAGATGTAATGACTTGCAAAGCTGCTCAATTTTATGGCTTTTTATTAAAAAATTTGTGCTGGCAAATTAAGTAATGTTAAGCTTTAGGAAGAATTTCTGAAACACCATCAAAAATTTTACTTGTTACTAAGTCCACTTGCAAGATCATATTCTTTCTGAAGTTACTTCTAGACGCACAACACAGTACTTTTTAACTATTTTATTAAATTTAAAGTGTACTGTCAGATTGTATATATTTAGTTTTCTTTCGTAAGAAGAGCTACTAGTTACGGCTTTCAAAAACTAAAGACTCCATAACTAATTATCCATTTGATTGTTATGGTCACATGTTCTTTTGTTGCGTGTTGCTTTTTTTTCCTGAAAATTAACTTGATATATCTCTTCCATGTTTTTTTTAGGTTGATTTTTTTTTTTGCTACTTCACAAGCACCACATCTGTCTTTTTTTGTTTTATGAAAACTTAAATTAAGTGAAAGTTAAATATGATTCTAATATAGTACTTTTTAATTTTTTTATTTCTTGTCTACTACTATTTTTTATTTCTTGTCTTGTCTACTATTATTTTTTATTTCTTGTCTACTACTATTTTTCATTTCTTGTCTTGTCAACTACTATTTTTTATTTCTTGTCTACTACTACTTTTTATTTCTTGTCTTGTCCAACACTACTTTTTATTTCTTGTCTACTACTCTTTTTTATTTCTTGTCTACTACTAATTTTAATTAAGAGCTGATTCTCTATCACGTTCAAACATGTGGTTAAGTACTACCTGACAAATAAGAAACACCTGGTGCTTAACGACCTACAGTAGTGACTATCGACTGCTGGGAAAAAATTTATAAAGCGAATTACTTTATTTTTGATTTCATCTGAAAGCTCTCGTTTAGTATGTTTCCCTCTAATGTCTGCTTTTGGCGTACTAGTCAAAGGGTTCTTAATTTATGCACACTTTAAGTGTGCATAAATTAAGAACCCTTTATTAGATGGCAGATTTGATGCCAGCTCCAGCCCAACAAGCAACATTGGTACGGAAGGAGGCGTGATTTTCTTGTTAAATGCTCTCCCGCGGTGCTCTGTGATAAGACCGTAAGAACTTCTGGGAGCACCTAAAATAACTAGAAAAAAAAAATAATAATAAATAAATTTTTTGACTAACACGTGGTAAAAAAAAAGTTTTGCAAACTCTGATTTCTTTATTTGCGATAACAAAATAACATTGAAAAAAATATCGTCTAGTGAAAAACCTACTTTAGTCTGATGAGTTATTATAATTAGTCATAAATAAAAAAGTTTTCACGATTTTTGTCCATATTGTAGTGACTGGTTAAAAAAAATTCTTTGCTCATAGGTAAGTTTTGTGTTGCATTAATATTTTCGATTTTATTTTACACGTTTCAGAAACTGTTTTGGTGGAACTTTATTTTTTGCATCGCTAATACAAGACTCTCCAGACTGGCACATTTTCCTACGCGTTTTTTTTTAATTTTTAATTTTAATTTAATTTTAATTTTTTTTAATTTTGTGGCTGTCTAGATCTTTTGTTTTAGTTTTCTTTTTTTTTTTACTGCTTATTTCATAAGACTATTAAAATTAACTAAAAAAAAAAACTTAAACAATGGAAATACAGAAGGTTGCGAACAATGGTTATAAAACTTAATTAAAATTACGTCATTGTTGTCATCAATTAAACATAAATATGACAGTGATTCGTAATTTTAATACTTAGATTTTGTAAACTCTGTTATTAAAATATGGTTGCTAAAACTTTACTTGTTTGACTTCATATTATCACTGTGATAATTTTCATAATTTGAATCACCACTGTCACCGAACGAAATATTCTGATCAAAATCTTTATTAATTGCATTTAAAACATCTTAGAAAAAAAAAATTTATTAATTCTGCAAGCAGCCATCTTTAAGTTAAGTCTCTCAATTATTTGGTTAGTTTCAACATAATATTATATAATTTTTAAGAAAATGTTTTAACAGATGATCGACTTTATCTACATCATAATTATGTAAATAACTCAAATTTTTCCAAAGGGTCAGTTCGAATCTTATAATTCTCATGCCACGAATTACTTAAATAATTAAGACATATAAACCACGAATTACTTAAGAATATAATTATGACATATAAACCTCTACAATTTAACTCTTTTTTTTTATAATTCTTTATTTTATATTTATTGTTTAGCTTCATACAATATATAAAAAAGAAAAAAGTACAAATGAGTATATTAATAAAACTAAAAACTAAAGAATGTGGAGACTGAATGAAGACCATTATGTCGCAAAGAACCGCGATAGAAACGCAGAGAACCGCGAAAATTATCAGTAAAAAACAAAATATATAGAAAGAAACAAAATACCAGAAAAATACTATTTCCATAAAAATATGAGGTAAGAATTCGATAAATTGTTATATGTTATATAATATATTTATAAAGTATTCATTTGACATAAAAGTGTTAAAAATATAAAAATGTCTTTAATAGAAAAAAAGATTTCGTTTAGTTTTTTTTTTTATTTTGAATAAAGGGTAATTTAACTCGAAAGAAAAATCAAAGTTTTCAAACTATTCTGTACCAAAGAAAAGCTCCTTAAAATGAAATAAAAAAAACTTGACTTTCCAAAATTAGATCGAATAAAAGGATGTTGAATTAAATTATCATTTCTTAAATTGCATTTACTTTTATTTTTTAAAGAATAATTAAGAGATAAGTTAGTTTTACATTTTTACATAAAAGTTTGTTTTATACCGCTTCCCCTCATAAGGACGGCCTGGATTTGCCTGGATTGTCAAACTCCAGAGGCGTGCCACACAAAAACTCACATGCATTTTCCAACTGTTAGTCATTTTTTTGTTGCCAACAAACAGTTTTTGGTATGGCAAAGTTATTGCCGCAAAATAATTCTACTATTATTGAAAAAAAGATTACATAAATTTAAAAAAAATTGGTAAAAGACTCAATGAAACTCGAAATTTAAAACAATTTTGCAAGAATTTAAGAAAAATAAGAAATAAGAAGAGATTTTTTTTCAAAATTAACAAGATTTATAGTAAACGCTTAGTCAGAGTTAAATCAGGTGGCTTACTCTAACTTTTATTTTCCTCCCAAACGCTTCCGTTTCCGATACCAATACTTGAATAATGTATTTGGTAAACTTAACACTTTGAAATTATATCAGTTTAACGCTTTGTGAAAAAGTATGTTCATCATCAAAAGAAATTAATTTTTCTTTCATTATAAATTAAAAAAAGTTAAAAAACTACTATTGATAATTAAAAAAAGTTTTTACTTAAAATAGGTGCTTTTTTATTTTCATAAAAAAAGGTGCTTTTATTAAAAAGAAAGCACAAAGTAGTTTAAACCAAAACTATTTTCTATTTACTAAAAATTTAGATTAACTTGAGAATACAATAACATCAACCAAATATTTATAACAGAATTTAGAAGCTTTTGCGTACATATAAGTAATAACTCACGTGAACCACAAGATTTTCTTATTGTGTACTAATTTTCTTGTTTAAAGACTTTGAAATAAAAAAATGCGCAAAAACAGCGTTAAACAAGCAAAAAGCAGTAAGGAGATAAAATGCAAAATATTGGTTAAATGGAAAAGGCAAATGTTTAGACTTTATATTTGACAACGACCAAGAGAAAACGCTTCCAAATAGAGCAGGACCAATAGACCTACAGTAAAATACAAAAAAAAAAAAAAAAATTAACAGCAAAACTTAAGATAAAAATAATTGAAACATTATTTGTTACTTATTACACTAACCATGCAAGTTATTAAACAATGTTTATTAAATATTTAAATGACACCTAAATATCACATTAATAACGTTGTCAACGTATTAACAAACATTTAAACTAAAATATTCAACTTGTTTATTAAAATATATTTGTATTGTATATTAAAATATATTTTTATAACTAAAATATACAGTTTGTATACATATAAATGCTTTGTATTAAAAAGTATTTGAAATTTAAAATATATGCAAAGAATTTGAAAAAAGGTGGAGATTAATTAACCTTCCAATAGAAGATATACTCCCACCCAAACCAATGATAGTTCCTTGATATTCGGGAGGTGCAGAGTTTACAACAAACATATTAACTGTAAGAAAACAACCACTTATTAAGGAATGAATACCTACGATGCATATCGCAATTAAAGACCAACGAAGACCGCTAAAAAATAGTGTAATAATAAAAAAAAAAAAGATATAAAAAGTAAATAATAATAATAAATTTTATTCCTTTGAATATGAAATAACTATTACTTATTATTTAATATATTTTTTAGATATTCGGTATTTCATGGCTGACAATTGTTGAAAAGCATGGAATATTTGCTGTTGCAAACTTATCATTAACCGACATATAGGTTTAGTTTTTTTTTTGTGCTAGAAGGATAGTAAGGATAGAAAATGAATTCAAAAATTTGTTTGTTCAACTTTTACAGTTTGATCTGCTGCAAGTACAACATTAACTTCAAGATTAACCATTGTAGATTTGCATTAATATTGTAGATTTTCAAAATGAAATCATTTAAACTGGCGATATTTGATTTTGTGGTATGCTTAATGTGGTAGATTTTTAAGTATTGTACTATATAACCAATGCACAACCTTCTGTCTTGCTTTACATGAAATAACCGACATCTTAACATCTTAAAAATTTACAATTCTTTTTTTTTTTTTTTTTTTATTTAGATAATGAAAAAATATTTTTTTCATAAACTCTCGTTTTAACTCGAATACAATAAGATGAAATAAAAAAAGCAAGCATGAAATTTGTCATACTTCAAATCTAAAACTTGACTTTATTGTACACAAAGAACTTTAGCTATACTTAAAAGCCAGCGGTTTTTAAGTTAAACTTAAAAAAACAACTTGAAAAAGCAAAAACCATATCTGAATACAAGAAACTTGAAGTTTTAAGTCTTAAGTCTGAGTTCTAAAAAAAGTGTAATGCGAACTTGAAACGAATTCGCACTTGATAAATAAGATTTCAAGTCGTTTTTCTAATTTTGGTACCAATCAAATTTAAAAGCAAACTTAAAAATAAATAAACAAATTGCCATTATCATTTTGTAAATATGTTGTGAAATGTTGTATAGGAGTATCTATTTTCAAAATATATTTGGAAATATGTTTATGAATTACAGATGATTCATTATATATGTACAGTATACAATATAGTTGTTTATTATATATGTACAATATAATATTTCACTAGTACAACAGCTGTCAATTTCATTTTGGTTTTATGCTATTGGTTTATTTCAGGTGAGAAAGTATTCATATTATCATTATAATAATATTATCATAACTATACTTATAACAAATTAATTATATATAATAAAATAAAATTAAATAAATTATATAATAAAATTTTGTGGCGCTAATATTTTTGAAGAAGATATACCACTGTTGTTAAAAACATTAGTGAAATAAAATGCCGACAGAACAGCAAGTTTGCATCAAATGTGAAAAGCAGAAAGAAAATTCTACACAGGAATTCGACTGCAGAAAAGAATTTGGAAAATGCGTTGAAAAATATTTGACAAAGATAGTTGAAAACCCGGAACTCAAAAATTTACCTAATTGTTTATTATAACTGATACGAAAGGTGAATGGCTGTGTCAGGAAGATAAAAAAATATATGGTCTGCAAATATCAACAAATGGAAGAGCTGGATATTGTGCCACTATTGAAGATTCTGAAGGTATTCATCCAAGAAAACTAATGTTGTTAAAGGAACAAACGTCCATCAGCCAAGACCAAGATTTCTTTGAAAAAGTTAGTGAGGGAGATCATTCAGAAACTAAAACGCAGTGTTCCAGCAGTGATACTGAAGCTGAACTGTCGAAGGTTCGTTATTATAACCTATAAAACAAAAAACAAATACAAGAACAAAAATTGATGAAGCAACACTCTTACAGGAAAAATTCAAAACCATTGGACTAGAAAATCCTGCTTTTATATTGCATGCCATCACCATATTGTATATATGCTTTTGAAAAATATCATAAATGATAGTTTTGACGGATCATCAACATCACCAAATTACTACTTGACTTTGTCTACTTGAAAACCAGCTTGCTCGCCGAATTAATTTAACAGAACAGAGAAAAAAAAATCATTTTTCTTAGCAAATTCGTCAAAGCACGTTTGTTTTTCATATTAAAAATATCCTTGGTTTGAATTCTTTATTAAAATTTACTACGGTGTTGTTTATTTGCAAGCATAGGTGTAGTGAAATTAAACTCCCTTAAAAAAGAAATGCATTGTAGCAAGCATTAAAACAGAGTTATCAAAACGGTTAACGAATACTTGAGATTGTGTTACCGAAAGTTGATGATATGCAATTGGAGATGGAACAGCCAATATTCTTAAATTTTTTAAGATGAATTGATATTGTTTGTTATTTTTTTTAATTTTATAAAATTTACTAAAATTAGCAAAATTGGTAATAGTTTGTGTACAAATGAATAAATTTTTGTTATTTATTTATTTTGTTGGCAGAATAAAACGAGCAGGCTGATAATTTTTAATATAAATGATAAGTTTCTTTACAAATTTATACAGATAACATAAAGTTTCTGCATCACTTTGATTACATATTAGACACCCCTATTTGGTTTTGTATCTTTATTACAGCTGGTTTCTTTTTCCAGTAATTCTTCAAACAAGTGACTAATTGTGGTTAGTTGTTACCTTCTCTGATAACATTTTGTGCATTTAGACAACTGCTTTATTCATATCCTGGTGTTAACTCTAGTTGAATTAGCAATAATCAATTAAACTCCGTAAGTTGAATTCATTAAGAACTAGCACTATTATATTAAGTGCGGCCATAGCGTAAGTAGGAGATCCAGGTTCGAAACGAGCTCTAGAAATATTTTCGCGTCATGGTAAGCAAGGAGGCATGAACTTCCTGGTTAAATGCGCTTTCGCGGTGCTCTGCAACAAGACCATTAGGTCTTTATGGGGCACCTAAAAATAATAGCGTGTTTGTTTTGATGTTAGAGGTTATCTTTTTCCAATTTAAAGAGTGAACAATTTCTTTTTGTGTAACTTTACCTATTGAGTACCTACATTACCTTTGCCTTTCACTTTTTGTAAAGTTTTTTATTTTTAGTGGATAACCACTGACCGTATTTATTATTATTATTTTTTTAGTAATTTAAAAAAAAATTTGCCTTAAAAGATCTTTAACACCTTGTAAAGCTTTTAATTGAACTAAATCAAACAAATCTAAAACAAACAGGAAAATTAACTATATTTCTTTATAACATCATAACTTTTTTAGAAATTTTATCTTTGTGAGACAAAAGTAACTTAATTTAAAGCTAAAGAATTCTTCTACATTTTTCTTCTAGTGATAATTCTTTAAATAGCACATTTTCTCTTTTTCTGTGTGACTGCGAAAGTCAAACTAGATTGTTGGGATACCCTTGTTTAATTTTACACAACATTTTATGTGCAACACTATATACTTCTTCATTAAGCTGCTCAGACTGCAATAATATTACTTGTTTGATAACAACTTATTATAAAAACAGTTACACAGTTGTTAGGTATTTTTAGGTTTCGATTGTTCTAGAAAAACCTCTAGAATGTTATGAAAAATGAAGAAAATTGCAAACTTCCAGAAAGTTCTAAAAGGTTTAGAACAGTTCTACAGTGTTTCAAAAAGTACTAGAGTGATTTAGAAAGCTGCTGGAAGTTCAAAAAAGGTCTTATAAGTAGTAGTATTAAGTCATAAAATACATAAAGTATTTTTACGCAAGAGTAACAAAATACCCATTTTAGAAAAATTCCAAAAGTTATAACTTGATGTATATGCAAACAATTAGTCTTAAAATACAAATAAAATTACTTGTTTGATATCTTGACAAATGTAGGTATAAATAGAGATAAACAGCCACATAAAACAACCCAACATATAAATAACTAAACCAAAAAAAAAAATATGCAGAAATATAAAATAACATATCTAACAAACAAGAGAACAAATGAGTTCTTAACTATCTTTTTTTGAAAAATATTTTAAAATGTTTTAATATTTCTAATTTATCATTTATATATGACTATGTATTACTTACGTGGTATATAAATATCTAAAGTCATCATAATCATCATCCTGATCATAATCATCACTATCCTCATACTCATCATTATCAACAAAATGTTATACTTTCATAACTCTGGTTTGACAAGCGAAAGATATAAAGTTTAAAATAACTACTTACCTGCAAGTACCGCTCAAAACTTGTTTCTCTTTGCTGCAGTCTTGTTTGTTAGATTTTTTTTAATTCAAGCCCTGTAATGTATTTTGACATTTTGAGATGTTAAGCTAAGTCTTTAAACTGTTTTTTTAATTACATTTAACTCCTTAATGGCACTACTAAAAATCATGAGATCACCTAATTTTGTTTTAGAGTTACAAGAAGGTTTTAACAACAATTTTAATTAATTAAAATTGTTTTTAAAACCTTCTTGTAACTCTTTAACTATGAAACACAAGCCTTAAATGGTACTATAAACAACAAAATAGAACTCGTAAGCTCTTGTTTATGAAGTAAGCGGTATACCACTACTACGACTATCTAATTGCTATTCATTGCAATTCTCAGCTTTGTAGAACAAATAAACAAGAATATTATTAGATAGTCCATCGTTAAACTTATAATGACAACCTTATCTTTTAGCAGAAAAATTTAAATAATTAGGATCAGGTTATATTATTGGGAGAGCAATAGGACAACAATAGCATGTTATGAGCTGGCATTAAAAAAGTATTTTACTCTGATGATTGGAAAAACTTTTTTTTTACACCCCCCTCAACATAGCATTCATATTTTTACATATCCCCCCTCAACATAGCATTCATATTTTTACACATCCCCCCTCAACATAGCATTCATATTTTTACATATCCCCCCTCAACATAGCATTCATATTTTTACATATCCCCCCTCAACATAGCATTCATATTTTTACATATCCCCCCTCAACATAGCATTCATATTTTTACATATCCCCCCTCAACATAGCATTCATATTTTTACATATCCCCCCTCAACATAGCATTCATATTTTTACATATCCCCCCTCAACATAGCATTCATATTTTTACATATCCCCCCTCAACATAGCATTCATATTTTTACATATCCCCCCTCAACATAGCATTCATATTTTTACATATCCCCCCTCAACATAGCATTCATATTTTTACATATCCCCCCTCAACATAGCATTCATATTTTTACATATCCCCCCTCAACATAGCATTCATATTTTTAATGCTCCAAATTTAACTTAAAAAAATTACTCTGATTTTTGGTTTTCATCGTTGTAGACTCTACAACGAGAATTTTTTAACTTTAACCATGTCCTCGAGAATTGTTTAACTTTAACCATGTATAATTACCAAACATAAATTTATAGATTGTTAATGTGCACCGCTTTAATAATATCTTTTTTGACATTTGAGGTAATTAAGTTGTGTATGCAAATTTAAATTAAACGACAAGTGAGTTTAAAAATGTTAAAAAAAAATGTTTAAAATATAAAAATTAACAATTTGAAACAAAAAACTAAAGAACTATTAGGAATATTTGAAATTCGAAAAATATTATATTTCAATTTAAATCCTTATCAAACTAGTTTTGTTTTTTTTGTTTCCATTCGATTGATTTTTAGATTAAAATTTTTCTTAAGGGAAATTTCGAGCGGAATTGCATTTTCAGTTTTTAATTTGCACGCGCGATCGTATGAAATTCCATTCAAATAAATGGAATTTCATTCTATTGCGCTTGCAAATTTAAAAAAAAAATCATTTAAATTGTTATTTTTGATTGTAGTTAGTGCTTTGTTTTAATTTTGTTTTTTGTTGTCGTTGTATGTTGGTAAAAAACTAGGTAATATTCCTCGAACTCTTAGAAAAATTTATTTTCTAATCGAATAGGAACTACTAAGCAGTACTAAAGATTCTTTAGATTTGACTTCTAGTGCTATTTTCTTATATATTTCTTTATAGAACGTGTTTTTAATATTTGGGGCCCCTTAAATATTAAAAACATAGAGCCCAGTGCGATTACACTTGTTGCACTTGCGAAAGTATGGCTCTGACTGCAATTAATGAGGTAAAAGAATAAATATAAATATTGACACTATGTTCACCCGCCGTATTTTAGACTGCCAATCTTTATTTCTTTTTTTGTTTTACAATGGTTGCAAAATTTGTTTTACAAAGCGTTCTAATGTAAATCATTGTTTCCGGGAAAAAGACAAGATTTATTTCGTCACTACTTAAAGTAACAATCTAATCCGCCTAAAAATAAACTTAGCTGTGTAAACTATACTTTGCAGTATCTGCAGTAGTATATTGATTGGTTTGCAAATGTACTGTGTTGTATCAGGATTTAACAAAAGTATTTTCAAATAACTATTTTTTAGTCATGATATGTAAAGTACAATATAAAACGGTTTTTTCAATTATACTTTTAGAGTATGGCTTAAAACTTGATTAAAAATGTTTTGAATTCAGAACATTTGAGAAGTAGATTTGCAAAACCAGATAATTCAAACTTTTTTAATTCCGAGATGATGACAAAAAACGTTTTTCAGTAAATCTAACTACTAAAAATTTAAAAATGTAATGTTAAACAGAAGATATAATAAAAAGATTGTTTTAGAGAAAAATTTGAAAATCATACTATTTTTATTTTATTTTAATTAAAAAATTAAAAAAAGTTTTACCTGCTTTTGCTTGCCAATTTTTTTTAATTTGGTTTCGATTGGAATTTTATTTTTTTAACTAGTTTTTAAAAACAATTTTTAAGATCACCTTGACTAGTGACTATTGTAATAATAAATATGAAGGGTTTCATTTAGATAGGGTAGGTTCAGCACCAAATTTTGGGGGTGGCAAAAGAGGCAAGTTGTTTAGAGGCAACATCAACAAAAAAAAAACTATCGGCTTCGCATATATTTGACCAAAATGTCAGAAAAAAGGTTTATCAGGGGTGACAGGACAAATTTTGCATGATGCTGGCAAAAAGGGTAAGGCTGGTATCACACCGAGAGGTATAAAAAACCCTTGGGCCTTGGAGAGATCTAGCAATAAAATTGTTTGATACCTTTATAGGATTGATTAAGGTAAAAAAATTAAAACTATTTTAAATTAAAAAACAATGAATTTAATAAAAGATTTTTCTATAAATATACTGCACATTGTGGTTAGTGAGTAGTGTGTTAAAAAAGAAAAAAAAACTGTTTTTAATTTATATATATATATATATATATATATATATATATATATATATATATATATATATATATATATATATATATATATATATATATATATATGTGTATATAGTTTACAAAAAATTAGTAAACTGATTTTATGTGTTAATAATATATAATATATAACCAATGTCTTCTTCATCACAAATACACTCATTATTGATTTTGAAATTTTCATCAGCTACATCAGCTGATGATATCAGAGTTGAGTACACTTCTGTTCCAGGTATTATTTTCCACTCAACTCCATAAACAATAGTTAGTAAACGATATATGTCTTTGAGCTTTGCTGAGCTAATAAAACAATTTTCTAATATATTTGTTGGATTGAATGCATGAGTTTTTCCTCTCTTAAGAATTGAATTGGATGACCTAAATTCCATTTGTAATTGATTTCTGATTGCACTGTAACTATAATTTTTTTTTTGTTTGTGAACATTTTTACTTAATATAACTCTTTTAAATTGTAAAAATCCAACAAAAGGCTTTTATGTCAAATTGGACGACCTTTTATAGTCTTTTACAAACCATTCAATGTTAAGTCTGTTTACAGTATTACAATGACTTGAGAAAATGGCATGAAAACCACTGGGCTCTAGAGTTTCATAGTTTTTCTTTCAGAGTTTTTTCAATTCAGCTAAATTATCTATCACATAGTAAATATGTATGTCCTCTCACTGGAAAAATTATTTTAACATTCTTCATGTGATTTGGTGAATTAAAGAGCCAAACTTGTGCCATTGCTAACTCAATATTGTTTTTATTTTGACCTCCACACCCATCACTAACTAAACGAAGTGTGTCAATTTCATTAGTGAAATGTAATCAATTTGGCATATGTGTTGTTAGAAAGTGATACACTGCTCTGGTAACTTCATTCGATCCTCTACCTGATTGGGTTTCTAACCAGGTGTATGAATGGTTTAATTTGCTATTCAAATCACACAGGCCACAATTATACAAGCTAAGTTGCCTTGAGTAAAATACTTCTTGTACAGTATTTCTTGGAAGGAATTGTACTTGTTGCATGCCATAAGCAATAGTGTATATATTTGCCTTCCTTTCTTTAAGAATATCATAAAGAGCTTTTGCTCGAAGCTTGTGAATTCTCAGCTTAATCAAATTGTTGCTTTTTTTCAATATCATTGCAATTTTCAATCATGTGGCGGAGATTGTCACATGTTGTGCAAGTATCAGAAGCATGTTGTTTATATAAAATATTAAATTCACCAACAAATATTTTGTAAAAATTCACCAACAAACATTTTGTAAAAAACAGAAAGATCAGTCAAAAGTGACTTTTTTAAGATATTGTACACCTTGTTAATATTTCTTAAACATGTTGGAAAATTAAGTCTTACACTTTTTTGTGACTAGAATAACTTTCTGTAGCTCAAAGACTTGAAATAAAACTTCTTATGGCTACTTTAACAGTATTATATTTTGTTTCCACCTCGAGTTTCCTTAGCTAATTCACCTGATAAATAATAGCGAGACAACACACCATTTAATCGATTTCTCTTAATAGGAAATATTATTTGTAAGAAATATTTTTAACAAACAAGAGTATATGAATGGTTTTGGTTGATGTAGTATTGTGTAGCAATTTTTCTACATTTTGCATTTGTTGTTTTAGTTTTTTTGGTTTTCCTGCCTTAGTGTAAACAAGAATAATATTATCTTGTTATACTTTATTGTATGACTGAAACAGTATTTCTCTAAATTTCCGAACATCTTCGTCTGTAATTTTTTCACATTTGTAACTGCTGGCATTATTTATATATATATAATAATAATAATAATAATAATAAAAATAATAATAATAATAATAATAATAATATATATATATATATATATATATATATATATATATATATATATATATATACACATATATTATATATACAAAACTAAAGAATATACAAACTAAACTTAAAATCAAAATTATAATTTATTTGGCATAATTAAGAAAAAAAAGAAAGTCATTTTTATTTTTTAATAGAAACAACTTTGGTTAAAACAGAGCGGTTTAGTAAATGCTAGTAAAGAACATTGAGCACTCTTTTTGTAGAATACATTTTAAATTGTTTAAATATATATATATATATATATATATATATATATATATATATATATATATATATATATATATATATATATATATATATATATATATATATATATATATATATATATATATATATATATATATATTTAAACAATTTAAAATGTATTCTACAAAAAGAGTGCTCAATGTTCTTTACTAACATTTACTAAACCGCTCTGTTTTAACCAAAGCTGTTTCTATTAAAAAATAAAAATGACTTTCTTTTTTTTCTTAATTATGCCAAATAAATTATAATTTTATATATCTATATCTATATATATATATAATAATTATATCTATATATATATATATATATATATATATATATATATATATATATATATATATATATATATATATATATATATATATATATTTATATATATATATATATATATATATATACATATATATATATATATATATATATATAGAGAGATAAATATATATATTTATCTATATATATATAAATAAATATATATATTTTAAATTTTGATTGCTTTTTGATATATATATCTATATATATATATATATATATATATATATATATATATATATATATATATATATATATATATATATATATATATATACATATATATATACATATATATATATATATATATATATATATGTATATATATATATATATATATATATATATATATACATGTATATATATATATATATATATATATATATATATATATACATGTATATATATATATATATATATATATATATATATATATATATATATATATATATATATATTAACAACACTAACTGTTTTATACCTGTTTAGCACCAAATCTTCGAAAAAACTGTCAATTAAAAAAAAATTATTCTAATTTTCTTTAACACATAAAAATCACATATATATAAAAAAAATGTTTGAGACGAAAGTTTTTAAATTTAACAATTTTAATTAAACTACATATTAAAAAAATTATTCATGAATGAAAAAAAAAAAAAAAAACTAAAAAGTAATATGTACTTTAGGCAGTAACATAACACTTCCAATAACTTCTATAACACTAGCAAACATTAGCAATAAGCCAATCTGTGAGCTATTCATTGCTAACCCTCCTGAAAGAAATAAAAAACAATGTGAGTTTGAGTAAAAACGATTTTTATTTGGAAAAGCTTGTTTAATTTTTTTTAAGTTTTCAAAAATTTTTGAAAGTTAAAAAGTGCAACACGCAAAAACTAATCATCATATGATTTTCTAGTCATATGATCAAACCACAGCTGCTTTAAAGAAAATCTTAGTTAACTATGTTCACTATGATCTTAGTCCACTATGATCAAACCACAGCTGCTTTAAAAAAAATTTTAGTTAACAAACCTTGTGTATGACATATGCATAGTAATATGACAAGTGCAAAAATAATTAATGTATTTTATTGATTTTTGATAATAGAGATAAAGGTTTTAATTTTCTAATTAAAAATCTTTAAATCTATATCAAAAGTGTACTTCACTCTATATCAGAAGTAAACTATACTCTCCTAGATTTTTTAAAGTTCTTTATAGTCTTCTTTATGTGAAAAGTAAATTACATTCTCCCTTATATTAAAAGTTAACTATAGTCAATTCTATGCTATAAATAAACTAAATTCCTCTTTGTGTTAAAAAATTACTATAGCCATCTCTATATTAAAAGTAAAAAATATTCTACTCCATAAAAAAAATTAAGTATACTTCCTTCTAGTTATTATTGCTCTTTAGTTTATGTAGAATCTACAGTTGGACCTTGTTTAGTAAATTATTAATTTCAAACAAAAAATTAAAAAAAAAAAAATTATTACCAAACACATGCGAGGTTGCAAAATATATTGTTAGCAGATCATACAGACCAACTCCAACAATGCAAAACAGTAAATGTAAAAGCATAGCACACAAACAACTTTTGTTCCTAAAACAATTTTGTTAAAAATAAAAATTTATTCACTAAATATTATTGATATTAATCATAGATATTAAAGCCAAAAAACAATTACTATTGTTTTTTGGCTTTAATATCTATGATTTTTTTTTTTCTTTAACATGCACACAAATAAAAATCATTCTGTTATAATCCACTTTGATATAACATAGCAATTTCTATCTAAAAGTAACGACTGATAATAACTAAAAAATTTAGCAAATAAATATAGAAAACAGAAAATGTTTAATATGTCAACTATTATTTTTTATTATTTAACAGAGAAGCGGAGTGTTTTTTTTTAATTATTATTTTTTATATTCACCTCACCAAAGGACAGGCTACAAATTACTCACACACCTCCTCAAAGAGGCCGCTCTCTACTCATACAAACAGAGCAGCTGAAAGGAGAAACAAGCTGAGTACAGTATTATTAGAGATAAAGTGAAGTTTGAACTCACTACAACTCAACTATGAAGCAAGCGCTCTTCTAATGCACCACTATCACAATAAATGTTAAAAAATTGAGACAGATTTTAAGTCACACTACAAATAATCTAGACAAAAAAATTTTAAGTATAAAAATAAAAATAGAATAAATTTTCTAATTTCTAAATAAATTTTAAAATTCTAAATAAAGTTCTAATTTTTAAATAAATTTCTAGTTTCTAGACGTTCTGTTTTCTGAACATTTTTTAAATTCTAAATAAAAATTATAAAATATAAAATAATATAGTTTGTCAGGCGCATACTGAGTCCATTTTCCCTATTGGGAAACTGGATATAATTAGGGCCCTTTTACTATATACCAGTGAAGAACCTAGACATGTTTTAGTACCTTTGGACCGGTAGGGGCGCCCAAAAAAAAGCGCCTAAAAATTATTTTTTTAAATTTTGCTTTTTCATGAAAAATAGAAGAAAAAAATCCAGTTTTTAATGCAGTATTATATAAATAATTTTCAGTTAATTTTAGCTAATTCATTTTTTCTTCAAGACAACAAAATGAATAAAAAAGAAAATGTAAAAACTTTTTTACATAACTACGTAATTTGCCTTCGGTTACTAAGTGGCATAACTATTGTGCGAGTTAATTTTTTGAATGATTGAACGTTTGATCTTTAGCTTGCTATTATAATTTATGTGAGGAAAAAACGAAACGTAAACTTTTTCTGAAAGTTTTTTTTTTCAATATTCTTTAAAATAGTAAAAATAAAGATTTTAATAACTATGCTAGATAACAATAAATATGCTTTTAATTAAAAAAAAATTTCATTTTTAAAATTTTGTTTACTGCAATTATCTCTTCTTTAATTAGCTTTAATTTAAAAGATAATTTGAAATCACTTTAAAAATTTTTAACCTTTAGTAAAATTTAAATGAACAGGTTTGCTAATATTTAAATTAAAATTTTAAAATTAAATAATTAGTAAATAAATTTATTAAATGCTTATGTTATTTTTTCAAATAGTTTATTAAATGTTTAACGAATTTGTTTATTAAATGCTTATGTTTTTAATTTAAATACAAGACGTAAAACTATTTTGTTAATTTTATAAATATTACGCGATTTAATATATATATAAATATATTAATTAATGTAAATATTGATTAAAAATGGTTTAAGGTATTTAAACATTTAAACACTAAAACTAAATTTACAAAAATATAATTATTAAATGTTTAAAATACATTGAACAATTTTTAATTATTATTTACTTATAGAGTGGTACTTCCAACAAAAGCGTTAATTAAAGTCTTAAGTAGCTTTCTTATTGTATCTAAAGTAACATCGTCCTCCAGTAAATTCATGTATTCAAAAAAATAATTATTAAAAATTATTCTTGCAGCCCTATAATAATAGCAAGATTATCTACCTATTTCTTATACTAAGAAAAAACTATACAATTAACATTAACCTTAATAATAAACTAAATCTACATTTTAATATTAAAGTCTACAAAAATAAATAAATACACAATAATATTAAGATAATTATTTTTATTTAAGTGATCTTAGTTCCATAGGATAAATTACAAAATATGGATAGCATGTTATTAAAAATAGTTTTTTTAGTTTTTTAAAATCAGTTTATTTTAAATAGTTTCAGGAAATAATGTAAAAATAGTTGAAATAGTTCAATAAATTGTTTAAAAACTAAACTTTTAACATTCTTAACATTTCAATACTTTTTTCACACATTAAGTCAATGAGTTGATCCGGTGTAATTTCTGACAACAATTTCTATTCACAATTCATCAAAAACAATGATTTCAAATTCTCCAGTATTAAACAACTTCTTAAAAGTGTTTATATAATTTTAAGTTTCAAAAATGGTTGTTCACATGTTATTTGAGTAAGGGGACTTGTTAAAAGAAACTTGCATACTTCAAATAACTCATTATATTCTAAAGAATATTGAATTCATAAATAACGTTTTTTACTCATAATAAACATAAGTAACATTTTTTTTTTCTTCTACACTTATTATTATAATTTTCCTGAGAGTATTCAAAATTGTCGTAGTCTGAAACTTCTTGCAAATCACTTTGGTTTTGGTATACATCATATACATCTCTAATATCAGTTTTGGATATTTGAGGCCACAATTTCACAAATGATAATAACTGTTCTTCTATTTTATGTTTACGATATGAAGTGAAAGTTCATAAATTTTATGATTAGCTTCAGAATGTATTCCATTTTTAGCAAATTTCTTTAAACTTTTTTGGATCAAATAGTTCAAGATCACAATAAAGTTCTCTACTTTTTTTTCTTTAGTTTTTTTCTTTTTTCAGAAAGCTATAATTCTATATCAATGTCTGACTCATTGATATTTCTTATCTTCCCAAATTACACTGGATACAAATTCCATGAATATTTTTGCTCCTGCACTAACTGGTAAAAATTCTCTTTAATTTTTTTAAAAAATTTTATTGTTCCATTAATTTTTCATGCTTGAATATAATCAAGACCGGGTGTTTGTAGGTAATCAGATAGAGCAGTAGTAAACTTTTGCAAAAACATCATTGCTGTTTCAATACTGTTTCATAACGGGTAAGTTGACTTTTAAATTTTAAGCTATACTTCTTACACTGTTTGAAAAATTATTAGTAACAGAAATTTCATAAAGTGCAAATACAATTTGTGCATATACAAATTGCTTTCGATCATTATTCTTGTAATTTTTAATCCAAATATCGATAGGACCAAATATCTTTATAATCGCAAATTTTTATACCACCATTAAGTTTTACCAATATTTATTAAATGTGACGGATGACTGGGATTATTCTGATTTTCATAAACATTGAGTCTTTAATAAGATTTTTTGAAAAAAACAAATGATGTAACTGAACAAGAAGTAGTTTGTTGTAAAACTAGATTGAACACATGAGCGTGGCACCATGTATGAACTCCTTTATAATGACCATTCATATTGGCAGCACCGTCAAATGCATCTGCTACACAATTATCTAAACTAATGTTCATAGAATTTAAAGTTAATTTTAATAAATCAAATAGATCCTGCCCTGAAGATGAAATCACGTTGTTTAAAGCTACAGCTCGTTCCACAACTTCAACTATAGACCTGGTACCTTCAGTTCTGTCACTAACATATCGCAACAAATACACATTGATCATGGGTATATATATTTATAGTTGTATACATTGTAATTAAGTAAATGCCAGCTGAATTTACTTCTTCAGATATTTTTAATAATAATAATTTTCAAATAATTTGAATAATGTTTGTTACAGTTATAGGACTTAAAAAAATACACAAATTATATATAAGTGTATAACATAATTAGGTTCTTCACACCTAATAAAACAATTTTAACATTATAAACTATTTTCAAATTATTGTTTTAATAATTTGTATTACTAAAGAAATGCAATATTTTAGAAATGAAAAAAAAAAGATTATGAAATGAAATTACTGAATTTTATTGAAACTACAGGTACCTATTTGGTAGGGGGCCCAGGTCTTATCATTTTTAAGAGGCTTTTATCATTTTTAAGAGTACTTTTTACCAGGATTTTCCTGTTATGC
Organism: Hydra vulgaris; assembly: GCF_022113875.1. Taxonomy (NCBI): domain Eukaryota; kingdom Metazoa; phylum Cnidaria; class Hydrozoa; order Anthoathecata; family Hydridae; genus Hydra; species Hydra vulgaris. The sequence goes on along the minus strand of NC_061169.1, from coordinate 23,886,039 downwards.
CAGTGGGCAAGTACGCGCCTGTAGTTTGTTATAAATTATAAATTATATATAAAAATATATTAAACCATTTTTATTTTTCTTAAATAGCTAATTCAGACTTATTCAGTTTTTTCCGACTATTTTAAAATCAGTCACAGTGAACAAAAAATTAAAAATAAAATAGCTTTTAGAATTTATATACCTTATTTGTTTCAAATATAAAAACAGAAACAAATATTCCATATCTTATGAACCAGTAAACTGTGTTGAATTCATTTGTAATATTTTTTAATTTAACATTCATGCAATGTTTACTGTAAGAGTCCTAAATACATTTCTTACATGGTTAACTGAAGTGATAAAAAATTTTATTTTTATAAAACCGCTTTTGTCTATTTATGTATGGTTTCTATTGCCATCTTAAGAAAGTACAAGAAAAAAACAATCAGTTAATTTTACACTTTGCCTAAATGGATAAAGTTGGACAAAGAAATTTTGTAACTTGGATTAAAAAACATTTAGAATGTAGTAAAGTTAAAAAAACAAGCAATACACAAAATTTTAATTCACCTATTCATGCTGCATTTACAGATACAACACAATCAACAACTTCAATTACTCTTACTATCAAGCTGAAATAACAACTACATAATGAAAGCTTTTACTTGGACGCATTTCAACGAGAAATCGCTTGTAAAATATTGTATTTCTAGGTATCTAAGAGTATTTACAAAAATCCACTGAATATTTCTTTAACCTTTTAGATTTTGAGTTCAAGAGGACTCATACACCTTTTGAAGGTTTATAACTTTTTTTGCAATGTTATTGTAACTTAGCAGAAGTTTAATTTGATTCAATTTTATTGTAGCTTAGCAGTAGTTTAATAGCTTTAATGGTCTTAACAAAAATTTTTTTTTTTTGCCATTTTAATATCTTTTCAGAAATAATCACACTGATTTTAGAAAACAATGTTCATTTTTTTCTCATCTCTCATCCTGATAAATCAAGAACTTGTTATGTTTTATTCATAGACACTGCTTTAATTTCAACGTACATCATTAAGCAAAAAACAAGTATTTACCTATTAATGACTTAGTACTACACACCTGTTTTCCAATACCGTACAGATTATTCTGTTTAGACTATGATGAAATTGCCATAAGTTGCGTTTTAATGATATCTTCTTGCAAGAATATTCTGGAAGATAGGCAACTATTCCATTATTTTTCCAGTGGTTGTCTCAGCAATGATCATCTATACTGAACTCCACAAGTTATGTTTATCAAGAACCTTTGCAATTCATACATCAATAGTTTTAATCTTGCCACCTTTTAAATGCAATTTATGATCCAATAATGATCAAAAAACAATACCAATTGTTTATTATACTTTATAAACTTTCATAACCATTTAGAATGAATGTTTTTAACTCATTTTTATTTCAACTTAAATAATAAAATGTAAAGACTACCTATAAAGTTTTGCAGGACTTTCAGAGTAAAAATAAAAAAAATAATTGTGAATATATATATATATATATATATATATATATATATATATATATATATATATATATATATATATATATATATATATATATATATATATATATATATATACATATATATCTTGGTCTTGGTATTGCTCTTGAAGCCTAAAGTCTTGGTCTTAGTCTTGGTCTCGAAGTCTAGAGTCTTAGTCTTGGTCTCGGACCTCTACTGACATTTACTTATTTGGCTCTTACGAAAAATATCAACTCAATAGGCCAGGTGAATAAAAAGAAGCAATTGCTTTTACTAAGTAATTGGTCAGCTTAACGTAAATAAAAATTTCAGCAATCTTGTCGAAGTTTTTAATAACGTAAAGCTGAGTAATTACTGAGTAAATTACTTAACTTTACGTGAATAAAATTTGACAAAAACTTTTTAAGTTTTTATTCACGTAAAGCTGACCAATTATTGAGTAAAAGCAATTTCCTGCTCTTAACGGTAGTTTGTCGCGTTGGTTTGACAAATTTCTAAATTTATGTTAGGAAAATTAAGAAAAACTCTTTTAGATTTTTTTCAAAAATGTTTAATTTAAATAATTTATATTATTATTTTTTTATTTGTTTATGTATTCTTTTTGTGATCAATGTTTAAAAATGCATAAATAAGTAAAAAATCAGTCCATAAAAATTTGTATTTAGATATTAAAAAAAAGGAAAAAAAAGTTTAATTTGCTATTCTCCTTATATAAAAAAACAATTACTTTGAACCTTGTCAAACAATGCGACGAGTTGTATCTAGAAAAAGTTTTTTCCTTTAAACATACCTTTGTTTAACTGTCAAAATGGCTAATAAATTTCCTGAATTATTAAATTTGATTATTGTGATTTTCGTAAAAGTCATCAAGTAATTAAAGACGAAGTTAAGTTCAAAAGTCATGCTAAGTGTAATATTTGTAAAGAACCAATAACTGAAACTAAAGGTACAACTTCTAGCTACACAAGGTATGTTAGTATTTGCTGCTTGGTATACCATATTGCAATAATGCCTTTATCTTCTTAAGGTGGTGCTTTCCTATTTTGATAATTATAAAAACTGCTTTTGTATGATACACTTTTAAGTTTTTCTTAAGTAATTGTAAATCATGGTAACTTTTTTTTTTAAGTTTGATAACAATTATGGCAAAAAAATCAAAAACAAACAAACAAAAAAACAAAAACAGAAAAAATTTTAGGCAGCACTCATGTTAATAAAGTTGTAAGGAATAGTTAACAAACGGGTTAAATTTTTAATTTAGAAAGAACTTCAATGTCAATATTTTTACTTTAAGAAATAAGTTCTTCTCTCCGTTTTTTAACAAAATGAAATAGTTTTCTTTTAAACATTTTTTAAAAGAGAACTACTTCATTACGTAAAAAAGATTTTCTCCACCATAGATTTAAAGTCTTTAAAATAACTAAAAAACTAGCTTATTTTTAAATTTAGAAAAAAGAAGAAGTGCTTTAGTTTGAAAGAATTCAACAGAAATACTAAAGAATCTTTATTGTTTTGGTTCTTCATTAAAGATTAACAATATATTGTTTATTTAAAAAAAAATTACTTTGTTCTCCTAAGTAAATCTACCTTTTTTGTTTTTGTTTTCATGTGTTTCTAAATTTGAGGTTTTTTAATATGCTGACCCTCTCATTTGTTAGGACCCATTTTCTTAGATTAACAATTAAAAATAAAAAACAAAAAAAAAATGTTCAAATATATCAATGTTTTTAGAAAACAAAAAGTATGTTGTCTATTTAAATTATACCTTTCAACTTTTTAATTTTAGACATTATAGTAATGTTCACCCTGAAAAACACGCAGAGTATGTGGCACAGAAACATATTAATTTCAATCGCAAACAAATAATTATTGACACATTCTTCACAAAACAGAATATTTTATACGGATCGCAACATCCTGACCAAATTAAAATTACAGACTCCTTAGTTGCAAACCTTATTGTTGGTTGCTCACTTCCATTATCTCTTGTCGAGAATTCAAATTTTCAGAATTTTATCTGCGATATGAATATTAAGTACGTACTACCATCACCAAGCCATCTAACATCTCAATTAATACCAGAGACTGTTAAAGAAAAAAGAGAACTTATTTCAAAACAAGTTCAGTCCATTGGGCATATAGCAATGACTGTTGATATATGGACTGATAGAAGGATGCATTCATATCTTGCTTGTACGGGACACTACTTTTCTGATGGCAAGCTCCAAAATTTTCTTTTAACTTTTCATCCAGTCAAAGGAAGACATAATGGTCAATTAATTGCAGATGAACTAAATAACATCATTGAGCAAAATCAACCAGAACAAAGCTAGGATGTGTTGTAACTGATAACCCTCAAATATGAAAAAAGCTTTTGATGTGCTTAGTGAATTACAGGCTAATGAGAGTGAAGATGAATCTAGACATATTGTTATAGTTGATGACATATTGTTATAGTTGATGAAAATGCGGAATGATCTGCATAAAGAAGATTAACTCATTGTGAACGAAGCTATCGAGCAACATGCAACTGAAAGATTGGCCTGCTATGCACATTATTTGCAGCTGTGTGTAAAAGATGGACTAACTCATCTGAAAACAGCTAACAGTTTGTTAGCCAAATGCTCAAAGCTGGCAAATTTAACACATCAAAGTACGTTTTTCCGTGGAAATTTTGAGTCAAAGTTTGGAAAAGGACGCTCTATACCAAAAACCAATGCTACAAGGTGGAACAGCATGTTTGTTCAGCTGTCCAGTATTATCAGGTTGGATCCTGTAAAACTTTCGGATTTGCTCAGAGGAGACCATAGTAATCTTATTTTGACACAACATGAGATGGCAATGTTGCGTGAACTAGTAAAAATTCTTCAGCCTTTTGCAGAGGCTACAGATTTGTTACAGGGTGATAGCTATCCAACAATAGGATGCATTGTGCCTTCAATTGTTGGCCTGCATAAGTGTCTTAACACACTCAGTTCAACTGTCAAGTATCACATTCCACTGATTAACAGTTTGTTGAGTTCCTTGTGTGACAGATTTGGTGGATTGTTGCAGAATGTCAAAATTTTGCTAACAGATGACAAAATTGAGAAGAACCTAAATTTTTCTTCAATGCTTTACCTAATAGCCTCAGCCTTAGATCCCAGTTATTCGTTACTTTGGCTAGAGGAAGACCATCCTGGACCAGATGATGTCAAAAGATTTGTTCATGAACATATTGCGAGTAAGTTAAAAAAGTTTTATTTTTGTTTATTTTTATTGAACTATTAAGTTGTTGTCGAATGGACAAAAAATTAACGGTGGTTTGTTGATTATAACAAAATTATTATAAGTATAATTATATTCTAATAATTCTGTTACAACTTGTCAGTTTTAAATTTTCATTGTTTTGTTTTTATGCTTTACATTGAAAATATTGATTTTTCAGCTCTTATAACAGCAGAGGTTTCGGCCATTATAGTAAAGTCGCAAACCACTCAAGATCTATTGGCAACTTCTACTCAAAATTTATTGCCCCCAACAGTAGAAGAGGAAGAACCTCGAGAACAGCTGGACCAAAATAGTGGTGCTAATAGTGACGTGACTCTTTCATGCAAGCGTAAATCAACGCTTTTTGCTTCATAAACAAAACGTCGTCAGAGAATTGAAATGAGACAACAAAATATTGTTCCATTGTCACCAACCACTATTGCTACAGCTTTTATGGAAAAAATGGTTTCAATTGCATCAAGCACTTATGGAGAAGAGGCATGGGTGAAAGCTCAATCTGCTGAATATTACAATATTATGAATCCTCTGATAGAGAAGCTTTTCTGTATTCCAGCTTCTTCTGCACCAGTGGAGCGTGTATTCAGCCAGGGAGGTTTATTTATGAGATGTTATCGTCTCTTGTTTATTTGAAATGTAACAGTGATGTGTAAACCATAATTTCTGACAATGTTTAGTTTGTTTCTACTAGGATACTAACATGTTATATAAGTTGGATACTACTAGGATACTAACGTGTTATATAAGTTATATAACTAAGGTGTTATATAAGTTGTGAAATCAAGTTGTACAAAAACCCGGTTTTTTATTTATATCATTTCTGAAATGGCCCGTTAACTTTATTTTTTGTAACTATAGTATGCGACTACTGGTCTAGCATGTCTGCTATTTGTTTTTAGACATTTTTATTAGTACTCTTTGTTTTTAACGTTACAAAAAAAGTTAGTTTCTTATTGTTGTTATTATTACTGAAAGTTTTCTGTTTTCATTAAATATATCTTTTGTAGACTGCAGTTGTCATACACGCTTAACTACGTTTTATTGTAAGGTAATGTTTATGAATGCTAAATTATCACACCAACTAAGATCTAGTAGCATTCAAATCAGGAATACTGGTGTTATCAACAACTAAACATATACTTATTAACATGCTCATTTAGATGAATATTTATAGATGAATCTAAATACACCTACTAATATGTGTATGTATTGTGTAGATGTATATTTATACAAGTGTTATTTTACAGCAGAAGATGTGAAGGAGTTTTAAAGTTGCCCATTTAAGACAGCTGTCAAAACTAATCAAGACACCATACTGATTAGAGATGTGCTTATTGCAAAGACAAGTTGAATGCATAATGCTTCTACAAGAAAATTCAGTGCTTGCAGTTATTTCGTTGAAGAAAAGTCAACTGGAAAGAAAGAAAAACAGTTGAGCAACTTTCTTACATGCAATTGCGCCTATCAAAAAGATCAGGTATATGGGAGTACTTAAACGTTCATATGGTAGTGGTGGCCTGCCAAAAGAGAACCGAGGTGGCGACAGAATATCTTAAAAATCTGTTGCAAAAAAGGATAGTGTAAATACATATATTAGCAGTTTGAGAGGCAGAGAAAGATATTACGTTAAAGACAAAAGTGTACGTATTTATCTGTCATCTGAAAAACTTTTGAAAAATGTATAATAACTGTATTAAAGAACAAAGAACAAAGTCTTGTATCAGATGTTTTACAAAGTTTTTGTTTCTGAGTTTAACATTGGTTTTAGTGGTCCACAACTAGATTCATGTACCACTTTGAAAAATTGAAAAATTTAATTATGCACAAGTTAAGTCAAAAATGTTCAGGTTGTAGCTGAACTTAAACTGCAAAGAAAATTTGACTTGCAAATGCGTGCTTATATTTTTGCAGCAGTTAAAATTTCTGTCTAAGGTGTCTGTTAAGGAAGCTTTCTTTACCAGACAGCTAGCTTTATACAATTTTGCAATCCGTGACATGACTGCCATGCAGAAAAAGTTACTGTTGTGCATGTTTTGAGAATGAAGCAGCAAGTGATTCAAATAAGATTGCAACTACGGTGTAACACTTTCTTAGTAAGGCCTTTGTTAATTTTCGTAGTTATAAGCAAGCATCACATGTCGAATTATTCAGTGATGGTTGTGGAGGGTAAAATAAAAACAACATCCTTTTAGGGATAAGCAAGCGTCAGGAGTCGAATTATTCAGCGATAGTTGTGAAAGGCCGAACAAAATAAACATTCTTTTGGGCATGGTTCAATATTTGCTGTAAAAAATAACTGTTGGTGACAGAAGCCATATTAAGGACGTGACGTTGATATTTCCAGTACAAGGTTATTTGTTATGACCATGTGATCGCCTATTTGGAAGAATATCATAAGACATAGAAAACAAGTCAAATATCACTACATCTGAAAAGTATCAAAAGATATTCAAAATGCATGCTTATGAAGTCTTTGTTTAAGGTAAGGAATGGGTATTGCATGATTTTGAAGCAGCTGCAGCAACAAACTACAAATCTCTTAATGGACTGCAAGAAATAAAGAGAATACTCGTTCAGTAGTATGAATCAAAAGGAAAGTGCGCTATTACTGAAAGTTAAGAGAAAGATTATAATACAAGTACAAACTGTTGTCAGTCACTATTGAAAGCAAATGGATTTTATTTAAAGATGAAGCCAAAACAAGTGACAGGTTCCCGACCTTTTTCTACTACAAAACTTGCCAACATTAAAAACCTTCTTAGAGTGAAGTTTGGTAAAAGCTGGGTAAGGATTCTTAAGTAAGCTTTCTACAAGACACTGACAGACTGTGAGGCTATTATTGATACAGATAATCCTAAAAATGTCTGCAACTGCTGTACCGAAGATGAATTTGTTCTGGCATGTGCTTGAAAAAAATTTAATATAGTGGTTTTAGACATTGCACAACAGCAATAAGCAGTTATTATAGTCAAAAGTACACTGCCATGAAATAAAGTTAAAAATATGGTGGTATCATTAGTAAAAAATAATGTCTGTTAATAGTCATTATTATAGTATATTTTGTAAAACTTTATCTTTAAACTTGCATCTTTATTAGTTATGCTGAGAAAACGGTACAAAACCAGACAATTCCCTACTTTTGTGCAAATACAGATAAATACAAATTTTACCCCTTTATAAGGAAACTCTAATAAGGTATTTTATATATCTTATATATAATATATATAAGAAGATTTTTTATGTTCTGTGAACCCTTGTCGATATATACTATGTTAGTGCCATTAGAATATTGCCAACAGATATTAAGGAATTAAAAAAATCAATATGTTAAGATTTTTGAATATGGATTTATCTGGTTTTGCGTGGGAGCTCTTCATTTAGTCTTTTAGTTTATTAAGTTTGTTTCATGCATCTAAAATTTGTGTTTTATTGAAATTTTTTTTTTAAAAAAAAAAGATTATATTTTAGTTTTAAACCACTTTACCCAAAGTGTGAGGGGAGTAGAGCTTCAAAACAGTACCCTTTTACACCCTCTTCACGCGTTTATCCCAAAAATTCTTTCTTTTTTATGATGCTAAATTGAATGCATTTAGACATGGATACACTAAGTAATGACCTTCTTATTAAGCAAGTATTTATCTGATATTTGTTACTAACCACAAAAATGTGGTAAGTAACAAATATCACATAAAACTTTTTTCAACTATTGATTTTTTTGATATTACAAAATATTGGTTTAACACGATGAAATTCAACACCCTATAACTGTTAATTATGTGAAAACTACTTAACAGATTTTTGTTATTTTGACACAATGAAGCTAATCAAATTATTTATTTATTTCAATTATTTTTTTATCGGACGCTCAGATAGAAACCAAATATTTGCAAGTACTTGACATCATCCACTGGATCTTGCTTTGAGTTACTTTTTCTGAGGCGGCAATCCATTTTTTCTTCAAATCTTTTTTATTTGTAGTTAATTTCTCTTCAAATCTTTTTTATATTATTTTTTGTATTTCTTGCTTTTCAATAAGATTCCTTTTATAACTCTCTGCTCAGGACAATTTGGAGGATTCTTAGGTACAAATTGGACTAAATTTTGTTGATACCATTCTAGAGACTTTTTGAAGTAGTGATATGAAGCCAGATCAGGCCAAATTATTTTGAGAATGTTATTCTTTATATTAAACTGCATTTTATTTTTTTAATTTCAAAAGGCGTTTCTTTAAGCATTCTTTTATATATAAGTCTGCGTTTTAAAGTTTTATGAGTAATGTATGGTGTACTTTTTAAACCATAGGAGCAGATTGCTTGCCATTAAGGAACTTAGGACCAAATTTTTCAGTTTGAATACACTTGAAGGCAACATATCTACCTTTCGACTAGTATAATTAAAATATTGCTACCCTGGCAATTGTAAAAAGTTCTTTATCCAATAGGTTTGATTGTCTTCAATTATGTAAAAGTTTTAGCTTTTTTGAACAACAAATTGCTTTAATTTCTCCATCAAACAATCGCTTTGGAGTTTTCTTTTTTTGATATGCTTTATATAGCGGAGAAAATAGAATTGGTCTCACCTTATTTTTTTTTCTAGTTTAACAAAAATGCCAGTAAAACAATTATTAAATCTACGGTTATTTCTTATTATTCTCTAATATAACTAAAAAATTTGTAAATTGGTTTGTTTAATTAATTACATATTGAAAAAAAAAAGTTAAAAGCATTCAATTTGTGAAGAAAACAGAATTAACCTCATTTACATTATATACAAGAAAATACAGAAAATATTTTGTTTTTACCCTCATTTAATATTTAGTATTCTGAGTTCTTAATGACTTCAAATATTCAATTTGACATTTTAGTTAAAAGATTTTGGATAGTTTTTATATATATTTCATTCCAAGTTTCTTTGATACAAGTTTTTAGCTCCATTGTGGATTCAATTTGTTTACGATTTTCATAAATTTTTCTAGAAAGTATTTCCCATAGATTTTAAGTTGGGTTTAGATCTGGACTGCATGCGGGGAATTCAATTATATAAATATTTTCTCTCTAAACCAAGATTTTGTATGAATTATGGATAGCAGTATTGTCTTATTAAAAAGTGAAATTTTCACCCATCAATTCTTCACCATGTTCAAACAAGTTAATTTCTAATAAGTCAATGTAGTCCTGTGAATTTATTTTTGTTAAAATCTATGCTAGTGGAAGTTTTTCAGCAAAGGAAAAAGCCCCCCAAACCATAACAGTTTCACCACCAAAGTTACGACTCAGCTAAGTTTCTTCCTTAATTTGAAGTTTGCGCCAATAATATTAATAGCAATTAGGACCATCTAGATTAAGCTTTTTTTTATCACTAAAGAGAACCTGATGCCACTCTTCCTGCCAAGCTGCAGAATGATGCACAATAGCTTGTTTAATACAATTATTAATCTTACATTTGCAACCACTTCCCTTATAAGTTCCATAGTTGACACTCATCATGAGGTAATTAATACAGGGTTCCCACTATTAAAACTAAGACTAAAATTAAGGATTTAAAGGAGATTTAAGGAGATATTTTGCTAATATTTAAGGAGATTTGGTTGCAAACAACATTTTTATGAAAGAAAAAGTAAGGATATTCAAGGAGAAAACGATTACATTAAAAACATACTCTTATTTTTTTCAATAAATTTTAAATATAAACAGAGAAATAATTATTACTTTATATATATATAAAATCCATTCACTTTATATATATATATATATATATATATATATATATATATATATATATATATATATATATATATATATATATATAAAGTATATATATATAAAGTATATATATATAAAGTATATATATATATATATAAAGTATATATATATATATATATATATATATATATATATATATATAAATATATATATATATATATATATATATATATATATATATATATATATATATATATATATATATATAAAGTATATATATATATATATAAAATATATATATATATATATATATATATATATAAAGTATATATATATATATATATATATAAATATAAAGTGTGTGTATATATATATATATATATATATATATATATATATATATATATATATATATATATATATATATATATATATATATATATATATATATATATGTATATATATATATATATATATATATATATATATATATATATATATATATATATATAAATATATATATATATATATATATAAAACTATCAAAAATCTATATATTATCTTCTTTATTAACAAGTATAATCCATTCACTTTAATAAATTTTTTTTAGATGATTAACAAAAAAAAAAAAAAATTAAGGAGAAATTAAGGAAAGCAGTCAAATTTTAACTTTTTTAAGGTTATTTAAGGACATTTAAGGCGGTTTTTATTTTTTAAGGCTATTTAAGGTTTTTAAGGAGGAGTGGGAACCCTGTAATAACCACTTTTGGAGATTCACTAATTAATAACCACTTTTCTTTGCTCTCACACTTTTAATTATCTCTCCCACCATTCTTAAATAAGTTGATCCCCAAACATCAGGTGCTCTTTAATTCTATCATCTTTATAACATGAGCATGGTAAAAACATGTTTTGAATGAATCTCTCCAATTTTGAAGTTTTTTTGAACACATTTTATTTGTTCACATTGATCATGTTCAGTTTTCTAATGGTCTAACGGTCTTGTCACAGAACACCGCAGATGTGCATTTAATCAGGAAGTTCACGCCTCCTTCCTTACCGTGACGCGAAAATATATCCAGAGCTCGCTTTGAACCTGGATCTCCTGCTTCTAAAGCAAGCACTCTGACCACTGCGCCACAGCCGCACAATATTATTGTACAATGTACAATATCTGTCAATTTACATGTTTGTACAATATCTATCAGTTTACATGTTCTGCATATTTATTAGGGTGTCCCATATAACAACACTTTTGAAAAATCTATGCTGCCACTCATCTTAATATGTTTTTTATGATAAAATAACACTGGATTTAAAAAAATTTTGAATAAAAAAATTTTTTAGTGGTCCCCCAAGAACATTGAACATCATATGGGTTCCTAAAATTATCAAAAAAATAGTTCTTCAAAAGTATATTATGCTGCATCGCAAAAGAAGCAAAATTATATAAAAATTTTAAAATTAATAATTATTTTATAAAAAAACATTGCTAAAAAAAATATAAAATTAAAAAATCTTGTCAAATTTCCTATTTTTCGTTTTTAGTCAAAAACGTCAATTTCTGTTCACTAAAATTTAAAATATAAACTTTTTTATGAAATGATAATTATTTTTGAAGTTTTTATATAATTTTGCTTCTTTTGAGACCCATCAAAACTTTGATATAAAACTTTAATGTTTAGTTTGCGTGAACAGTGAATTTAAATTATCTTTTCCTTTTTTAATGACAAAGCTTCATTTTGCACATTTAATTAACTTTTCATTTGATAGTGTAAATTCCAATTCATTTTTTATTTTACTTTATTTATTACTATATTTCTACTAATTATAATCTTTTTTTAAATATATATTTATATAGGTGACCCTAGAAGTCCTTACGGATTTATCACAGAGCACTGCGGATGAACATTCAATAGGAAGTTCATGTCTCCTTCCCAACTGATGTTGGAAAACTTGCCCAATGGTGTAGTTCGAATCACAAATCCTTTGTAATAAAAAATTGTAATTAGCTGTTAAAAGTTCAGGAAGTTATAGTAAATCACAAATAATAAGGCGATTCATCGATAAATTAAAATTTATCGATGAATTGATTTAAAATTAACTTAAAATTAAATTTATTGATGAATCAATTTAAAATTAACTAAAATTAACTTAAACTTAAAATTTATCGATGAAGTCTAATTAAGAATAACACAAAAAATGTTTTATCAATTTGTTGCTCCTAATATTTGGGGTGGGGAGGGGAATAAAGTTAAAGGGTGTTTTAGTTCCTAGCTTCCAATCATTAGAATTTTTTGCAAAACCTCATTATTTGACATAAGTATAAACATACAAATGTTTGAAGTTTGCTTCATGTCTGGAAGTTGGCTTTCGCAAACACGAAAAAATCCTGGATGCATCACTGTTAATAATATAAATAACAACAATTAAAATGTATATTTCAAACTTTGTTTGTAAATATATATTTATATATATGCATTTAAACTAAAACGAATTTTTTGTTTTGAATAAAAAAAATATTAACTTTAACTAATTTTTAAATAAAGAAATAACAAACCAAAATAAAAAATTTCAAGTTAAGATATAAAAAGTATTTTCAAAAATTAATATGATCTTACATGAGAGGTTGAAGAAAACTTGAAGTAACTAATCTTTTTTTGATTCTTAAATAAAAATTATCTTTAACAGAAATCGGTTCTGTTACTTCAGGTGAAATTAAATCTTTTTGTACATTTTCTCCATATGAAATATTTGAATACTGATTTTCATTTAATAAAACTGAGTTTTCTTTGTAAACAACATCAACTGGTTCCACATTTTGCTTCCTAAAATTAAAAAGCCGAAAACTTTTTTAATCATAAACACAACTCATAACTAAACAATAACATATATTATAAATTGAAACAAAAATGTAATAAGATAAATGATGTAAAGAACTTAATTAATACAATACATTACATTAAAGTTATTATAGATGAGGCAGATATTATCCAAATAATTATTGCTAGCAACTACAATTGGCGAGGAAGAGTCTAGAATATTTGATAAATAATAGAAAATATCATATTTAAATCCAATATCAACCGTATCATTAACACTTTTAGTTATGTTAGTGACGATGGAAATCATGTCTCTTGGTTAGATCACACTCTATGCAGCCCAACAATTAATAATCTAATAATAAATATTTCAGTACTGACAGATGCTATAGCTTCAGATCATAAACTAATTTTGTTCATTTTTTCTTGCTCATTGAAAAGCACAACTGAAATAAAAAAAGACAAAACTTATCCTAAATTGTCTAATAGTACTACTAAATGATACTCTTGTAATAGCCAGTCTAACTGATGTGAATATTTACAGGGCAATTGCAGTATCCCAGCTGTATCAATAATATACAAAATATTTTGTTACAAAAAAAAAAAAAAAAAAATCCAGATAATTTAGATGATTATTAGTTTGGCTTCAAATAGAAGCATTCTTCAAGAAAAGAAAGCTTAAAGCTTAAAGAAAGCTATCAACTACTACACATCTATTTTACATTTTTTTTTAGATTTTAATAAAGAAATTAATAACATCGATTACTGGTTTCCGTTCTGCAACCTAATAGATCAAGAACTTTTAAGCAATATTGATAGTCTGCTTGCATTCTAATACAGTAATCAAAAAATGTGTATTAGTTGGCTGAAAGCAAAATCTACTGCTTTTAGTTTAGGAAATAGTGTGCAACAAGGTGGTATTTTATCATCATTACTGTTTAGGTTTTACATTAGTAACTTAGTACTTAAAATTTGAAATGTGCATATTGAATGCAATCTAGAAGGGATTTTTCTAAATGTTGATGACATAGTACTTAAAACTACATTCTTATTATCTCTCTGCAGAAACTTTTGAATGCATTAAATCACAAGACCTTATTAATTATTATGTCTTTTAGCATTTAAAAGACAGTTTTCATATTTGTTTACTCAATAGAAAAATCAAAAAATGCGTAATTTTCAAAACTGAGTGTAACAGGTTGCAAACTGGAGTATGCCAGCAGCTTTAAATACCTTATTTATACTTAGAAATATGATCAATCAGATGATATGGATATAAAGAAAAAATAAAAATAGTCTATTAACTCAGTTGAGCCCAGAAGTTCGTATTTGATTGACAATTCAATCATCATCTTTATAACTACTAGTTGTGTCTTTTTTAGTTGGTTACTTAATTTTTATAATTATTTTTTACACTAAGTTTCCAAGAAGCATAAAACTTTGATGTTTATTTTGCGGGAACAGTGAATTTAAATTACCTTATCCTTCTTTGATACCAAAACTTCATTTTGCACAGTTAATTAGCCTTTCATTTGATAATGTGAATTCTTTTTCTTTAACTTTATTTCTGTTTAAATAATCTATTCTCTGCTACTAATTATAATTTTTTTTTGTATAATTATTTAAATGCCCCAAAATGTCCTTACGGTCTAATCACAGAGCACCGCAAATGAGCATTTAATTGGTTCACGTCTCCTTTCTAAACAATGTCACCAAACTTACCCAATGGAGGGGTATGCTAACAGCTTTAAATACCTTTATAAAATTTTGTTTTTGCAAATTAAACTGTAGACAGTTACATTGTCATACCTAAAATATTAATATAACAAATTCACAAAAATTTATTTTGAATATAAAAAATATTGTAGCCTCACTCAATTTATCTGATTGTAGGATTATTTAAAAAAACAGCATGTCGAGAGAGTCAAAAGTAAGTTCATTGGTTATTTGGGTAACAAAATGTTAAAACTGTCCGAGTGATGGGTTGTATATGTATATAGGGAAGAGTTGAAGAAATTGAAACAGCGCCTAAATTGGAACTCTTGCATTTACTTTTGAAAAAAAATGAATTATGGCTATATTTTGCATTTTTTTAGTACAACGCATTATTTTCTACATTTTGACACATTTTGAAAGTTATTCCTCAAAAAATGAGTTTGCACCATTGATTTAAATTTTTTTTGTGTCATTTTTTTCCGCTATCTAATTTTATGTTCACACTAAATTGATTGCGCTGGGTAAACTATGGTGCAACAGGTTATACCGTTTTTTGTGTTTAATTTGATGGGATTTAAAATGCAAAATAACAATATAAATTTATTTTATAAGTTGCTGCAAGCATGTTATTGTTATATCATAACAAAATAGTCAAAAGTTTTATTAATTGGAACATTGAAGTTTTCCTTATCTATCAGTAATAAAAAAGGGTTGTAAAAGTAGTTCGAGTGCAATTTAAAAAATACTTTATACAATTTTTTGTTTGTAGACTTTAAATTTATCAGGGTAATACTAATCCTATAATAAGTTTTGAATTAACTGTTTAAATTTTCACTGTAAAGATCAAAATCATTTTTTACAAATTTTTGTTGATTTTACTGTTGTTTTGCTTTAAAAAAATAACCTGCTCTGATGAAGGAATCAAAGTGTTCCAATTTAGAGAACTAGTTGTCTTGATTGAAATAAAATGGTAACTTTGCAAAAACAAATTTATTTCCAATAAGAGTTCAATCAATTAAGTCAAATTGTGATTAAAAGTATAGTAGGGATGTCTGTTTGTATAAATCAAATCATAAATATTTTCATAGTGAAGCCATCTTTGGGTAATAAATATTTATTCCTTAAGTTTTCCAATTAAGGCAACTTTCCCCTAAATTTTAACTCAACAAATTATTTTTAGAAAAAAATTTAAGCATTAAAGTTACAAAAAAAGTAAAAATTAACAATAATGAATCAAAAATATCTGAACAATTATTTAAAAGTTACAGATAATGTTGATAATATATTCTTACGTGTTGCAAGATGGAAGATATTTAACAATCATAGAAGTAGATACAACCATGCACAACGAAATTATTAAATTAGGTAAAAATATTTCGTACTTCCCAAAAAAACCATCTGAAAAAAATATATATATATTCTGTAAAAAAAGTGGGTCAGTAAATGAAATTTATTGTGTAGCCGAAACAATTTGTTAAAAATAAAACATAATTTTTTTAGTTTAAAACTAACTATTGAAATGATTTTAATAATTTTTTTTGTTTAAAACTAACTATGCCAAATAAATATAGCAAAACTGTTGTTGACAAATATTCAAGAGGACAAAAAATTTAGTTTTGCTTGATAAATGACATCAAGAATTGGTCTACCAATTTTTGAAAAAAAAACTTTTATTATTGGACGTTACAACTACCTGGCATCAATTAAAAAAAGCAGAAAAGAAAGAATAAAGTTAATGGCTATCGAAATAAGTAAATTATGGAACAAACTCAACTTTACAAGTATTTTTAAAAAATCAGTTGAAAGAAAAATTGAAAAGGTCATAGAAAAACATGACAAGTATCTTAAAAAGCCAGGCAAAAAGGAAGAATGTTCTGTTTTTGGAGATCTTTTTAATATAACCAATATTAAGGGTATATGGCTTAGTCTGGAATAAAAATTTTTATAACATACAATTATTAAGGTCAGGAGAAGTCGGTCACAATACTAACACACAAGTGTCATTACATCCTTCACAAGTCAGAGTTTGTAATGCAAAAGATACAACTTCAAAATTTATAAATAAATACATTAGAGCATAGCACTATTGTTAGTTTTAAAGTTTCTTATACTACTTGAACTAATTTTGGACAAAAGCAGTATTTTGGCATTTTGTTACTCATTTTGGGCAAAAGCAGTATGCCAAAATACTGCTTTTGTCTTAAATTAGTTAAAGTAGTAAGAAACTTTTAAAGCAATAACTAACAATAGTGCTATGCTCTAAGCAAAGCAAATAATTGTCCAGTTATCAGTTCAACTGCATCAGAAGAAAGTGATTTAGATTTAGATTCACAAGACAATTATAAACCAGTGGAATTAAAAAAATCAAGAAAAGAGTATATAATAGAACAAAATTAGCATCTAATCTTATGATAACAGAATCTTTTAGTACAAATAAATCAGCTCGATCTGTAAAAAGCTATTTAAAAAAAGTATTGAAATAGAAACTCCAAGTCAGACAGGAATATGGAGATCAACTATAAGGCAAGGGGAAAGCATGAAGGAAACTGTTGCTAAAATGATACAAGAAAAACAATTGAAATACAAAATGAATTGACATACAAAATGAAATGGAAACCTGAGGCTTTACTAAACCACAATATTTAGGATGTCAGCATCATATACTGGATCTCCTTTTAAAACACGTTTCGGATCATTTTGTAAATTGTAAATCAACAAGTCCTGGTTTTGATTATTAATTTGTGAAGGTCTTAACCAAAAATTATAAAAATCTTCGAAAAAATTATACATATGAAGTTGAGCTTAATAATTACATAAACTTGGGATGGCGAGATAACTTCAAATTCCTTTATGAGTTATGCGAAGCTTTTAGTTACTTCAAGAATCATAAAAAATTACCAAAAATTAAGTGGCACAAGCTTCCTCCATTGAACAGTGCTAGATGGAACACTAGAGCATCATATGTTCTTCTTGCCTATTTTCTTATACCAACATGGAGATGTGAACTTGAAAGTGCAGCAACTTTTATTGCAAATCAAAACTTTGGTTCAGCAATTTTTTTAATGATAAATCATTTTTTTAATGATAAATCATATGAATAAATGCTTGATGCATTGACTGAAATTAAGTGTACAGCTGCATTAAAGTGCTTTATGAAACACTGGAGCAAAGAAGTGTAGTTCATATTCCAAGAAAAAAAATCATTGCTGAATAAGACATTAAATTGATGAAAGATCTCTTTCAAAATTCAAAATAATGGGAAAATGCAAATGTGAAATTTATTGGAGAGAATGACCTGTAAAGCGTTAAAACTAACTTGCTGAAAATAATTACTTTTATTGATCCACTTCAATGATATGTAGTTTATAAATACTAAATGTAATTTACAATTAGTTTTATTTTTGTGGCTTTTCACAAATGGGTTGGAAATAAGCTTTATGTGTCCTCATGTAATCTATGAAAAACCACATTATTATCATCAGGGGGGGGGGGGATATTTTTGCAACTAGACATTAAACCAGTTTTTATCAATTACTCAACATTTCTCAGGTTATAGAAGTATGGCCACAACAGGTTCAAAAAATCTCATAATATATGTATATATATATATATATATATATATATATATATATATATATATACATATATATACATACATAAATACATACATATATATATATATATATATATATATATATATATATATATATATATATATATATATATATATATATATATATATATATATATATATATATATATATATATATATATATATGAAGTCAAATAAGAATGACATTGATTTGAAATTTTTCAGAAATGTTAAATACTATTATAAAATTTAGTATTCAAAATTTAAAGTAAAATTTTCAACTTATTTGAAAAATGGTCTCAACATAGCGTGACGGTTGTAACGCTTACTTTTTGATGATTCTAAACAAATCGACTTTGACAATCTTTATGCATTGTGTTTTTTGTCGCAACGGTCGTAATCGTGACGGTCGTAACGAAAATGCCAATAGTGAAAAACAACTGAATGCATGGCGCATTTATTGAATTCATTGCATGGCACAATGAATGGTGTAAAAAAGATAAGTGATTATAAAAACCTAATAAATTATAATAAAGTTATGTTAAAATATGCACTTTATAACATTATCACTGGGATCATATTACATTTATAATGAGTATAATGATCCGGGTATGACAATGACTGGGTATGATAATGATGGCTGGGTATGATCATATTATTTTTATTTGGATTATACAACAAATGCTAAATGCCCTTTCAATCTCCTGCTTGAAACATATGTTAAATAAATAATTATATTAGACAAGTAAATTTCTTTAACTAAGTATATTCGTTTTAAAAAATATTAGAAAATTTTAAAATTAAAAATTTTCCATTTTTTATTTACCAGAAATGCATTTTGGTAATATTTTTAACGGCTTTTGACTCTTCTATTTCATTGGCTATTAAGGCCCACTTTAGATTAATATCATCAGCATGGATAAGCCTAACATAAGTTTTGCACCCATTTGATGCTAAGATAAGTCTTTAGCATTTTAGACAACCAATTCCCAAGATTTTACGCTATTCCAAACATATCGCTTCAAGAATCCTCCTACTCCATCAACTGCTCCATTACCGTTAGAGGTAGCAAAGAA
This sequence comes from Hydra vulgaris, assembly GCF_022113875.1. NCBI lineage: Eukaryota > Metazoa > Cnidaria > Hydrozoa > Anthoathecata > Hydridae > Hydra > Hydra vulgaris. The sequence goes on along the minus strand of NC_061169.1, from coordinate 23,866,362 downwards.
ATTCCATTCTATACTCTGAAAATGATATTTAACAGTGCAATGTTGTATAAATTTGGCCATATATCTATTTTTGAATTGAACTGGTTATATATCTATTTTTGAACTTTTTTTATATAATCTATGCAATAGAGGTCAAATATTTCATTTAAGTATGTAGTAGTGGCGCGTTTTGTTTTATCATTATTGTCAGATATTAGTACAACTGATTTTGGCTCTAACTGGTAACGGTAGATTACAACAGTAAACAAGGTAATAGTTGACTGCAACCAATAAGTAGCTTGAACTACGTCCTGATAACCACATGTATAGTTTTGTGAATAATCAAAGTGTGCCAAAATTTGGTCTGGTTCGAAATTTTCTTTTTGACTGCGGTATTGCTCAGAATGGTGATTTTTAGTGAGATGATGCTTGGTAAACTCTGGTAAATAGTTGCAGAAATGTTTAAAAACATCTTTTATGTTTTTTCTATGTTGACTGAGTACACAGTGATGATCTTCTTTTATCTGCCAACTATAGGTAATTAATGTATCCAAGTCTTCGTTTTTGGGCGAAGAAACTCTTAATAATTTGCTATCACTACATAATGAACATTTCATAATCCAGCATTTGTACGTAGGGGGCTTGCACAATACATAATTTTCTAACCATTTATTGCAATCATAGATTATCCTAACCATATTATAAAAATCCAGAAATTTTTTTTACTTAAATATTCGGAAAAATTTTTTTTGTAATATCCGGAAAAAATCCGGAATTTACAAAGAGATGTTAACAAGGAGGAAGGGGGCATGCTCTCCTCCATTCTTTTATATTACTATAGTATTATGTCAGTTTAAAAGTATCCTTATTCATTGTATAATTGAATAAAAAACTACATAGTTTTTTCATCAAAAAAGAATAATAATAATGATAAAATTTTAACAATAATAATAATAATAAGAAGAAGATAAAGTCAAAGAAGAAGTAGAGAACTATATTTAAAAGCTGTTAAACAATGTAGAAACTTTTTTAGATATACTTATACTTAAACAATGTAGAAACTATTTTAGATATCACTTATACATTTAAATACATAATGGATAATTAAATATTGCTTCAATTCACCAAAGATATACAAATAGATAAACGTTTAACGCGTTGTTAGAGATCAGAGGCGCCACCATAACTGAAATCCAATGGGCGTTATTTGAGCGTTTTGTTTTTTTTGTAGTATTTTACAAAATAAACCGACATATATCCGACACTTTTGCTTGCCAACTTCTTTCAGTAAACATTTTATTACCTGTAAAACACTAACTTTTGGAAAATATAAATTAATTTAATTTTAATTATTTTCGGAGCATACTTCAATCACAGTAAAAAGAAAGGAAATAATAACAATAATAAACACCAGACTTCTAAAATACAAAAAATTAGAAATCTTTAGTAATAAATATGTTAAAAAAGAAAATAAATAAATAAAAAGTAAAAAGATATTGAATTATTTTTCTGTAATCAGTTAGTTTTCTACAATTAGTTCTTCCACTCAGTGTTTAAAATGTTTTAAACTTAATTTACAATACAAAGTCTTCTTTTATAAAAAATCTCCACGTTCAAAAACTAAAAAAGTTTAAACGTTCATTAGATAAAGTTTAAATAAAAATTTTAAGTTTATTTTAACTATGATAAACAAAAGGTGAGGCATTATTAATAATTCACGTGCTCATTCATGTGATTCAAAATTTAAAAGATTTAAAAAAATGATTTTTTTAAAATCTTTCAAATTTAAAAAAAAATATATATTTTTAAATCTTTTTAAAAAAATGATTTTTTTTAAGAAAATATAATTAGTTTTGACAGGCGCTTTTTGAATTGAAAAGAAAAGGTGCCTCAAAATGCAATGTTTTTAAAAACCTAATAATGGCACTTAAAAGCAATTTGATTCACTTGACGTTTAGTCAAGTACATATGTTTAGATTTCTTTAAAATAATTACATAGAATAAAATCCTTATAGTTTAGAATATAGTTTTATTATATAACACTTATTTGTATAAAATAACTTATTACTAACAAAGTAATTAATCTTAGTCAGTAATAATAAGTTTTTTTTATAAGATTTTTTCACCCTTTACGAAAACAAGTTGTATCGCAGGACCATAATGTTACACCACAGTATTACAGTAACTGTAAGATTAATAGAAGTTTCTATTAGTTGAAGGTCATACCAAATTTCTTATTCTTAGATCGAACTATTTGTTTCACTGCTCTCTAGAAATAGATTTTACTAATCTCAAAAGAGTTTAAATTTAACGAAATTTCTCATATTTGACGGAAATTAAAAACTGATTTCTCTCATAGCTTTTGTAACAGAATTTTTATTTACGAGTAATTTTGAACCACCAACAAACAAACTGAGATAAGTTTCAGTCCATAAGTGAAGTGATTTACTTTAAAAAAAAGTTTTTAACAATAAAAAAAGAAATCTCTTTGCTAATAGCTAAAAGAGCTATTTTAAATGTAAATTTACAATTTTTTTTAAAAAGAGAAGAGTTTGACACGCATTGCTAATTTTATTTTAAAAGTAGGAGATCATTCACTCTTTTGCGCTGGGATTTTTATTAAACTTTAATTAAAATGCTTATTAATTTTTAATTTACTCTGCGAGGGAAATCTTTTAATCTTTTTGGCTTTGTTTGTTAACTAAATATAGCGTTCCGTAATTTATGGACAACAAATTTACTATTTATATATACTTGTTACTGTTTCATTTGATGACAGTAATAAACAGAAAAAATATTATAAATTGTATTTTCGAAAACTATTTAATTATTCGGAAATTATAAAAAATTTAAAAAATATCCGGAATTCCGGAAATATCCGGAAAAAGATAATTCTTGATTGCAATACAATGGAAAAGGTATTTTACTTGCCAAAGCAGCACACAAATAAGTAAAATTACTGTAATAAACACAACCACATGTTTCAAGTGGCGTGTCTTTGCACATAAGAATGTGTGTAGGCCTTAATTCACAAAACTTACTTAATATAATTGTTTTGCCGGCACTTTCCTCACAATATAGTTGATGCAGCTCCTTTAAATTCATAACTAAGTAGCGCTTTTGAACTTTTTTTCCGCCAATTTTAACACAATCTTTTCTTCCAGGAGACATTATTGATATATCTTCTCTTTCATAAAAAGTTTTTACTTTTTCAATTTCTTCTGATGTCAAGTGAACTCGCTCTGTTTCTTTAGTAGTACATAACCCATATTTAGCTCCCAACTGCTCTACAATGGTTTGTCTTTTATTTAGAGACTTTGGAAGAGCCTGTTTTGTCCTAAAAATGTCGATTGATATAAAACCCAAATTATGCAACAACAATAATATTAAAAAACTTATGTTAATATAATTAACTACTTATTAAATGCCTTTCTCATTGACGATTTGCAGTTATAAGAATTGTCAGGTTTAGAACTTAAACTGATGCTGGTATTGGAATCAATTTTTTTTTTCATTCTTAACCTTTGGTTGCAAACCTTTGCTTGATTTTTTTGTTTATTTTCTTTTCTTGGTGTCAATAACAGTAGTAGTTTCTTGCTCTATAAGCTTTCGACCTTTGAACTGATTTAGACATTTTTAAAATGTTTTTAAATATCACAGCTTCTGTTAGTGATAAAGTGTTGTGATGTATCTGTTATAGATTTAATCTTGATTTAAAAAAATCCCGTGAAATGTTATAAATAAAAAAAACTAACCACGAAATCAAATGAACAAAACGTTGCAGTGCAAACTATAAACAATGTTTATTCTAAAAAAAATTTCCTTTTTTTTAAATGTTATTATTTTTTTTTTAAAAAAACTCTTCGCATCAATTGTTTGAAATTATAATTTTTTAAATTATATTACTTATGATTTAAAAAATTTATATAATTTTTTTAAATTATATTACTTATAACTTGAAAAAAGAATTAAGAAATACTTTATTGAGCTTTGTAATAAAACGAGTAAACAAATTACCAACAAGACAGTTAACGGAATTGATTTTTAACTTGGTTTAAATAATAAAATCGTTCGTGCTTAAACTTTATATAAAGTCAAGAAGCCACTTTGTATAGTTTAGCATTTATGGGGACAGATTTTACAAAAAAACAAACACTTACAGGGACATTAACATTATCGAGAACATTTTAGTGTACCTGTTAATTTTTTGTCCCCATAAGCATGATTTTTTTTGTAAAAAATGTATTTGTAAGAAACTTTTATAAAGAACGAAAATTACATACATTGACTGACAAATAGCCTGACTTGCAAGGGAGTGCTACTAAATCGACTGAGGTTTTGGTTTGGCCAGGCATGAAGGTCAGGCTTAGGGTTAGGGTTACGGCAAGGTTTAAATTTGGTTATATTATTGTAATTAATTGTTTTTGTAAATAGATGAAGTTAAAAATGAAATATAATATAAAGTAAATAAATAAAAATTACAAAAATTAGTCTAAAAATTATATTTTTATAATAAAATAATAAATTTAAATATGTATAAATAAAAATAGAAATAAAATAAAAATTAAAAAAAATATATAAATATGATAAAAATAGTATAAAAAAAGTAAAAAAAAACAACAGAGCAGGAACAAAAATAACATGTCCCCAAAAGTTACCTACTAGGATGCTATATATATATATATATATATATATATATATATATATATATATATATATATATATATATATATATATATATATATATATATATATATATATATATATATATATATATATACATATAAATATATTCTGTCATCATCAAAAAATTGACTATTTTCCTCAACATATTTATACTTTTAAAAATTTTTACATATAGATTTAATTTTTTTTATTATATTTTCAAATATATTAACTTTTTTTTAAAGGTTTTAAATGTTTTTTTAAAAAATGTTTTCCTTTTTTAAAAAATGTTTCTAATAGATTTACACTTTTTAAATAATTTTAAATTTATTTACATATTTAAAATATAAAATAAAACTTTTGAGTCGTTTTGTATGAGTTAAAAAACACTTATAAAAGTTTTAGTTCTTATTATAAAAACAATCAACTTTCATCCTTTAATCAAATTTTAAAACTAGAGCAGTTTAATAAAAAGTTTAAATTTAAAAATACCTTTGTTGAAATTTTTTGGGTGCTGCTCAGCAGGGAAAACTAAAAACCCTAAATATAATTAAAAAAACAAACATATCAAAGGTAATTTGTAACATGATTGAAATTTAAATAAAACTCTTAATTAAAAAAAAAAAAAATTTTCTTTTCCCAATCATCATTATCATCATCATTATCATCATCATCATCATCATCATCATCATCATCATCATCATCATCATCATCATCATCATCATCATCATCATCATCATCATCATCATCATCATCATCATCATTATCATCATCATCATCATCATCATCATTATCATCATCATCATCATCAGCAGCAGCAGCATCATCATCATTAGCATCATCATCATCTTCGCCATCATCGCTACAGCTAGATACATTTTTTTTCCTTTCATCTAATATTTTGATAATATTTTAAGGGATTTACTACTGTCAACTTGGCATTATTTTTGTTAAATTTTTTTTCAACATGCTTACTTTGAGACCCAAGATAACTACATACACAAAAGAATTTTATAGAAAATCATTTTAAGCAAATCGATTGCAGCTTTGTTAATAAGAAATAGAAAAGTAATGTTATGAAAACCAAATAAAAGTATTAGATTGGCTACTAAAGCAAGAACATCTATGCATTATAACATAGTGCTAAAACAAAATATGCATAATGAAAATAAATCAATCAAAATGACGAGTACAATAAAATTAAAGACAACTTTTGCAGATACTAGTTTAGGAAAAAAATTGTTAATTTTTCAAGACTTTTTAGTCTTTTTCTAGAAAACATTTTAAGAAATAGTTGTAGAACGCAATTTCTTTTCAGGTTCTACTTAAGGTTTTTGTTAAGACACCATAACTAGCTTTTGTTAAACCAAGAATATCACAGCAAAGAAAGGTTTAATGTCAGAGTTGCCTTTAGCTAGCATTTGTTTACATAAGCATAAAGTAGCAGGAAGTTAATATAAATGAAAGAAACAATTTAATGAGGTTAACTGTTATGGGGGCTAGAAGTTTCAAATTTTTTAAAGAATGAGTGAGCATTAATTTCACAATCTCTGTCTAAGATTGTATAAGATTATGGATTCATTTTCTGTCTTGTTTGAGTCAAACCACAAACCCATCTGATGATCATCTTCTTTATTTGGCAAATACTAAACCATATAAATTGTATAGAAGTTTAATCGATAATGTAAAAATATTTTATTCCATCATCTAAATAAATCGCAAGCATATATGTTTATATCAGTATATACTTATTCTATGCATGCATAAATGTGTCTATTACCTAACATCCCAATTGATAGCTGGGGTTCTGGAAAAATTTGTAGTACTTTGTATATTATAAATTATTATTCTAAAATTACAAAAAAAAAATAAAAAAATTGAAAATTGTGGACTAGAGTGAGGCGTATACCAAAAAAAAAAGTGTAAAAGCATCCATACCTGCTTGGATCCAAGTCCACAATTTTCAATTTTTTTATTTTTTTTTCGTAATTTTAGAAGAATAATTTATAATATACAAAGTACTACAAATTTTTCCAGAACCCCAGCTATCAACCCCTGCTAAATGTTATAACATTGCTGGTGTATTACTACCCATTTAATTACCCCAGACCAGTGATTTTATAACCCAAGCACAAAAATAGATACAAAGTTTGTATAGCATATTTGTCTTCTCCTAGGTCTCCAATATCTTATTAACGAGTAATATTTATTTATTGGCAAATTTTCAAATAAAGTATTGTTTTTAATATATAGAGCAGTGCACTTGCAATTTATCTTATACTTTTATTAACTTGTTGCACATAACAAATTTTCTGTATATAAAATGTTTTCATAATAACATTAAATTAAAAAGTTACCTGCAAAACTTGGCCCTGCAATAATACTTAAACTGTACGCTCCAAACAATATTGCAAAAGCAAGTGCTGTATTTGTATCATTTGTCTTATGACTAATAATGACTATTGAAACTATGGCAGTACCTAAATTAAATTCATTTTCACAAATTTAACTTTCCTGAATTTAATATTTGTTTAAAACAATAAAAATATGAACTTATAATTTAATCACAAATTATACAAAATTCAATTTAAAAAAATAAAAATAATAATTTTACACTATAATAAAATATAATATATAATATTAATTTTTCTAGTCTTTTTTCATATTATTTATATTATTAATATTGCTTTTGCAGAGTAATATCAATGTACCAAGTTGCAATTAAGATTAAAAGACAACAAATTTTATGAACTCGAAGGATAAATGTCAAAAAATACTTTATCACTTTTTTACATTTTATTAACTAAAACATTAAGAAGAAATGTTAATATAACAACAACAATAATAATGTTTTATTTCATCACATTCTCCCCAAAAATCTTAAAGTTTTAAGTAGTCCATTGTTTAAAGACTCAACCAATTTGGAGCCGTGCGCTTTTGAGTTGATGGCATTGGTAAAATATTAGTTTCAACTATGCCGGACGTGACAGTTTAAAACCCACTCGATGTCAAAGATCAAGATGCACCGGATGTTGTAGGTCTAGACTTTTATCATGTATTTTTATAAATGGATTGAGTGTCATGTAGCAGAATGTCTTAAGTACGTAAGGAGTCATTTATGAGGTGTTTTATTAATAGTGCAGTATACAAACAATCTTCTTCTTAAATTAGGATCTACTGATTAGCTGATTTCCACTTAATGGTACCGAAGTTATTTTTGCGTTTACTTTTTAAACATCATCATTTACAATAAGGCTGTAAGCAAACTGTACCACAAACTGTAGAAAGATCTAAGCAGCAAATAACTTTAGATACAAAAGCTTGAGAGATACGAAGGTTGAGCAATGGATCAACTTGTTTTTTTACTATTTTAAGTAGGATGTAATTTGTGGAATCAAGTGATGAGATTGATGAAAAGTTCTTAGCAAACAATGCAGCATTGTCTAAAGGTGAGATAAAAAAATCTAAACCATACAAAAGAGGTAAAATGCTAGATTTATAAACACCTTATTAAAGATTCTGCAGAGGTCTTGGGAGCATAAATTTTGAAATAAGATACAAAATTTTGTAACCTGAGAATACAAAATTTAAAAATAACCTTTGACTTTATACAAATTTTTAAAAATTGGTTTGTAGCAACAGTAAACAGACATCTGTTTTCTGGAGAATTGTTTTTGTGATAGGTATGGAAGTTATGATTACAGTTGGAAACTACAGTAGCACAATAAGAGGAAAACCAAAAAGAAGAGTGAGGCTTGACCTGGAGTTGTTGAGAAAATTTGTAAGTTTATGGAATTGTACAATAATTTGTGAGTTTTGGCTCTTAAAAAGTAAATATTTGTTTTTATCTTATTTTTGATAGTGTTCATAAATCGATTAGAGAAGGTATACAATTCGGATTGCCTGGAAAGCGACTTGGTAAGTTGACTATTTGTGTTAGAGATTGAGAATGAAAAGGTTGTGGGAATCAACACCTAAAGTGATAAGATCCACAACAAGAGTAAAGTGGTTTTAAACATAAGCACATACAAGAATAGTCTGTGAATTCAAACCAAGTTTGCCAACATATGTGTGAATTTTTAAGAATTTAGATGTCCAGACCAAGCTTGTGACTATTGGAGTTTTTACGAACTTAAAGAAGATAACCATCAACACTAAGATCACAGAATGAAACAGCTGAGCTAGAATTGGTCTCACAAAGTGCGAAAGCGATCTGGTGAATTTTGCAAGATATTAGACTCAACAGGAGAAAAGTTACTTCAAAGACCACGAGTTATAGTGAATGATAGATTTAGAGAACTTGGTAATGACAATGTTTTTTTGTGTTTTATGGTTTTGGAAGATTAGTCATTTTTTGATTGGTTAATGAATTTGACTGAAAGTAAATATAATACTCAGTACATTATTTAATAGTCCAAGCAACTGCCTAATACTAGTCCAAGCCAATTTTTACAAAGGACTCCAAATGTGGCCTTGACAATGCGCACAAAAACTATTAACAACATAGTACTGCTAGTACACTGATACTTCACAACTATTGATGGAATCAGTGTCTCTGACAGGTACCACAAAGTTTGGAAAATCTGACACGAACTGTTAATAAATAATAACTTTTATGACTGAAATGAAAAAAATAACATTCCTGTTGAGTTTTAAAAAAAGCATTATTCTATAAGCTATGTCTCTTCAATTATTAAAACTAAAAATCAAATGTACATTTTTAGAAAGGCATTTCAAGTGGTAAACAGAAATTTGTTACATGAATTTAGTTGGCTCAAATTTTAATTTTATCTTTTTTTTTTAAACGTCAACATCACCATGTTTGACTGACATGTTCAACAATCATCAATAAAATTCTTCATCAAAAATTTGATATAGTGCATATATTAAAATTTTTTAAATATTTTTCTAATGGAGAAAATTAAAATATCCTGGAACAAAATCCTAATGGGAAAATTAAAGTATCCTGGAACAATGGGAATGTTCCAGGATAATTTAATGAATGAGATGGGAAAATCCACATGGGAAAGCTTCTGAGACAGACATGTCTTCTTGGGAATCAAAACTGGATCAGTTGCTAGATATAACAAATGTGAAATTATGTTATCTTACAAGTTCGGTTTAAAAAACTATTATTGCGTTGATCAAGTACATATTAAGTGTACTTGTTTTAAAGAGAAAAAATTCCTAAGATTGAACTTTCATGACTTATTGCTTGAAGGTTGAAAAAAGTACCAGATGGGCTTTAATGACATTAAAGAGAACACCAAACACATTTTGGGAGAGAAGAAAAAATTAGAAAGTAATCTCGAGTAGAGAAAAATCAGAAAAAAAAAAAAAAAAAAAAAAAAGATAGAAAATGACGATTTTGTTCAATGTTAAATTGAGGATTTACATTTCAAAAAGGAAAAGATTCTAGATCTACTTCAAAACAAAGTTTTGAAAAAAATATATATGTCAATAAGTCATATTGCAAAAGTTTCAATAAGACATGATATTTCAACAGCAGCAACCTCAACTACAATTACATCCTTTCTTCTACATTTTATTGAAATAAAGTATTTGACGCCTGATATGTCTCATTTAGCAGTTGATCCTTTAAAAGTAAGAAGAACAAAGTAAGCAATAATGGAGAGAGTAAGAATGTCTGAAGAAAAATTATTTGACGAAGAACAGAAGAATAGACTCAACATTAGTGTTGGAATAAAACCCTCTAACAAATAAATTTCACATTAGGACTATAAAAGAAGAAAATATAACTGCGACCTGTGACCCTGATGGAAGATACCTTACATCAGGTTCTAATGGAATGTATCTTTACACACCAGCTGAAGCCATACCACCAAGCAAACCAGCTAAAAAAACTAGCACTTTCTGTTTGTTGTTTTGATAAAAGGGACAGTTTTGTAATAGCAAGAATGAATAACATAAAAACTTTATCCGAACAGCATAAGATTTATCCAAAATTCAAAAGCATTTACAAGTTTGATGTACCTTTTTCCTAAATTTATGATTAATCATAATATAGTAATATATTATAATAATCCATAGTATAATATAATAACCTATAAATAGTAATATATATAAAAGTATTAAAACAATACTAACATAGTACTTATTTTTTACAGCAACCCGTAAAAAAAAGTGTAAATACTTTAATGATTGTTGTTCAACTATTATTAATATTACTTTATTTATGTAATACTTTGTTAAAGTGAAACTTTTTTTATAACCTAATTTAAAAATTACACTTTAACAAAGTAAAAGTAACAAAAATTGATTCAAACAAATGTTCATCAAAAGAAGCTTAAATCAAATAATAATTTAAAGTAACCTTTTATTTAATATTTTTGATAAGAAAATTTGTTTAATCACTAAAATGATTAGGTATTTTAAATATTACCTGGATTTTGTTTTCTGAAACTGATAAACTAGGCACCTATAAAACTTTTCAGTTTTTTAAACAAAGCTACACTTCAATATGGTTGGAGAAAAGAATTGAGATCATTGCAATCAAAATATTATTAACTAAAATTCTTCAACTAGATAAATTATGTACCACAGAATGCAATCCTACCTTATTTTGTGCTAAAATGGACATTCTGCTAGTCTAAACGTGTTCTTAATAAGTTATACTATACTAAGTTATACTATACTAAGTTATACCGTACCATACATTACTAAGTTATACCATACTAAGTTATACCATACCATACTAAGTTATACCATACCATACTAAGTTACACTATACTAAGTTATAACATACCATACCATACTAAGTTAAACCATACTAAGAAATACCATACTAAGTTATACCATACTAAGTTATATCATACTAAGTTATACCATACCATACTAAATTACACTATACTAAGTTATACCATACCATACCATACTAAGTTAAACCATACTAAGTTATACCATACCATACCATACCCTTCTAGTAAAGAAGTATTTTTAAAGGATGAGTTTTAGTATTGCATGTTAGATTTAGGAAAAAGTTTTTATGGGCATCCAACAACAATTTTAGTAAAAACTTTGAGCACTAAAGTTGACAATTAAATTTAATAATTTCATTTAAAATGTTTGCTAGCTAAGAAAAAAAAAACAATAACATAATAAGCAAAATAATGTTACAAGATGCAGCGCCCAAAGAATAGAAAAAAATTAATTTGTGAATAAAAAAACTTTATGTCCATTCATTTTTTTTCATTCATTTATTATTATTATCTTAGATTTACAATAAGTTACTAACGAACTAATTAAAAAAATAAAGCAAACAAAATGATATTAAGATGATTAATGCAAGTATAAACATTTATCATGTCTGGTCAGGTTATTGTGTTGGTATAATGTAACCCAGTACAACCTATTTCATGTCTTGCTGTTTAATGTCCTGCTACCTAAATGATACGCTTTTTTAGGCAAAATCTAAGAGACGTCGACTGACTTAACATACCTACTGTCCTTGGGCTTGAAAAAAAATACTCATCATGGGCAGATTATCGCGTTGTTTTGACAAGGTTCTTTCTGATCCGTGAGTAGTTTTGAGTAAACTAATGTCAAAAATTGTTATGTTGCAACCAAAAATATATTAGTATCAACTGATAATACTTTTTACCTATGATTACATAAGCATTGTAACTCAAAAATGTTTCACTCTTAATTGAAAAATAAATTCCCCCTAAAAGCAGTTAGAACTTTTTCACAGTGAAACAGTCATATCTTAGTTATGACTATTTCATGCTAATATTCTAACTAAGCATTTTTTTGATTATGCGATAAAAAGCGATAAAAAATCGCATTAAATCACACTCAACTTTTCCATAAAAGTTAATTCACAATAAACCTCTAACGATTCGCTCCATAAAAATGACAGCATCGCGTTTACCTAACTGAATATCACATTTGTAACTGAGTGACCCTGATTTCTTATCTAACTATCGCAATTTACCAAATTACAGAAATTTATCAAATTGCGGTAACGCTTGTGCTTAGTTCTAACTGCTTTTAAAACGGTAGTTAGAAACATTTTAGCTACTTTTAAGTTTTGTGATTGAAGTTGTTATCTACTTTAAATTTGCCATTAGCGTAAGTCAAAGGTTTATTTTAATCATGAGTAGATAATTTTAGCACAGCAATGTCAGAAAAAAGAACTTACATGTAGTTAAATAGCTTCGCTGTTAAACGAGAGTCCTTGTAGTCTTGTGGATTTATTTGATTAACATTTTAATAATGATAAAATTTTTTTCTCGTTAACTTGTTGAAAAGTCCTTATCAATCCGAATAGACTCTAAAAATCACCTATCTTTGTGAGCTTTTTAATTGAGAACATAATCCGTTTTCTGGAAACATGAATGACTAAGAAGTAAGTACTATGTAATGTAACACACTATTTGAATATACTGATCCGATTTTAAGATACTCGGCAGTCAGACCAAGTAACTAAATTGCTCATGTCATTTTTCTTCCGCCACAACATCGAGTTTCTTACAAAAGGTACTAGAAAAATCTTTGCTTGTATTGCTAGTCCTCCATTAATTTTACACTGTTATTGTCATTCAATGCGGGTATTGCCGTCCAACGCTAGTGTTGTCCTTCATTCAGTCCATTATGCTCAGTATTTTTGTTTGGTTGTTGCATAATATGATGATAAATTAATCACACTTAACATGTTCATAATGCTTTCCCTCAAAAAAATAGTCTCCTTTCCAACATTACCAATATAATTTATAGTTCATTTAAAAGTCTTCTAAGGTCATTTAAAAATCTTTTTCATTTATAACAAAGCCTGCGTTTAAAATTGCTAATAAACATTTTATTACAAATTCTTATATTTTTGAATATTACAAATGTATATGATGTAGTAAATTAAAATTATTTTATTTTGTTATACATTCATTAACTGATCAACTAACGCTAAGTTTGTAAGAAAACTGAATTGTCATTATTAAATTTTAAAAAAAAGTTTTACCTCATAAAAATCATTATTTTTTGATTTTTTAACGCTAATAGAAACCAGTACTTTTTGTTGTGCAATTAATAGCTTTATAAAAAGGATTTATTAAAAATAGCGTTATGATATTTTGTTTTTTACATCAACATCAAACTAGAACACTATATGTTGATATTGAAACCAATGCTTTTGTATGATTTTGTCAGCTAATTGTTATCAGAGCAATCTAGATCTTCCTATATTTATGAGTGGTGATTTACTTGATGAGTTATCTACCCTTTGTCTTCTAGGATTAACTTTTACTTTCCAATATTCTATAACATATATTAAAAGATTACCTGTATATTAAATCCATCTCAAAATTAACATCTGCTAAAGTTGCATCTCTTTATTGTATTCACCAAGTTTTATACTTCGGACTCTTTTTTATCTTTATAAATCTTAACTCCAAGTATGGAATACTGTTATTATATCTGGATTGGATATTTGGATTATGCCTTTTCTTTTTTAAAATAAGTGCAACAACGCGTTGTAAACATAGTTTGACCTGCTATTGCAGCCAACCTTCAATTAAAGACATATTGTCGTATTGTTGCTTTTCTTTCTCTTTTTATGATCACTGTGATGGGCGCTGCTTCAAAGAAGTAGCGTCTCTTGTGCCATCTTCTCTAATTTATTCTCGTGCTCCTTGTCATTTAGTTCAGTTTGACCTTTTTACTGTGACTGTTCTTTAGTGCTTAAAAAAGTATTATTCGTTTGGTATTTTCTGCCAACATCAGTTCTTTAAAATTCGCTTCTTTTATCTTGTATTTCTGATTTATCTTGTATTCCTGATTTATCTTGTATACCTGATTTATCTTGTATTCCTGATTTATCTTGTATTCCTGATTTATCTTGTATACCTGATTTATCTTGAATTCCTGATTTATCTTGTATTCCTGATTTATCTTGTATTCCTGATTTTAATAATTTGGAACATTTAAGTTGTCGTTATCCTGCTTTAGCAACTTCATCTTTTCTGTTCCGATAATCTTTAACTCTAGTATTTGTTGCTTGCAGCCTTGTTGGAAGAAAATGTTTAAAAAACAATAATAAAACTATATGAAGTTTGCAACTATTACAAACATTATTAATAAATACGTACATAAAGCTTATTGTATGACTATGTATATCCAGCTACTTTTTTGATGAGCCCCTTAACCTAACCTAATAATATACAGTGATTATAAATTTCTATCTTATTAAGGGTTTTTGTGTTGTGCTAACCGGTCAATGGACCCAATGGATGTTTTTTACAGACTTTGCGTGTTTTCCATCATAGTTCACTACTTATAAAACATACAATAGCACTCAATTTATATAAATGATAAATAAGTCTATGTCTCCTTATACTCTTAAGAAGTTTACTGATTAAAAGTTATTTTATAAATATTTTTTGCTTTGACATAATTATTTTAGGTAGTTTAAAAAAAAAAATTAATTGTCTTTAGTTGGTTAAAAATCTAAAATGCACTTGTTGATAGACTGCTCTTTATTTCCCTCAAAAAAATTTTAATGTAGATGAGACCTGCCAAATTATTTCTAAGTTAAAAATCAATTTAAATATGAAATATTTTTTTCAAAATTTTTTATATAAATTAAGACTGTTTAATACAAAAATGCTTTTTCGAATAAAACATAATTTATTTTATAAGTAAAAACCAAAGTTTTTCAGAACTTTATTTTTTTTAATAGGGGTCAAAAGTTAATTTTATATTGATGTTATGTAGTTTGCCCACATTTTCATAAGTAATTTTTAATGCTGATTTCAAAATATTTTTTACTGTTTTTTTATTATAAATGTTTGGCCTTCTACATCAACTTCAATAAAAGTTATTATTTTTACAAAACAATAACATGTGATGAAATCATTATTACTATCAAAGTAGAATCCGTGGTAAACATTTTTTCTTTGATTTTATCAATAAAATACATAATCATTATGTTTAGTTATAAATGCAACAAAAAAGGCATTATACATGATACTACTCCATATAAGGAATAATTGGTAACAATTACAAACGAAAATGCAAAATAACTTTATCGCAACCGTGGTGCAGTGATTTAAGTTCTTCTTCAGAATCAAGAGTTCTGGGGTTCGATGTTGGTTCTGACCAGATAAACGACATTGGTAAGGAAGGTGTAAACTTCCTAGTTAAATTGCTTTACCACATTGCTTTGTGATACGACACTTAGCTCTTCTTGGAGCAGCTTAATGGGACCACCAAGCCTTGAGACATGTTGTGTTTATATTGAAGAGAATGTTAAAAAAAAACGTCTGAGCAAATTTTTTTTGAATAAAATTAATTAATAAATGTATACCAAGAAAAAAAAGTCTTGTTATTTTAGTCGAAGCTTGACTTCTTCATTTTCTGCGGTATTTGCAGTCTTTAAAATAAATGCGATTTTCCAGGCGCATTATACAGACTTGATAATTTATTCAAGTGCGTTTAATTCATAGAAGTTTAAGTACATGATGTCTTTGGAAACATTCTAGAAATTCTTTAAAAATTTTACTATTAAATTTTACTAAAATAGCTGACTATAGTTAGTTATTTTATTTTCTAAAATCTTCACATTAAAAAACATTTTATGTTTTTTTGTAGCTATCAGAGCCGTGGCTACAT
>NC_061169.1:23790096-23845096 GCF_022113875.1 Hydra vulgaris | reverse complement strand
AAAAAAGATTTAATAAATTTAATTCAAGTTACTTTAAAATGTTCGTATTACATATAACTTTATTTTATATTCAGTTAAGTTTCAGGTAAGTTTCATTTCCAAATATTGGTCTGAATAATGCGCTGAACAAAAGCGCATTATTTTCCAGTTTTTATTTTTCCATTATTTTACAGTTTCATTCATTATTTCCAGAAGTGCATTAGTCATTTTATAACTACAAGTTAATAAATAACGTCAATACAAAAAAGTTCTTTTAAACTCGAGTTATAAATGTTATGTTTGGGTTTTACCTTAGCCATTTGCCAAAGAATTTTTTTTATAAAACAAACCAAAATTCAAAGCTATTAAAAATAACGCGATCAGTAAATAAACTCTTTAAAAGCCCAACTTATATTTATTTTATATTTATAAATATAACATAAATAAATTTCAAAATTATAATGATATTTGTATATTTATTTTATATTTATAAATATAACATAAATAAATTTCAAATTTATATGATATTGAGTAAAAAAATAGTAAAAATACATTAGGTTTCACTGTACATAAAAATAAAATATTTTAATGGAAATAAAAAAAAAACAAAGCCGAAAAGCAGTTAATTTCGTTTCTTTACAATAACTATTTTATCAAAACCAGTTAGTGCAAACGTTTTTTTAAAAAGGGGGAAAACCCAATCTAAGCGTTTAGTTGTAAGTACATTTAAATCGCTTTAAGAAAATCAACCATAACCAAGTGTTAAATTTAAATTATTAAAAAAAAAATATTTAAAAAAAAAACAACTATAAAACGAATGTTTGATAGCAAAAAAATTAAGTTTAAATAAGTATAAGATTTTAATACAAGAAGACTTTTTTTTAATCAACATTAAAACTTTAGTTTTTTTTTTATAACAATATTGATCAATTTAAAGCTATTTCGTTTCAAAGACTAACAATAATTTAATGTCATTTTAAATTTAATTACAATGAAGTAAAAATGCAACTGACGTAATTTAACTTTTAACAATGTAAACATCTTTGAGTAAAGTTACGTTTATTCACGTTTCGCTTTTCCGTTACGCAGCAAAATCTTGTAACAAGGTCTGCTATAGTATACTAAAAAGTATAATAAATAAGCTGTTCCAACCTCGAGAAAAAACACTTTTTGAGAAGTGCATAATTGATAAACAAAGTCATCTTGAAGACGCATTTTTTATGTCTTTTTATGACAAGGTTAAGATAAAAAAAGACGTCTTTTCGATTTTGAAAAAAGATGTCTTTTAGATTTGCATAATCGATTAAAATAAGAAGTCTTAATGACATCGTAGACTTTTAAAGACGTCTTTTCGACGTTTTTTTTCCCAGTGGATAAATTCACTTTAAAAAATTATTAGTTAAGTATTTTCTAGTGAAGTAAATAAAACAAATTTTTACATTAGACTTACTTTTACTTAAACACAACTTTCTTTCATTTTAATTCAAAGTTATAAGTTATTAAATCAAAATTTAAATTGCATATATATTAACAACTCACGGCTGTTTCACTCAATATAAAAGCGAGCCTGACGTCACGAGTTTATCAAAAAAAAAAGTATTTCCGCATAAAAAGTATAAAAATTCATTAACTTTAAATTAATAGCATTTTTTTTCTATAAATGCTTTCATCTTCAAATAAAAAAAATATAAAAGATCTATCTTTCCTTGTTAAATAAACATTTACATTAAACGGAATAAAAATGAAAGCTGTAAAAATATTGTTAATAATTTGGCATCACTTTTCTGATTTTTGCGATTTTTACGCAAAACCTGTCTTAGGCCAACTAAGATTTGATAACATAGCTACATGGTCGATGGTTGAAATTTAGAACAGTTATTAATGAATGTCTGTTCTATCTAGATTTCCACAGACTTTGCAAGTTTTTATATAGAAAGTTAGTTTTTAATGCATTTATATTTTTGTTTTTATTCGTTTTGAATAAAAAACATAACATTTTTGAAAAGTCTGTGGATTTAGTAATACTTCAACCTTATATGAATAAGAAAATCAAAAAATTATTTTATGTACCTCTAGCTATGTTATCAAATATGTTTTCAAACTTGGCATGTTTAGCGACATTTTTTTTAGTTTTTTTTGCATAAATTCTTGTTTACATTTTAAAGCGGTGACGCAAACTCTGATCGTTACGTCCCCAACGATTATCGGATGCATTTTAAGAAAACAAACAAAACAAACGAGACACATTTTATAGAATAAATAACAAAGTTTCGCGGATTAATTTCTCTTGGATATTTGACTAATTTCAGATAAGTTGATTAATCCGATTTTATCTAGTGCATCTATTTGTCAATATTATTCTATTTAAGTTGTTTGTATTATAATTTTATTACTATATCAATAAAGATTATAAAGCAAAGTTTCGTGGATTATTTCCTCGTGGATATTCGACTAATCTCAGATAAGTTGCTTAATTCTTTTATTTTTAGTGTATTTATTTGTAAATATTATTTTATTTAATTTCTTTTATTATATTATTATTATAATATCATTATCATTATTTATGTGATGTATGCAACTGAGAGGCAAATTTTGAAACTGTACATCGGTTGGGAAGATGGTTGGGAAAATGAGTATAACTTTAATTTTGTAAAGCGAGTAATTGACACTAGTAAGATCACTAACAATGTGATTTCAATTTTATTAACAGTTTTTCATCCAAAAGCGTTGTTTACTTTTTTAAGTTTTCTTTTGAGTTTAATATGCCTAATATTGATGTGTTAAATAAAATGTGCCGAAAAATAAAACAAAGAAAAAAAGATTCTAAAAAGTATTTTGAAGCTTCAAAAAACGAAGCATTTTTTAAAATGCAACTGTCTCCAGCTCCACAAACAAAAAAACAAAAAAAATCAGCAGATGCAGATAATTTTTATATTTTAAATAGGAATAAGGAACTAAGTAGTCAAGTTGAACAATTAATTTCTAAAGAAAAAAATAATGTGGAGCAAATAGATAATTTAAAAATACAGGTATCAAAGTTGAAACTGAAGTTATATATTTAAATTCTAAAAACAAGGCTCTCAACACACATTGTAACTCATTAAGTTCTCAATTAGAGACTATGAGTATTAGGCTAAAACAGGAGGAGCAGTTCCAACTTTAAAAAAAAAAAAAATTAAAAACAGCACACCGTAAATTTGCATCTGCTCGTGCCAAAAATGTAAGATTGCTAAAAAACTTTAAATTTGAAAAAAAAAATGCAAAAATCAGTGATATAAACAAGAACAGTTGCCAAATTTGCAAATATTTTGCTAGCAGTGATAAGGATTTAGTTGTCGTTGATTCTTATTTAGACTATGACAACATTGGTTCCTCTGAATTATTCTGTGGGTTTAAATTAAGTAATCCACAGACTATATCAGTTAAAAAGCCAATAGTTGGTAAGAAATATACTTACATTAAGTTAGGAGATGGTAAATCTTATTCTAAGTTAGGTAGGCATGCTGCAGCTAGACGATCTAAACTTGCTTTTATATTCCTTCGATTATTAGCTTGTTCAGATTTGGAAAGTGATTTGTCTATGTTGTTTTGTGATTCTGTGTCTTGTGAAAAGTCTATGTTTCATTGTGTTGCAAATAAGTTGGGTTTAGTTAGGCAGTTAAGTGTTTCTGATGCTGTAGAGCATCTATAAGTAGCATGGGGACTCATGAGAGGTCTCTTTATAAGGCCCTTGAAGATATGAAAGTTGAGCGACAAGCTTACCATGGTAATGTATTTGTAGGTAATCATTGTAAAATAGTATTAAGAAACCACTATAAACTTTGTAGTGTTATTGATGATGAAGCAATTAAAAATAGATTTGTACGCGTGTTTAGTGTTTTTAATAACTTGCAACCTATTCTTTTTAAGCGAAAATTTCTTTCTGATGCCGAAATTTCTGAGCTTCATCAATATATAAATTTTGTTTGCTATTGAGTTTCATGCTTGCTTTCCAAAAGAAAGTATCACGCGAAAAATGCATGAACTCATTTTCAATGTGCCACTATTTGTAAAATTGCATAAAACTATTGGGTTGCTGAGTGAAGAGGAGGGAGAGTGTTTGCATAATAGCGTAAATAAGGAATTAAGGCAGTTGCATTCAGTTAGAAATCAGAAGCAAAAGCTGCATCTTGTTTTAAAACGCTTTGAATTGCACAGCAAAGCTGATAGGAAGCTTCAAGCCTCTAAGGTGAGAAAGTGTGTTGTGTGTTCAGAGCGTGGCGAAAATTCATTTTATAGACAAGGTCTTTGTCTTGTTTGTGGTCATCAAA
Organism: Hydra vulgaris; assembly: GCF_022113875.1. NCBI lineage: Eukaryota > Metazoa > Cnidaria > Hydrozoa > Anthoathecata > Hydridae > Hydra > Hydra vulgaris. The sequence continues at coordinate 23,840,807 of NC_061169.1, read as the reverse complement.
TTTAGTTTAAATGTTTGAAAAGTTAAAAAAAAAATTAAACTTTTTACATCTAAGATAAATTATATAAGATCCTTAATTTACAAATAAGAGAATTCTATTCTGTTTTAATGCCTGTAATGTTTGTTCAAAATAATAATAATTTTTTATTACAATGATTTTATATATTAGGTAGATGCCCATTCTGTTCCTATTTTCAAAAGTTTATTATATCTATGCAATGCCTTTGCTCAGGTTAAAGAATGGAATAAAAGTCTAGCATCAAATGTATAGCTAACTATTTTAATTTGTGATCAGAGCAACTGGTATGTTTGTTGGATATGATTTTTGTATGTTTATGTAGTTAATTCAAAAAACGTTTTATCCTTTGTTATGTAATATGTAACATTTTTTATATATATTAGATCTCCGTTCAATTTTTATCATCAAAAGTTAGTTCTACCTTCGCAGGACCTCTGCTCTACATACCTCCTCTCTGGTTAAAGAATGGAATATAAGTCTCATTTATCAAGTTGGTGTAAAAATTTAGATTGATAAATTAAGAAGTTGTAAACTTTATTATCACAATTGCCAAGTTGACCAAATATTCTTCTGGTTTTAAATGAATTTTGTATGAGTCTAGTATCATCTGGGTGTTCAAAGATAGTTTACTGCTTGAAGAACTTATCAATGGACCAACTAATTATAAAACAGTTTTACATGAAAATAAAAAGGAATTATCAAAAGATTTAAATCAGCTATTTGTGTATATTTAAATACTTTATTTTTTGTGAAAAGAGATTATTGATACAAGTACCATAAAATAATTCTACTACCAAAAGCTAGGTTAATTCAAAACCTTTAACTCAATTTTGGTCATGAATTATTTTATTAGAATTGATGAGTTTTTATTTATTAACTACCTAACACCATATTATTAGAACTTTATTTTGTAATGTCATGATTTTATCAGCGTTTTAAAATAATTTTCTAAATCAAGAACTTCTCTATTAAAAAAGTACTCATTTAACAACTAATCCCCCCTTAGAACGACGTTTTTCATAATTTTGCGAAAAATGTGGTTTGCTTTCACAATTCGATTAAGGCTGTTTTAGTTAACCTTAAATAATTAAGTAAGGTTTTTTTGTTTTCATTATTGTCAAACAATAAGTGTATTTAATAATAACTATTAGGAATATATTTTTCTAATTTTTTTTTGATAAAAAGTAACATCAAATTACAAAAATTTAGCCAAATTCAATATATGTCATATTTATTCTAAACTAAAAGAAGTTTTTCTACTAATGCATTAAATGTCATAAGGTAAAACATTTTATTGATGTCTTAATTGTTTTTACAAAACAAAATTACCTCTTATATTTCAAAAGTTATAAAAGTTTTAGTAACACCCCTTTAGTCAATTTTTTCAAAAATTAACAAGAAGCCGTTAAGCTCGGTTTAAAACAGCCGTGAACTAGCTAAGACCAGCCCTTTAAAAATACGGGTCTTTGTATATCTATTCCAGACCAAACTTTTCTATACATTTTCCTTTTATATCCTAGCTTTCCAGATCCGTACAATACAGGTCTTTACCAATTAACATATCTATTTCTAACCGAAAAAGTTTCTAAAATTTAAAATACAATTTTTAAGTTTTCTCATTTTATAGATATATAGATATACGCTATTATTCTATAAAAAACCTGCAAACACAACATAAAGATGTTTATACTTAAATAAATCTGTGTGTAATGCTATACAAATGAAATAAAGAAGATCTAAGAGCACTAAACGAAAGTCATAAAAAAAAATTAGTTCTTATGATTAGGAACAAAAAAAATAATATTAAACGCTTATATAAAATTTAACCCAAAATGATTTTGGGTATTGATGTCAGTTTGTGGCAAAGTAAACCTTTATGCATCAAGTTTTCTTTTGCATTTATCTTACATTTTTAAATTAATTTTTATTATGTTGCATACAAATGCATTAAAATATATAAAATATATATAACGTATATCTATATATCTATAAAATGAGGTACAGATATATCATTTTAACGAATAAGATATTATATTTATTACAATAGTAATAAATGTATAGTTTTGGGGCCATCCATAAAAGACGTCATAATTTTTTAGCAAATTTTTGACACCCTCTCCCTCTTTGTCACCGGTTGTATATTTCCTTATACCTCCTTGAAAATTATGTTATAAAATCCTGCCCCCCCCTAATTTAAACCCCCTAATTAAATTATGTCATCTTGTAATGATGTTTGAATCTGCTGCTACACCTTTGAAAAATAAAATATATTCTCATACATTATCTTCTTAAAAACACATGTTTACAAAACTGTAAAATAATGGAAAATAAATCTACCAAGTGAAGTCCTTTTCAGACAAACTCCCCCCCTCCTCCTCTTGTTCTTTTTTGTCTATTTGATCTTGAACCCTTTCCCCCTTTCCTATTTGAATGACGCCCTTTATGGATGACGCCTTTTGTTTTTATTAGAATATATCTTATAAAAATGTATTCCATATATCTTTAATAGATAGAGTTTTTTTAAAAAATTGAAATTAAATCTTATTTCTATAACTATTATTTTTAAAGGTCTAAGAAGCAGATGAATGAAGAAATCAAAAATTATCGAGCCAGGGGTAAATCTAAAGTTGAAGTTTCAAATTTTCCACTAGGAAGTGACAATATGTTTCGTGTTTTTTTAATCTTTTCAGTTTTTTAAATATAATAACATAACTACAAAAAATCAAAACAAAACATCTTGACCAGAAAAGACTTAAAATTATTAGAAGAGTTTACTTATATTACATACGATCCTAAATAAACCGTTATATAAGTGAATTTTTAACATTTTATAAACAATATATATAAACAAATAGCATAGCATATAGAGATAGTTAAGCGCAACAAAGTTTAAAAAAAAATAGTTAAAGTAAAGTTAAAAAATGATTTATTTAGCGTTTCTTTGCAATAACCAACGCAATATAATAAAATTTTTAAGTGCTATAATAAAATTTTGAACTTCAATTACAATATTCACTACAATAAAATTTTTCACTTTAATAAAATTTTTAACCAATTATTTTTTATTTTTTTCAGTTTAGTGGCTATTGTTGAGAGCTTTTAAAATTTGCGTCAAATTATCTCATTTTAACATATTCGTTGTATCATCCATACTGCAGCCAATTTTAAAAACGCTTTAAGGTTAAAAATATTATTTTTAACTTTTTTACAAAATAAGCTAGTTTATATGTCTACAAATGTTATTGAATACATATTTTCAAAGAGTTCTGAAAAAATGCATTAAAATTATTCGTTTCAAAAAACGTTTAACAAAGAGTTATTTTTAAATAATTTTATTTTAATTGTGTTTTTCTCAAAATATGTAATAAGCATATTAAGGCGTATTGAAAAACAGCTGCAGCAAAAAATAAATGTAGAAAAAAAAGCTTTTCTTTGTCATTTTTTTTTACCTTCATAGAAGCACCTTCTTGAGTAGCAGGACTTTCTTATTTATTTAATATAGTTTTTTCTTTATTAAGTTTCACACAACTTATTTTCAGACCATCCGCAGCTTGTTAAGACTAATTACCTGAGCCCATTAATAACATAAGTGTCTCAATCATCATACATCCGTACCAAATTTTTTCTCTCAGTGATGTTTTTTTTGTTTGTTGATGTTTTATGAAATTTTAGCTTTCTTAAAATCTTTTTTTTTGTGAAAGTGTATAACATTTTTAAATTACATATGTTTGTATTTAATCATTATAAAACTTTAAATTTATTTTGTATTTTAAAATATACGAAAAAAATTAAAAAAAAAAAGGTGCCGTTATAAGGAATTGAACCTCGGCTTACTTGTTCAAAAGTTCCGCGCCTTATCCACTCGGGCACATTGGCCCATACTCAAGCGATTATTTTTAAAACAACATAATGATTTTTTTTAGGGAAAAAATGTTATAAATCAAAATTAAGGAGAGCTTAACGCAATGCAATCTTCATGCAAAAATCAAACTGTAAAACTTGATAAATGTTTCAGTGTCTTTTAACATATGTTTTAACATTACTTAATTTAAAGCTTACGTACATTAGATAGTTGGATACGCGTTTGTTCACGTTTTCCTATAAAACAAAGTGCTGCGACTTTTTCTTGCCATTACCTTGCTTGCAATGGTTGCCAAGGATACCGAATCAAACAGGCTCGAACAATGATATATATTTAACTCAATGATATATATTTAACTAGATGTCTAACTTCGTATAAATTCCGTAAGAAAATATGAAGCAAGTTTTTGAAGGTTATAAAGCCGGTAGCCGCAGCAAAGAAAAAAATATTTTGACGATGTTAACTTTTTAAATGTTAAAAATATCTGTTATTTAAAAACAGCGTTTGTAGATAAAGAAAGTTAGAAGTTATTATATAATACAAAGATATTACATTTTTACTTGGCAAATATAAATATATGTTGGCAAAAAATATGTTTTTGACTTTTACAACTGTAACTTAAAAGTACCCTGTTGGACCCCTTTAAGTTATTGTTATAAAAGAACACATATTCCATTATGAAAATAAATCAAAAGTGTTGCTGATATAAATAGGTATAAATTTTTATTTTTAATGTAGGTTTTCAATTAAAAAATTTAAATTAGTTCAAAAAACTGAAACACACATTTAACAGTTACAGTTAAGGAATTTTCAGAAATAATAAAATTTTTGTTTTAAAGAATTAATTTTATTTTTTGGCATAAATAGCTTACAAATAATATTGAATATTATTATTGTAATTTTTCATAAACCTTTGAACAAAACAAGCTTATTGGACTGTTGCCGTAATCCAATCTTTCCTTTATGCAACTCATTTTTAGTGTACAGCTGACCATATGAGTGTAGACGCAATGTTAAATATTTTTCTATAATTTTTTTTAAAAGCTGTGAAGAATGCATGTCTTCAGTCAAAATCTCATGTTCTAAATCATGCATGTTTAGTTCAGTAAACAGTGCGTCATTTGCAAGTTTTTGATTTATAAAGTGCACCAGATAGGTTTTAAGATTTTTTTTAGAAGATATTTTTAAATTATGGGGGTCTGCCCCACACACCAAAACTTTAAAAATGCTTACATTTTTCAACAATCTTTAAAACACTACAGGATGGAAAGATTAAACCACCTCGATTTTTAAAAGTTGTAAAACTTTTCCATGATGAACTGCAAAATATAGAATACTCATGATCAGTGGATAAAGTCTTCGGAGAAGTTAAACTATTGGCACAAGTCAGACATGTAATTTTACTATAAAGTTTTCTTACAATGAACCCTGCAATATATCCAAGTATAGCTTCTTTATAAATTGAAGTAGAGACTGATGAAAGACAACCAGCAAGGTCTTTAAAATAGTTAGAATCCTCACTAGATATTATATTTTGCTCAACAAGAGGAGATCTCCTTTTACTCCACTTTAATAAAAAGATTGAGCCAGAAGATTTTTGGTCAAAAGTAAGGCAGTTGCTAAATTTTGATCCTATGATAGAGTTTCTTAATAAAATTCTTTTTAAAGCAGATTTTAACTGACGTGCATCTGGATTGTTATTGAAACCATTTTTGCCTCGAATACAAGCAAATAATAATTCAACATGATCTTGTGACAGTTTATATGTTAAAATAAATTCAAAAGGATTCTCATGTCTAGATAAAAGGTTAAGGGATAAATCTCTAACACTTGTGGCTGCTACAATGAAACCAAGTACAAATGTCTTTCTTCTGTGTTTAATTAAAGAAGTTTTAGATAGGTCTGATAAGTTAACTAAGTAATTTACAGATTTTTCTATGGTTTCTATCCATTTTGGAGCTTCATTCAAAAACAAAGGTTTCTTAGATCCTTTTTCAAATAGGTTTTTAGAGTTTAACAAGTCGAATAATTTATCTAAAGTTCTAATAAAATTAATTGTGCCTTGGGCATCAATGAAAGTTGGATGACCTGAGACCATCAAAAACTCTATAGCATCAGCAACTGAACCACTTAGCGTTTGAGCTGCAATTTTAACATTCATTTTATGTCTGCGAAAGTCAATGTGGTAATTGCCAAGTTTATTTGCAAACTTAAATCCTTCTTCTTCTTGCAGTTTATGCAATGCTTTAATATGGTCCCACTTTATATATTGATTTTGTTCATCAACAAAGATACCGATACTACACAGAGCGTTTCGAGCTAATTTAAGCATATGACAAGGATCAGGGATATAATATATAGGATGATCATATTCAGGATGGGGAAAACTACCACACATCTCTTTAATTTTACTTCCAAATGAACACCCAAGATTCTTCATTGCACTAAAGTTGGAAATAAGTCCATCACATGTTATACTCCAAACATTCAGATTATGAGTAGCGCATAAATGTAAAGCATTTTTAATTAGACAACTTAAATCCGTTGAGGAAATTTTATCACACAATATATAGCCTATAGGACATTTCCAATGGCCTTTCAATCCAACAACCATAAAAATAAGTGCTTCTGTTTCTAATTTATCTGGGTCATAGGCTAGAATATTGTTTCCAAAACTAGAAAAACCTTCATATGATCCAGTAACATTATCATACCGCAGAGCAGCCCTGATATGCATAGAATCAAATATTAATGCGCAATCTTTGTATGATGAATCCTCAAATGTCTTATTTTGTAAAAACTTGAAAACATCTCCAAAAAACCCAGGCAAACAATCTACAGATGAGGTCCAGTTTGAAAGTGAGCTTACGGCAGGTAATGAGAATGTAGATTTAACAAATTCATATGCTCTTGGAGAATAAAAGTGCAGTGTTAAAGCAAATTTTTTAACTTCTTCAGAGTATCTATAACCTTTTTTTTTTTTGCCTCTATTTTTTAATTCAGATTTCAAAAGTTCTTTAGTCAGTCCAGAGAAGTTGTTCTCAAGTAATTCAGCAACATCAATGGAAATAATTTTTTTTTTCTCCAAGTTTTGAATAACTTTGCTAAGTGAAGCAATTTTTTTATCTTTTCGTTTAAGGTTTTGTTTTAATATTTTAATCTTTTTTCTAAGTAATAGTTTTTTTGGAGAATTTTGTTTAAGTATTTTTTCCTTAATAGTATTTGTAATTTCAAGCTCTGTTACCTCTTTATTCGAGATAGAACAAATTGTTTTTTTAATGTGTGATGTATCATCATTATATAGCTGATTTCGCTTGTTATTTTTGTTCAATGATTCATGAAAGTCAAATATTGAAGGCACAATATTTTTTTTCAGCACACGTTTCCCATTCTCTTGACACTCAAAATCTTCTAATTTAAAATGTTTACTGCAGATTCTACTATGTTTACTAGGTGTAATTTGTAAACATTTAGTTGCTGTTGCCCATTTTTTACATAACATTTCATCATTTAAAGGGAATCTGTGAAAAGAAATTAAACTACTTTTATCAAATCTGCTTTTACAGTTGTAAACTGAACAATTAATAACCATGTTTATTATTTGTTACTCTAAAAAAATAAAAAGTATTGTTTTCAAAAATATATCTTTTATGTTTTATAAATACATACACACACACTCAAACACATTATCCTAGACTTTATCATATATAATATCATTTAAATATATATATATATATATATATATATATATATATATATATATATATATATATATATATATTTATATATATATATATTTATATATATATATATATATATATATATATATATATATATATATATATATATATATATATATATATATATATATATATATATATGTAGATATAATATGGAGCGAGTCTAAATAAATGTCTCAGTTTAAAAATGTAAATATTTAAAATATATATACTTAAAATTAATTAAGTTAAAATAGTATGTAAACTTATCCTATATATTTCTATATAATAAAATACAATATTTCTAAGGGTTATATATACCCTCGTTATTCAAGTAATATTACTTGAATAACAAGGGTATATATAACCCTTAGAAATATTGTATTTTATTATAAAGAAATATATAGTATAAGTTTACATACTATAACAGATATTTTAACTTAAATAATAATATAAAAACTTATCTAAGATGTTAACTTTTAAAAATTATATACTTAAAATATTTTCCGAAGGTTCAGTCTTTTTACTTTAAACTAAAATTACTAGCTTAGCATTTATTTTTTATAATAGAAAGTTAAAAGTAACTGACGTTACTTTTAACCTACACTTATAAAATTATCCAATACTAAAGCATCTCACAATATCATTCCAACCTGACTAACTTTTAAACACATTTTCTGATTTAACTGACACAATTATTTTTTGTTTGGATTTTATTTTTGCTTTTTGTCTTTCCGTAATATTTGTTAACCAATCAGATGCTGGTTGGCAAAACAAGTTATTAGCCAATCATATGCTGGTTGGCAAAAAAAATGTGCTTCACTTTTTTTCGGAAGTTAGACATCTAGTTAATATATATCATTGGGCTCGAAAGCGCACTGCTATTAAGTTGAGCAATAATATATAATATATAAGTTGCATAACTTTACACAAAAAAAATACACTGCAAAGATTTCTAGTTTTTTATTTTTTTAAATATTTGTATTTAGCAACTTTTTGTTGTATATAAAGTAAAAATAAGTTGTAAAACATCAAAACAGCATCGTGCTAACTAATTTTTAATTTTTTGTAATAATTCGGTCTAATTTCTATAGACCATCATCAGACGTAAAATACAATTTAAAAAACTGTTACAATATAAAAATCATAAAAAAGCCATTACAAAGACAACGTCAACAAAAATTGTTTGGTTTTTTTACAATTTTCTTAAATAGTGGTCTCCAACTATTTAGAGCAACTTTTACCTCGTTATCCCTGTTAAGCAGTACTAGGAATTGTTTAACCTCCTGAGATGTTTGCACATAGTTAATTTTAAGCGATTCCCTTTTTTTTCTTTCATGATAGTTGTTATTCATAGATAAAGTTTTTGGGTGCAGCCAGTCGAATATCCCATGATATTCTTTGCAAGGCTCAGTAGCTCCAGAAACATGCCAATTGCCATTCATGCTATTAATTTGGTGTTCTATGCTTCTTTGCAAAGTTCTCTTTTTTGTTTCCCCAATATAAATTCTCCCATACGAACACATAAGTTTGTACACCCCATTCTATTCTGTATGGTACCTAAGAATATCTCGTTAAAATTATTCAGCCTACCGTAAACAAAAAAAAAACACGCTTGTTGAATTCTACATCATTTGTCAACGAAGCAAAATCCTGGTTTGTTAGTCCAGATGAAATTCAAGTATCGTTTGATGTAATAGCTTTTATACATCAATACCGATTGATAAAGCTATACCCGTGATAATTGATTATCTTAACTAATCTTAAAGCAAGAACGAAATAAACACATACTGACATCAACCAATTAACGGAACTATGTCTTAGTCAATGCTTTTTTTTTTGTATAAAAATGAGATTAGAATGATACCTAACTCAGGTCGAATTGGATTATCACTAATGGTTGTTATTGCCGAGGTATTCTTACAAAAATTAGGAACGAGAGCTCTACATATTGCGAAAATCAACAATTTTTCATCAAAATTTTATAGAAGGTATGTCGACGATAGCCATGCCAGATTTGAATCAGCTGAAAAGCATAACAAATTTAATATTTTATTAAATCAACAAGATTCCAATATTCAGTTCACGTCAGAGGTTGAAAATAATCAGAAAGAACTAAATTTTTTAGATATAAAAATAAATAACAAATTAACAAATAATTTCCATTATGATTTCAAAGTCTACCCTAAAGAAGCAATAACAAACATACAAATAAAACCCGACTTAAATAAAAAAAATATATATCAACCCTGCAATTATTACTGGAGTTTTTAAAGGTTTCATATCACGAGCCACCAAAATCTGCTCCAAAAAATACATTACCAACGAAATTTAGTTTATAACAGATATGTTTCTTGAAAACGGTCACACAAGATCAAATCTAGAAACGATTGCTGCAAATTACCTTTCAAGTAAAAACAATTTCAACAGTAAAGTTGCAAAAAAACTAGAAAATAATGTTGCAATAATAAAGCCTTGGCTAACAACACTTGGACCAAAGCTACGAAAAATTCTTAAAACATATAATGTCAAAGTTATTTTTACAACACCATCTAATTTAAAAACCATTCTCTGTAACAACAAATCTAGTTTAATGCCAAACAGCAACCCTGGGGTGTACAAACTTATGTGTTCGTATCGGGGAATTTATATTGGGGAAACAAAAAAGAGAACTTTGCAAAGAAGCATAGAACACCAAACTAATAGCATAAATGGCAATTGGCATGCTTCTGGAGCTACTGAGCATTGCAAAGAATGCCATGGGATATTCGACTGGCAGCACCCAAAAACTTTATCTATAAATAACAATTATCATGAAAGAAAAAAAGGGAATCGCTTGAAATTAACTATGCGCAAACATCTCAGGAGGTTAAACAATTCCCGGTACTGTTTAACAGGGATATTGGGGTAAAAGCTGCTTTAAACAGTTGGAGACCACTATTTAAAAAAAATCGTAAAAAAACAAAACAATTTTTGTTGACGCTGTCTTTGGAATGACTTCTTTATGATTTTTAAATTTTATTACGTAACGGTTTTTTAAATTGTATTTTATGTCTGATGATGGTCTATACAAATTATACCGAAATATCACAAAAAAGAAAAATTAGTTAGTACGATGCTGTTTTAATCTTTTTCCAACTTAATATCTGTAAAATTTAAAAAATTGAAGTAAAACGTCAATCACAAAAAAATAGAAAAAACTGAATAGTTCATTGAACTTTTCTAAAAAAATTAATTAAGAATAATTGATTAAATTGAAAATATAGCATTTTGGACCCCCATGTTAACTATTATATGTAAATATGATGATGAGCAAAAATAGCGCTTTATTAAATATCATAAAAATACTTAATAGACAAGTATTTCCAAGCTTAAAAGGCTGGTGATAATATTAGTTTGCGAGACATTGGTTTGTTATTAAAATTTGTGTGATTAGCAACAGGTTTTAATACTATATATACATGCATTTTTTTTATTTCTAATAAATTTAAATACTATCAATTACAAAAAATAATTATAAATCCAAGAAAACTAAAATACAAGCACTTACTACTTAAGAACATCAATACTCATAAGAAAAGTGAAATACTAAAGTAGTTATACTTTACTTAGTACTTTGCTTTAGTACTAACATCAAAACAGAATAAAACCGTTTACTGTTTAGAATAAAAAAAAATTGATATCATGTTGTATTATAATTGTTTAAATAAAAGAACATTTCTGCTGATGATATACTATGATATACTATACTATGATATACTTAAAGATGATATACTATGATATACTACGATATACCTTAATAAATTTTACCTGTAAAAACACCTTGTAAGAATCTTGTTACTAAAGCCCAATAAAATGAACGACTCAAACCAAACAAAAATGTAAAAATAATTTGAAAAACTCCTATAATAATTACAATCTTCTTAGGATCAATTTTGTCAACCAAATATCCCCAAATTATTCTAAACAGAAATAAGAAAGTTTAATTTAAATTTAAGTTATTATTAAAGAAAATATATGTATATCTCAGGAATATTGATTTTCTCTCAGGAATATATATATATATATATATATATATATATATATATATATATATATATATATATATATATATATATATATATATATATATATATATATATATATATATATATTTATATATATATATATATATATATATATATATATATATATATATATATATATTCATATATATATATATATATATATATATATATATACATATATATATATATATATATATATATATATATATATATATATATATATATATATATATATATATATATATATATGTATATATATATATATATATATCTCAGGAATATATATATATATATATATATATATATATATATATATATATATATATATATATATATATATATATATATATATATATATATATATGTATATATATATGTATATGTATATGTATATGTATATGTATATGTATATATATATATATATATATATATATATATATATATATATATATATATATATATATATATATATATATTAGGGTGGATCGATTTTCATAGCAAAAAAAAAAGTTTAAAAATCAATATTCCTGAAACACGAATCGATGTCTATTAATTATAAGATAAATGCAAAAAATATTTTTTGATTTTGATGAGATCTTGAGGTTCCTCTTTGGATTCTTAATCCTTGACAGATCCTAATATTTTTGAATTTTTTTTTTTCTAAACTATATTAACCTTGGACTCAAAAAAAGCAGAAAAAAATGCTTGTTTTATCAATAATAATTTTATTAAAAAAAAATTTTTAGTAAAAAAATATTTGTAAAAATATACCATAAAACACACGTTTTAGATGAAGACGGGGTTTTTTAATGAAAAAAATGATATTACTTATTTTTTTTTTAGTTTTGATTAAAACAAATATTATATTTAAAATTAGCGTATTATTCTGCTTCTTTTGAATACCAGGTTGGTATAGTTTAGAAGAAAAAAAATTTTAACAACATTTGGATTGGTCATGAATTTAGAATCCCAAAGAGGAACCTCTAAAACTCATTTAAATTAAAAAAAAAAAAAAAAAGTTCTTTTTTCACCACAAGACATCGATTCGCAGCTCAGGCAAATCAAATTTCAAAAATTTTTAAAATCGATCCACCCTAATATATATATATATATATATATATATATATATATATATATATATATATATATATATATATATATATATATATATATATATATATATATATATATATATATATATATATATATATATATATATATATACATATATATATATATATATATATATATGTATATTATATATATATATATATATATATATATATATATATATATATATATATATATATATATATATATATATATATATATATATATATATATATATATATATATATATATATATATATATATATATATATATATATATATATATATATATATATATAATTGTGTGTGTGTGTGTGTGTGTGTGTGTGTGTGTGTATAAAATTGATTGATAAAATATTATTTGTACCATTTTCAACTAGACTAACATTCATCAATAAATTTTAAATTTCATTGTAAAATATTTTATAGTTCAAAAACTATGATCATTTAAAATTTGCAACTTTTATTTTTAATTTTTGAACACTAAAATATTTTACTATAAAAATTGAAATTTATTGATGAATATAAGTCTAGTTGAAAATGGTACAAAAAATTTTTGATCAACTAGTTGCTCTCACGTTTGGGAGGGGGCTAAAAATTTAAGGTTTCTTGTTCCCTTTCTCCTATAACATTAAATTTTTTTTAAGAATCTTTTCGTCATACATATGAATGTAAAAAAATTAGGAATATTCTTTTTGTTTAAAAGTTGGTTACTTCAAAACCAACTTTTAAACGAAAAAATGGTTATATATATATATATATATATATATATATATATATATATATATATAATATATATATATATATATATATATACATGGGCCAGGGGGGGCTAGGATTTTAGGTTTTCTTGTTCCCTTTCTCCTATCACAGTAACTTTTTTTTTTAAAGAATCTTTTGGTCATACATATGAATGAAAAAAAGTTGGAATATTTTTTTTGTTTAAAAGTTGGTTATTTCAAACATTTACAAACCTTCTTATGTCACTGGGTATGCCGCATATGTATATATATTAGTGTTGTTATCGACTTTGACTGAATTGACTGAAAGTTGACCATTAGAAAGTCGAAATTAGTCGACTATGAAAAATCTAATAGTCAATTTAATAGACTTTAGATTTTCTACTAATGGACAAAAAGTCGATTTAATCAGGTCCTAAAATTCTTATCTTTATCTCTTCGTTTAATTTAACTTTGTCAATATTTAATTTTATTATGATGCTGACCAATTAGTAAAGATATATCCTTATAAGTAGATTATTTTATAAAAATGAAATATTTGTAAAGATTGAGTCATGTGCAAGATCATTGTTCATAGCTGGGCTTTTAATTTAACCAAAATATCTGAACATTGAACCTAATTTGCTGTTTCACATAAACTCAGCTCTAAGCTTGCTGTATGCTGTGCCACTATATTAATGTTTATTTATTCTTGTTTTACTGATTCATTATAAAAAGTCAATTCTTTAAAAAAATATTTAATGTGTTATCAGTTAACGATGCCGAAAAGATACCAAGTTTTATAAATCTGAAATCCACAAAAAAGTTTGGCCCTACCAGCCTCTACCTTGATACAATACAAAAATTACGCCTTACAAATTTTTAGCTTTATTTGTTTTAATAAATGATACAAAGAGAACCTTTTTTTAAAAACTCTCTCTGTTTTAATTCAATTAAATTTCAATAAGCCAATAAATTTAATTAAATTCTTTTTATTGATTGATAAATATAGTAATTACCAATGGGCAATTAAATCAATAACGATTAGAACAAATTTAATAACAATAATGATAGGTACTCATGCAAATCCTTTAGGACATTATTTCTGCATGAAGGAATTTTTATCTGAACACACTTAGAAGCCGTGCCTTTTTTGACTTAATTGTAATAGCTATTTTATTCTTATTCTCATTTTATGGTAAAAATTAAATGTTGAATCTAAAATTATTTTGTGAAAAGCAATGACTCTACAATAACAACGTGTAAATATAAAGATACTGTAACAAACAAAATTTGCAACAAAAAGCTAAAATACAAGCTCAATGGCAAATCATTTGTATAGTAACTATTGGATTAATATTAAAGAGTTTAAACTTCCAAGTACAACAACTGGTCATGTATCTATCAAACCTGCATTTGCTAACTCTCACTGATATTGTTCAAGTTCGCAAAAATATAAATATTTAGAGGAATCTATGTGTACTAGAAACTAGAACCAGTGGCCTTAACCTTGACAAATATAAAAAATATACTTACAATATATTCTATAACAATAGTTTTTTTCAATTTGATGATATTAGGTACTCTAAATTTTTTATTAAACATTCAGAAATTTTTTTCACCCTTTTTTCAAATTTGAAAAAATTGCTTACACTACAGCAGTTACAAAGGTACACCAGATATGTTTGTCTTGGCCCAAATGAAAAGTTCAGGCTAGATTTTTTTTAATGCAGATCTTTCATAACATTGAAGTCTACTTCTGACTGAGCAGATACTTTGTCATTTACTACATTTACATTTTCCTCTAATTCTGTAATTTGTACAAGTGAAAAGCTTAGCTTTTTTATTCAAAACAGATACCAGTTGTTTATTATCAGTTTTGTTTTCTTATCTTTTTTTAATTCAATTTAAAGTGTAACAGAACTGGATGTTAAAACGCAGTATTTTATCTTAGAACGACCTTTTCTAGTTTGTTACTGTGGATAAGCTTTTAAGTAGAGTAGAATAATATCAGAAGACACAATGCTTATCTTATTAACGTTTATCTGGTTTGCAAACAAAAAAAAGGACTGCAGTTTGTCAGTATTAGTCGAGGGATTGGGCATGCTCAAAAAGTCTTTAATATGTTTACTTTTGTATCAAAACTGGTCTTGAAACAAATACTGCGCTTGATCCGTTTCGGTGGATGGCAGGAACTCATTTTTTTTTAAAATGTTTTTATTTTAGTGGATAAGACCAGATGATTAGGTTGACCAATCGTCATCCTGATGGAGGACATGTTTGCTTGTTGTTCCCGTCCTTATTTTTATGGCAATATTTTTCGAATGACCTTCTTTTACAGTTTACTTTTATTTACTTTTTCGTGTATTTGTTTTTGTATTTGTTTGTTTTTAAATATTACATGTTTTAAAGTTTCGCGCACGATTGTTGGCTTATAATTGAATCTAATTGTGTTGGTGGTGTATGCGAAGATAAAGTTAAAGCAGTGGGCGAAAAAATAAATAAAGTTTGTGAAAATTTAACTAATGTCAAAAAAATGCAGGAAAAAATATCCTCGGACAATACTGAACTAAAACTAAAGAGCGTATGGACAATACTGAACTAAAACTAAAGAGCGTAAGGACAATACTGAACTAAAACTAAAGAAGATATTGAAGATTGAAACAGGCGAAATAATCTAAGAATCAATGGGGTTATTGAAACGAGCGAAGAAAAGGATTCGGATATAACTAAAGAAAAAATAAAGCAGCTTTTAACGTACAACTTGGAATTGAGAAACATATTAAAATTGAACGAGCCCATCGAGTTGGGCTCGCTAAAGTAGAACGAGAGCGAACAATTGTTCTAAAGCTTCGTGATTATGAAGATAAAAAAATAATCTTAGAAAAAGCAATGAAATTAAAAGGGAGCAATATTTTTATAAATGAAGATTATAGTTTTACGACTCGTATAATACGAAAAGAACTTTTTGAGCAGGCCAAGCTTCATCGACAAAACGGTCATTGCGCTCAAGTCGAGTACAATAAACTTATTACTCATGAATTTAAAGAAAACATCCACAAAGTAGTTGTTAACTTGACGCATGGAAATAAAGAAATCGACCGCAACGCAGCTGGTCATTTGACGCACGGATACGAGTAAGTTTTTTAATGTTTTTGATTTAATTCATTGCTTTTTTCTATTAACATTTTTTTAATCTTTTTATATTAATCGTTAAAAATGGCTACGCATTTTGAAAATTTGAAATCTTTTGAGGGTAACCTTATTAATAACCTGCTTAAAGAAAACATAAATATTTTTCAAGAAACTCAAATGAACTTAATTGACACACCATATATTGATCCTTTTAATTTTAAAATAACAAACAATCATTGTTCTTTTTCAGTTTTACATATAAACATTAGAAGCATGCAGCAAAATTTTGAGAAACTAAAAGATTTTTTAAACATTATAAATTACACGTTTGACGTCATAGCTCTTTCAGAGACTTGGCATAATTTTGAAAATTCTCTTGAATTAAATTCTATTTATAATTTGCCACTTTATAAACTTATAAGTCAATCAAGAGGAAGTGGAAAAAAAGGTGGAGGTTTAGGGCTTTATGTCTCAAAAAAGCATGATTTTAAGGTAAAAAACATATTATGCTCCTCAAACGATAATTACGAAAGCCTATTTATTGAAATTATAAATAAAAAACTTCGAAACGTTTTTATTGGATGCGTTTATCGTCTACCAAGTGGAAAAATCAAATCATTTGAAACTTTTATCAAAAATATAATTGAAAAAAATAAATAAATAAAATAAATCTTTATATGTTATTGGAGACATAAACCTTGATGCTCTAACTTATTCAAAATTTCCAAAAATAAAATCTTTTCTTGATATGCTTCTTAAATTTAATGTCTTGTCAGTAATTAATAAGCCAATGCGATGTCAAAAACTTCGGCAACGGCAATTGACAATATTTTCATTAATAGAATAATATATAATAAAACTCTATAATAAATTTCTAAAAAATAAAAACACTGATAATGAGATAAAATACAAAAACTATAAATATTTTTACCAAAATCTTATCAAAAAAGCTAAAAATAAATACTACAGTAATGAAATCATAAAATGCAAATTTAATAGTAAGAAAACGTGGTCCATCATTAATGAGATAATGGGAAGGAAAAAAATAAATTCAACTTCTTTACCAAAAAGAATTAATATTAACAATACAGACATATTCTGTAAAAAACAAATATCCGAAGAATTTAACTAATATTTTATAAATATTGGTCCAAATCTTGCTAATAAAATAAGTCCAACATCTGATTCATTTAAAAACTACCAAAAACCTACAAATAACACTATCATGTACGATAAGGAATTCAAGTATAAAAAATTTGAAGAAGCCCTTTCCTCTTTAAAAAAAAAGAAAGCACCAGGATTTGATGAAATAACTAGTGATTTAGTTATCTTTAATAAAACTAGTTTAAGCAGACCTCTAAGCTCTCATATACTTAAGCTCTCAATAACATCTGGGATTTTCCATAATGTCCTTAAATTAGCAAAAGTCCCCATATTTAAATGTAATGAACATTCGGACATAACTAACTACAGACCTATATCAATACTTTCTGTATTTTTAAAACTCTTCGAACGTGTAATTTATAATAGAATCTATAATCACTTCACTAAAAACAAATTATTTTACCCGAACCAGTTTGGATTTCAAAAAAACCTTTCAACAGAGCATTCAATCATTGAATTAGTTAATCAAATAACTGATGGCTTTAAACAAAATAAATTTACTTTAGGAGTTTTTATATACTTATCAAAAGCTTTTGGTACAGTTGACCACTCCATACTATTAGTTAAACTATTAATCAAACTATTAGTCAAACTAAAGAACTATGGTATAATTAATAAAACTTACGATTGGATTAAAAGTTATCTTACCAATAAAAAACAATATGTGTGTAATATACAACCTGGAGTATTAAATGTTTTATGTGGAGTCCCCCAAGGATCTATCCATGGTCCACTCCTGTTTTTAATTTATATAAATGATTTTTGCAATGCATCTTTAAAACTGAATTCAGTCATTTTTGCTGATGATACAAATCTATTTCTTACAAACAGTAATATCAAGAAGTTATATGTAGATATGAATATTGAACTAAATAAAGTAAATAATTGGTTTAGGGCTAACAAACTCTCACTTAACACAGAAAAAACAAACTATATATTATTCCACAAAAAAACACAAGAAGAAAACCTTCCTCTTAAGTTGCCTGACTTTATATTAAATGATATCTTAATCAAAAAAAAAAGCTAGTATTAGATTCTTAGGAATTTTTTGTTGATGAGAAGTTATCCTGGCTTCCTCAAATAAGATATACTCAATCTAAAATCACTAATACAATTGGTATAATGTATCGAGTTCGCTCATATATCAATAAACAAAGTCTTAAACTAATTTACTTTGGACTAATTCATTGCTTCATCAGCTATGCAAACATATCATGGGCAAGTACGCAACCATCAAAACTCAAAAAAATTTATAGTCTACAAAAACATGCGTGCAGAATCATTTACTATAAAAATAAGCGTGAACATGCTAAACCTATAATAAAAGATATGAAAATGATGGATGTTTTTGAAATAAATAACTATCAGCATTTTATTTTTATGTATCAACTCAATAATAATATCTCTCCTGCAAACTTTAATAACAAGTTCAAAATAAACATAAGTGAAAACTATTGTCTGAGAGCAAATATAAGTAACACATATAAACTGCCTCAAAACATTAATAAATATACTGAATATACCATTGCATATTGAGGACCAAATATATGGAATAGTTATCAAAAAGGATTTAAATGTATGACAAAGTCATAAAGTTCATTTAAGTTTCTAATAAAAAAAGAAATTTTTAAAGTTTGAGAATCTTGTGTGGTTAAAGGAATCACCAAGATATTTTATTTATTTTTTAATTTTTATATATTTTATTTTTATTTGATTTACTGATTAGCGCTTCAGTTTTATGCCCATTAGGGTTTTTAATTTAACACCTACATTTTATGAAAAGTGTATGTAGGGGCTCTATGAAAAGATTGCGATGACGTATTGTCATCTTCATCTTCTTTGAGCCCCTGTCTGTTTAACTCTTTATTTTATAAAGATAATTGTAAAAAGAATAGTGTTGTATTTTATACTGTATAAACAAAAACGGTGCTTGTTGACAAGATTTTACTGTCTTCTTTGTTCTACGGACATATTTTTTTCTTTCTTGTATATATTTTTGTTTGATTATTTATTGTTAAACAGTAAAATAAATAAATAAAAAAAAAAAAAAGATTGGGTTTAATTGAAAACTATTAAAATCTCCACATTTTGATAATTTCTTGCAGTACAGTAAGAAGAGAAATAGATCTGTAGCTAGGTCTGACAAATGTCTGGCTCTTACGGAGGAGAATTCAGTGCCAAACTTGTAAAAATAATTTTTCTATGGTGTTCTCCTTTGTAAAAGCCAGACGTCTTGCAACCCTATCGGTAACCTTGAAGACGTCAAACTTTTTCTGCATGTGATTTGATATTTTATTTCCAGTCGAAACAGACTAACCCAAAAATTGCCAGATTTAAAATTGTCTGTTTAAGAAAGAAGCGGAGAATATTTTAGATAGCTCGCAATTTAAAAGAATTACAAAGCGAAGCTTGGTGCAGAGCATATAGTGGAGACAATTTTAAAACCTAAATTTTTGAATGTTTACTATGGGCAGGCTTAATGATTAAATTCAAAAAATACCAAGAACTCGTTTTGACACATTTTATGTATTTAAGAATTCCTAAACTTTATTTTCTAAATTTTTATCTGAAGTATTTTAAAATTATCAAGTTTTTAAAATTCAAAACCTCACAATTAATTCTTTATCCTATCAAGAAAAGCAAGTTTTTTGTAATTATTGTGTTTATTTTGAATAGAGTAAACTGGGGTAAAAGTAATCAAAAAAAAAAGGAAATGAACGGTTAAGTAATTTTGTTTCTATTGCATTTATTGAGACCTCAAACAAAAAATCTTTCAAAATGCGAGGCTTCGTAATGTAAAGTTGTTTACGCTTCATCTAAACGTGTAAAAAATGTTTTAAAATTTTTTTAGGCCTTTTCAAAATATTTACCGGAGTAAAAAAGAACTAAAGTTACATTTTTACGACGAAGGAAATTCGCTTTTAAAATTTCAAGTAAATAGTTTGGTCTACCAAAAAAGTTGTTTAATCAATGTATCAAATTTTTTTCATGGTAAAACAATTAATGGGTTAAATATAGACATATTTGGTTTGGTTTATTCATTCATGGTCAAAAATAAAATTACAAATATTTTTTTGACAAAGAGTAGCACACCAGGCCTCTCTGTTATGAAAATACAGTTTTTCAATTTCAGCTCAAGTGAATATGCCGTAGCAGAGAAAGTTCGTGTTTAAAATTGTTCAAGCTTTTTGTGTCCACCGAATTTTGGGTTAAAGAATTCCATAATCTTACAAATACGGTTGGTGAAAAAGTTGCTACTTTCAGTGCAGTTTCGGACAAGTTGTGCTCTTAGTTTTTTAGTGTGTCCACGCGGCCGAAAACTGTACTTTGAAGCTTCCGTGTTAGGTTGAAGTTGAGGGACGTGAAAGTTAACTTTATCAATTTTGGTCATAATTTTATATTGTTTGATAAGATCTCCTTTTTCTCGTCGCTTAGCTAGTGTTGTCAGATTAAGGCTAGATGGTCTTTGAACATACGAAAGGTGTTTAAGGCTTTGAACATACGAAAGGTGTTTAAGTTTATTCAGGTCCAAACGTTTTTCTTTGATGGATTCGTATGATGCGAGTGTGGTCGGTTGGTTTATGCTAGTGGAACGAGTGTTGAATGTTGGTATAGACCCTAGCGGTTCGATTTCGTAAACTGTTTGGAAATATTTGTTAAGAGTGTTGCAGATTACTTTAGGATCTGTTGCAGTTTGGTTATTAGTTTTTTTAAGTTGACAGATGCGAACGTGTGTTTCTTGTTTGCTTTTGACGTACGAGTGGATTATTTTTGGGTTATATCTGCTATTATTTACCAGTTCCATTTCGTAATCCAGAACGGCTGTTTTACTAATTTTTTTACTGCTTTGCTTGCTTTTATGCTGTTCGCGTAGAGTTGGCTTGTTTGTTCGGCTGGCTGCAATAAATTTGTCCCAGAGTTTACTTTACAATTTGATAGCATTTGCAACATCTTTGGTCACCCAAATTTGTGTTTGTTAGTATAAGGGGTGGTCGTTGATGGGACGTGTACTGAGGTTGCTTCGTTGAATTTGTTGATAAATATTTGATTTTTTTCGGAAACGTGATACATGGTTATAGAGGTTTTTGGGGCTAA
This sequence comes from Hydra vulgaris, assembly GCF_022113875.1. Lineage (NCBI taxonomy): Eukaryota > Metazoa > Cnidaria > Hydrozoa > Anthoathecata > Hydridae > Hydra > Hydra vulgaris. Next base: position 23,818,918 of record NC_061169.1, on the reverse strand, counting down.
GAATTTCATTTTTAGGCTCAATTTTAATTTTGAAGTGAAACCCCTTGATCACCCTTGACAACCCCAAAGTCAACACACAAGTGGTTGATTTAGGAATTGTCAAGGGTGTTCATGAAGTTTCTCGGTGGTTTTTAATTTAGATTGGACATGTTGTATATCTAAGTATAGGTAACTGCTGTCAGGGAATTTAAATCTGGGTTTATTCGGTCCTTAGAATTGGTCATGACCGCTCAAATGGTCATTTTAGTAGTGGTCAAGGGCGGTCTTGAAATCTCCCGATGTTTATCAAATATATATATATATATATATATATATATATATATATATATATATATATATATATATATATATATATATTGACTAAAATTAGGATTAGTAATAATACGATGTCTGCGCTTCTTATTGTTTTAATTTATTGCTTGGATACCTAATTTTGAAAAGCAAAAGCATAGTTTTGGTATTTGCAGATACTTTTACAAGTGCTGTGTTTACAAAATTTTTCATAAGTACCATTTTGAGGTCACTTTTTTAAATAAAAATGAACATAACTTTTTTTTAGTTCTTATGGATACCTAATTTTGCTTAGCAGCAACTAACCTTTCTTAGTTGCTTATGTTTTGTTTGTGCTATGTACACTATTTGGCACGTGTTTTAATATGAGATCCTCGATTTGATCTTCGCTAGCGTAAAGCAAAATTTATTTTAATTTAATATTAATAATTAGTTACGATTACATGTTGTAATTGAATTAGTTACTATTACAAGTTGTAATTGAATTAGTACTATTACACGAGCTATTACACGTTGCTAGATAAACTTGTTTTCCAGTAAAACAAAATATATTCTACCTTAACTAATTAGTTTTTCTAATTAGCAGACTTTACGAGGTCTACATATTTTTTCAAGTTTGTAATTTAAACTCACTTACGATCCTCTTTTTTAACATGATCTGATCAAAACCAACTCAATATGTTTTTTGTAAATAAACTTAAAATAAAATAAAAAAAGAAATTGTAAATCATTTTGGAAAAGAAAGATTTGCTTGAATTATTATATATGAAAGCCTAAAAAGACTTTAAACCGTTTAATCCTTTTTTAATAGAAAAGACTATGGTCTTCCGACATCCTGGACTAGAGAAAAGAAAGCCGAATTAACGAGACTTGACAACAATCAAAAATGGGTTAGACAGAGAAAAATATGTTTTAAATTCGATGTAAATTAACCACAATTGGTTGTCAGTTAAAAAAAATGAATATTCAATATAGAAAAGGTGATAACACTCCAAATAACACTATTGAACAACAACTAAAGGCAAAGAAAAGAGGCGGGAAACTAGTTAATCAACTCTATAACACAAAATTGCTTCTGGTCATTGATGACAAAAAAATACTTTTGTTTTGCATGGCAAACATGACTGGAATATCTGGATACTACACAAACAACAAAAAAGCATGCCCAAAAACTGTTGGTTTTATAGGAAAAGAGAAATTTCTAAAAAAATTATTAATATGGATAGCCATATCTGACCGTGGTATGTTTCAGCGATTGTTTCGCTCATCCAAGGCAATATCAGTTAATTCATCAATCTATATTGATGAATGTTTAGAAAAATGACTACCATTCATTCATAAGTATCATGGAGACTTTAACTATTTATTTTGGCCAGTTTAAGCAAATTCTCATTATTCTAAAGATTCTCTAAATTGGATGGGCCTATATGTCTATTACATTGATAAAGAATCCAATCCCCAAATGTGCCTCAAGCACGACAAATTGAAAACTTTTTGGAACATTTAGTACAGAAGGTTTACAAAGGATACTGGTAAGCTTCAACGGAGCAAGTTTTGATTGATTAATTTAAATTGAAACTACAAGAAATAAATTTAAATTTTTTGCAGTCGCTTACGAAAGGCGTTAGTGCAAAATTGAGATCAATTGCAGATAGTAGTGTTTTTTCATTTAAAAAAAACTTATTTTTATTAAAAGATAAATACTTAATTATAAAAAAAATGATAGTAGTTTTTTATTTATTTAATAATAAGATATTGACGTATTTATTTTGAAAACTTACGCATCACCCGTTTAATGTTATTGCTGTTTCTAAGCAAAAGTCTTTTAATTTATCAGCATCATTCTTGAAATCAGATAAAAAAGTACACAGCACAACATATATCTTTTTCAAAAAAATGTACATCAACTTAAATACTTGCTGCTGTTTTTTCGGCATTTTTGAAGAAATGTTGGCTAGTATTGCCATTATTTGATGATTGAGAACCAGATTCTAAACCTAGATTGTATTAAACTATTTTTAGCTGTAATTTTTTTCTCGTATGCATCTGATCTTTATGCGTATAACTTCATTAGCATTGTAACTGGTTTTTAAGATGGTACTAAAGCATTAAAATCATAAAAAAAACGATTTTGGGATTTTTATTTCAATATATGTAGAATTTAATGCTGGTTTCAAATATGTATAACTTTGATATGTTTTTTTAATAGTATTAGGAGATATAAGGTTTTTAAAAAACCAGGTATAATTTTAATCGCTTAGCAACGCCTTAGCAACGCCAAGCAAGATTTGGTTTTGCCCAAAAATTTAGTTACATATCCATGTTTTTAAACAGGGGGTCGCATTGAATCTTACAAATAAGTTTTTTTTGATAAAATGTCTTAAATCCATTAGCTAAAATCACATTATTTTCATTAAATCACGACTGCTAGTTTCAGATTTTAAAGTGAAGTAGACACCTAACTACAAATACAATAATTGATTGTTTGGTGCTGTTCCTTATTTATTTATTTTATTTAGAATTATAAAAACATTTATTAAGTATATTAGTTGGTTTTTAAAAATGCCAAAGTCTTTAAAAGCAAAGAAAATTGATGAAGTTTAAAGGTAACAGATTCACAAAAAACAACAAGCTTGATGATAAAACCATGCAAATCGTTTGTTAAAGTTTGTACATTGTTTATTTTTGTCCTTGATAACAATAGTGCTTAATTATTTACTTTATTATTTATTATGTTGTGTCTCAAGTGTTTTCTTTTAATAATAACATTATTATATTAATATTATTTGTAATAATACATTTCATAGATAATAATTTAAAAAAATGACTTTGATCATATAAATGACATCATCAAAATTGTTTTCGATGATTGTCATGTATTTAAAAATTGTATTGAATGTACATAAAAAATTTTTTTTTATCATTTATTGCATTTTATTTTCTAAAATACTTTTAGTATTTTTTATTGCTCTATATTTTAATCTTTCTGAAATTGAAGTTTTTTTTTCGATTATCAAATATAACAAAATGATCAATTGTAATTACACTTAATGCCTATAATTCCTATTTTTTATATAATTTATTACTACATTTAGCATATAATTTATTTCTATGAGAACGATAAATAAGTTTTATTATATTGTTAAATTTATTTATGAAAAAATATTCAGTGTCTGTTTTTCATGTAAAATGAATACCAATCAATCTATTATATTTTTCGATAAAAGATCTTACAATCGACGTCATTTACAAATAGTTAAAAACTAATCTTAAGTAAATACCATGAATTAGGATTGATAATACAAATAATAATAATGATGATAAATTAAAAGTTATAAGAATAATAAGAAAATTATATGATAATAAACCAATATCAATTTTAAAACAACAATTTAATATAATGCACAGACAGGAAAGTTACATACAGTTATATACTGACAAAACATAAAAACCTACCATGTAGCTAAAACAATTACTGTAAAAAAAGTAACAATAATTTAATAAAAATAATAATCTTAATATCAATAACCATAATAGAAACGATAAAAATAAAATTATTACTTCATTAAAAAATAACAATAAATAAACAAAAAAAAAATATTTATTCAATTAAAACTATAGAGTTTTTATAAAAAAGTTATAATATAAAATAAAAAAGTAAATCATATCAAGCAAACACATATCCTCACTCCAAAATAATAAAATTTAAAAAATATTCTATTTTGTTGGTTCCCAAAATGGAGCAATTTTTATATTTTATTTTAATTTCTTTTTAATTCCTTTTCATTTTCGAATGTATTTTTTCTTTTAATTTTTTTTTTTTTTTCCTTTTTCTTTTCTCGTTTTTTTTTTTTTTTTTTGTTAATTTGTTTTTTAATTTTTTTTTTAGTTAGATAACAAAATGGTATTTGTGGATGGTCCTTTAAGACTTACCACATTTACCATTAAAAAATGTAAAGATTATATGAATGATTAGATTGATTAGATTAACTCTGGTTTTATGTATATTTTTAAAAATGTATATTTTTTCTATAGTATATTTTTTTGTTTGTTTTTTATTTTGAAGTATTTTACTAACTAAAGTAAAAGTAAAGTCAAAGTAGTAGCGGTTTTGTAGTGAACGGACGTGCTTTTGCTACGAAATAAATAAAATAATAAAATTGATATTGCAAGTTTTATTTATTTGTTTATTTATTTTTCAAATCTTATCAATAATGAGTTCAAAACTTAACACTGAAATCTCAATAAAATTAGTTCGTGAAATATTTCAAGAAATGTTCCAAAAACAACAAAAAGATATTTTAGCGTTAATAAGTGCAAATTTAAAACTGGCTAATGATCGAATTGATGGATTGCTAAAAGAAATTAATACATTAAAGAATTCTTTTGAAGTTTTAAAAAAGGAAAACGAAAACCGAAGTACTGATCTTAAAAAAATAAACAAGCATAAGCATAAGCATGATAAAGTATGAAAAAATACAAAAAGACATCGAAGAAAGTCTAACGTTCTATCAGGATTGCCATGATAAAAAAGTCAGCGATTTGGAAAAAAAATTGATAAATGATAAAAAAGTTAGTGATGTGGAAAAAAAATATGGTCGAATGCAACCATAGGGGAGAATGAAAAAAATAGATTTAGACAACTAGAAGATCGTCAAAGGAGAAACAATCTTCGAATCGAAGGAGACAAAGAAAATGATAACGAAAACTGGGATGATACGGAAGTAAAAATAATAAACCTTTTTGAAAATAACCTCAATGTAAAAGATGTAATCATAGAAAGAGCGCACAGAACTGGTACTATCGATAATAAAAAGCCTAGAACAATTGTAATTAAGTTACTAAATTATAAAGACAAAGTTAAGATTTTCAAAAACGCCAACAAACTAAAAGGTTCTGGAATTTATATTAATGAGGATTTTTCGCTAGAAACTACTATAATAAGAAAGAAACTTCTTGAAGAAAGCAAAACGCATAGGATAAACGGTAAATATTCTGTTGTTATATATGATAAGCTCATTGTTAAAGAATTTAGAAAAAAAAATCATGTTAAATGATTTTTTTTTTTTTTTAATTTATATTGATTTATTTTTTATTTAAAATGGCTGATAATATTGTTTTATCAAACATAAATTTTAATTCACAGAAAAAGCCAATAATTTTAAACAACTATTCGGATCCCGATTATAATTTTTTTAACGACAGTCAAGTAATTAAAAATACTAGCCCGATATACTATAACCCAAATTCAAAAAATATTGATAAAGGAATGGAATATAATTCGTTTTCAATGCTTTACATTAATATTAGAAGCATTCAAAAAATTTTGAGTCATTGAAACAATTTTTACATAAAATCGACATTAGATTTCAGGTAATTTGTCTCAGCGAGACATGGTGTCACGATGTAAGCATTGAAAACAATTCCAATTTTCAATTACCTAATTATAAAGTAATTCATCAAGTTAGAGCATCAAATAAGGAAGGTGGAGGTTTGTGTATATACATAAAAAATTCAATTTTATTCAAAAGGAAACCACAGTTAAGTTCAACCACTAATGACTATGAATCTTTATGTGTTGAAATTATTAATAAAACTTCAAGAAATATCGTCATCCATGCTTTATATAGACCGCCCTCAGAAAGTATTAAGGCATTTAAAAATCACAATAAAAGTATAATTAAAAAAAAATTATCTTTAAATAAATCGGTTTATATTGTTGGTGGCATTAATCTTAATATATTAGAATACGACAAAAATAAAAACATTAAGAACTTCTTTAACACAATTTTTCAAAATAGTTATATTCCCCTAATCAATAAACCAACGCGAGTAACTAGAGAAAGTGCAGCATCTTTAGATCAAATTATTACATATGATTTCGTAAATATTAATTATAAGGATAGGTATATTTAAATCTGACATTTCTGATCACTTCCCTATTTTTATTCTATCGCAAAAATGCATCGACTATGATGCTCTTAGTGATAGAAAAAAATTAATTACAACACGGTTAATAAACGACGCTTCCATCAAAAATTTTCATAAACTTCTTACTGGTGTCAACTGGGACACCCTACAACTAAATCTAAATGCCGATATAGCATATGATATCTTTTTAACTGAATTTCTTAATCATTATAATAAAGCCTTCCCGGAAGTTACTAAAGTTATCAAAACAAAAACACTTTTAAACCTTTGGATCACGAGGGGCATTCTTAAATCCTCAAAAAAAAAAACAACGTTTATATAGCAAGTTTTAAAAAAAAAAACTCTTAAAAATGAAACTAATTACAAAACCTATAAACGGCTATATGAATCAGTTTTAAAACGCTCAAAGAAACATTACTATTCGGAACAATTATTTAAACACAAAAATGATTCGGAAAAAACATGGCAAATTATAAAGGAGGTAATCGGTAAAAAACGTTTATACGGTAATTTACTTCCAAAAAATCTTTAAGTTAATAACAATTGTATTGTAAATAAATCCTTAGTGGCCAAAACACTTAATCAGTTTTTTGTAAATATAGGTGCTATTTTATCATCAAATATAGCAACTTCTCAAATACACTTTAAGTCTTACGTAACCACAAACAACATTAGTGTTATGGCTAATCCTAAACTTACGGAAAATGAATTATTAACATTTAAAATACAATTTTATTTGCAGATGATACCAGCTTGTTTTATTCCAATAAAGATATCAATATATTATTCCAAACATTAAACAAAGAACTAGACAAACTAACCCAATGGTTTAAATCAAACAAGTTATCTTTAAATATCACTAAAACAAAATACACTTTATTCCGTCGCCTACATAAAAAATCAGATATTTCCTTAGAACTCCCAGACCTTTTTATCGACAATTAGGCGTGTTTCTAGACGAAAATGTAACCTGGAGGGAACACATAGGTGTAGTTGAAGATAAAATATCAAAAAATTTAGGTATAATGTACAAAGCAAAGCAGTTATTACATCGATCTTGTTTAAAAAACATTTACTTTTCTTTTATTCATTGCTACTTAAGTTATGCGAACATTGCTTGGTGTAGCACTAACGCGACGAAAATAAAAAAATTGCTTAGCAAGCAAAAACAGGCTATAAGGATAATTTCAAACGTAGATCGTTTTTCACACACACAAACACTTTTTAATGAACTCAATATCCTAAATGTATATAAACTAAACCTCTATCAAGTTCTTATTTTCATGTTCAAACTTGATAAAAATATATTACCAATCTTATTTTATTCAGTTTTTGAAAAAATAAATCACATATACCCTACAAGATTTTCAAAATACAATTACATTCAATCTAAAAATTCTCTATTGTAAACCGAGGACCAAAGTTGTGGAACATAATATTAAATAATGAAAAACTAATTATTCTCTAAACCAATTCAAAACAAAACTTAAGCAATTACTTTTGTTAACTGAAAATGAATTAAATTTTTTCTAATAAAACTTCTTTATATTAGAAATCAATAATTAATAGTTAATTAATTAATTACTTTAAATTATTAATACATAAATTTAGAAGTAAACAGATTTCAGAAAAGTCTTTGTCCTACCAGGTGATGATCATGATGATTGTGATGATGATATACGTGATAATGATGAGCATATGTAATTTAGATGGTGATCATCATATCATGATGTGGGTTCATTTTCAGTATTTTATAGAAATGTATATTATCACAAAATTGTATATTTAAGTTCAGAAACTAACACTCCACAGTTACTGAAAAAAAAAGAAAGTTGTAAATAATAAAAAAAGACACTTGCTCCAGCCCGTGCTATTCCTCCTTTGACATTTTTATGTATTGAAAATTTAAAAATAAATAACTTTTTTAAACAAGGTTCTGTTGCTGAAGTTTTAGAAGAGGATGTGTTTTTAACCTTTTTTCATTTGAATATTCTTTTTTCTTTTTGTAACTAAATTCCAAAATGTTCTGAAACAATATTTTAGTTAGTTTATGTAAATAGGACACAAATATGCATGAAAATTTATCAAGTTGAATTGATGGACCTTTTTCAAAAGCAATTAGTTAGACAACTAATGGGATGGAGACCCGTCCACTTCTATGGTATTGTACTTTATTGACTAGAAAGTTTTTTTTCAATGAAGAACATAATAAAAAAAGTGCTTTTTAAGGTGATAATTTCTTTATTTAATTTTAGTGCTTTATTTCTAAAAAATGTGCTTTGATTGTAGAAAAATGGAATTATTTTATTGTTGCCTATTGAGATGATATCAACTTAGTTGCGTGCTGATCAGTTGCTGGATGAATTAAAGCTCTCATAGCTCCATAAATCAGTATTGCATCATCAGTTGCATCTAATGCTAAAATTGAAACACATATTAAGCGTTAGTATACTGAATTTAACTGTTTCATTATTGTTAATTTTTTGTTATTTTAGTTTTTGGGGTCTTAAGTGATATCCAATGGATGTTTATCTGTGAGATCGTTTCTCACAGCAAAAAAACACTTCATTGCATTGGTTTATAGTAATCTCGCAATTTATTCTTGGAGTTATTTTTATATAATTTTTTTTTTGATAATAATATGAACTTGTTTTATGTTTAAATATTGTTTTAAATTTTATATCTACTGTTGTTTTGTTAAATACAATAGGGTTGAGGTGCAGAATGTTTAAAAAAAAGTTTTTTAATTATCCTAACGTTTATATATGTGAGTGTAATGTACATTTTAATCATACATTTTAGTTTAATTGTTTACTATTTTTCACACAGTTTAACATTGTGTTATTTAGATGCTGCGGAAATAAAAGCTTTAACCTCAAGAGCATCAGAAGAAGAGTTTAAACATTAACTGAAGAGATATTTTTGGCTTTTTGGGGATCGAAATGGCGGAAGAAAAGCTCGAAAGGCACGTTCTTTGTATAAAAAGTTATTTACATAAATAACAATTTGAACTTATAATAACATTTTTTTATTTTTTATTTCATTATTTTTTAACACACTTTTGGTTAGGAATAAATTTCGAAAATACTTATTTATTTATTTCGATTTAAGTTGGAATAAATTTCGAAAAGTACTTATTTGTTTATTCATGCGGGATAATACATTTGTACAGAAACAGCTAATAATAACGTCCTAATGTATAAGTAAAAAGTAATGCTTTAGTAATCACACGCGACCACGAACAAATGTTGGAAAATGATCACGGATCAGTACCTGGTAATAGATAATGCTGGTCAGTGCTGGTATGCTGGCCGTTTTGATGCAGGCCAGTAATCGACAGCCGTCATCGCGTCATAGTCGCAAGCGAAACTGGGTCAGCATTGGGCCGCTAGCGGGAGGCTGTCTGGGAATTGTTACATGTAAATTTTCACGGGAGTAAGAAAATTGCGGGAGTAAGAATATTGCCAAATCCGTTTTTATCTTTTGATAAAAAACAAAATTTGCTTTTGGCTTCATTCATGTTGTCTAATTTAAATCTTGGATAACTGTGATAAGACAAAGTTAAGTTACAGGATTTATTAACATCGTAAAGTTATAACAGCTCATCATGGTTAATTATGTAACCAGATTAAGAAATATGTAACTGATTACAAAACGAGATATCTTTATATACAAAAATAATCATTCAGAACTATACAAAAACGTTTCATACCGCGACATATTCATTACATTTTTTGTGACAGTATTTTACTTTAAAACGGCTGCAACAACGACAATTTACAAAGTCATAACTTTTACGTTCTAGTTGCAGTTGTTGTTTTGATTTCGTAAATTAACTTGTCTCGCGCTAACATAACCGTTGTTAACCTTTAGTTAGAAGTCGCTAACTTTAATTTAATAAAATTAATAAATATTTAAAATTGCAATTTATTATAAAAATTAAAGTAAAAAATTTTATTTTTTTTAATTCTTATACAAAAGTGAAATAAAAAGTAAATTTTAAGCTCATGAGAATAGGTTTTAAGCATAGCGTTCTCTACTACAGGCCTATTCATCGCACAACCGGATTTTTTTGTGGAGGCCTACTTTTTTACGGCGAAAAAATTATTTTTCCACGTTCAGACCAGATACAATGTCATGTCGTTTATGACAAATATTTAAATAATGGAATATAATACAATGTTATTAAACTTATATAATTTAAACATGGATTTGCAGATATGATTTAAAGCAAATAATATATTTATAAAATTTAGATTAAATCATCATGCCAAATAAATGTTGTGTGTATGCTTGTCACACCAACTATCAAAGTGAAAAAAACAAAATATCTGGTGAAGTTAATAAAATATCAGTGTATCGGTTTCCAAGTGATAACGTTGAGCGTGAAAAATGGATAAAAGCTAATCCAAACTCTAATTTGGTTGTTACCAAGTATACTGTTATCTGTGAGTTACACTGGCCTCCACATTTTGATACAGTTATAGTGCGTGGAGGAAAACGTCGACCAAAAAATCCTCCTTCTGTTTGGCTAGGAATACCTTTATCTCAAATTCCAACTGGTTATCCAACTGAAAGATCTACCAAAAGATCTTTAAGTGACATTAGAAGTACAATAGATGATGAGCTAGATACATTTCTTTAAAGGGATAAAGCTACTTTTTGTGACATTAAAAACAAGTTTATTGATAGCAGTGATCACCAATATCCAGTTATATCGTTTATGGTTGATGGCTATGTTGTTATACAATCTTTGCAATTTTTTAATGGAATACCTTTTTTTGTACTTAAAATTTATGAAAATCTTACCTTTTAAACATTTCATTATGGGATTAAGTGTCACATTTCTAGCTTAACAGTAAATCGAATCTTAACTGTTGACTCCTGGTCTAAGTTTGATGAGATACTTCGTTTTTTAAGCTCTTTGAAAATTGATAATAAAAAAGAAGTAATTATGCAACATGTTTCAGTTATGGGACCAAAATTAGTTGGAGATAAACTTTATACACCTGAAATACTTATACGCTCTTTTGTATGTTTCTTAACATCCAAGGGCATTAAATAATTGCTTAAGAAATGATTATCAACTTCCATCATCAAATGTAAAAGCTATTATATGTGATGGGAATCGTGTCAATCAGGCTTTTGTTAAAATGTACACATTCATTTCGGGAAAACCATGGGTAACATTAGTTGGAAAGTATTTACTTTATGATTTTGTACACCTCATAAAAAATATTCGTAATCTTTGGTTAACTGAAAAAACTCAGGAATTAATATTTGACGATAACGGAGCAACCAGGATTGCAAAATGGACTCATTTAAAGCAGCTTTACAATGCAGAATCCAGAAGCTTTCTAAAGTTATCTGACCTGAATGAAACTTCTATTTCTCCTAAACCTGTTGAACGACAGTGTGTATTAAAAGTTTTAAGAGTATTTTCAGAAAAAACTTATGCTGCTCTTTTGCAACATCCTGACATGATACATATTGATGTTAATGACACTGCTATATTTATTAATAAAGTTATTATTTGGTGGAAAATTTTAAATGTCAAAGAAAATTTTAAATGAAAATTTTAAATTGGTGCTGATACAAGGCATAATGATCCTTTGCAAGCTATTATCAACAATCCTGATGACAACCATTTAAATTTAATACTACAATTTGGTGATATGGCACTTAAAATGGCAGGTCCCAAAGGTAAGCGTATTAAACAGCTTTCTAAAGATACTGCAACTTGTATACATCAAACTTGTTATGAAATAGTAGATTTATGTAGATATTTACTTAACACTACGCAAAACTATGTACTTCTTGGTCAATTTACTTCAGATCACCTGGAAAAAGAATATAGTATACTTCGTCAAGGTTCTGGTGGTACATATTTTCTTAGTGTTCAACAAGTTATTGAAAAATTACGTATCAAATATGCATCTTTACTTTTGAAGTTAAATGTAGATATTGACAATTTTAATGTGAAGTCTGGTCATCAATGTGCATTATGTGATTACAAATTGTCTGAAGACTGCTGCGAAATTCTTGATAACTTGCAAGATCTAGAATCTTCTATTGCTGATGATGTTAAAATGTCACTTATTCACATTGCTGGTTATGTTACACCAAATGATAAAGAACAAACTGATTATGAACTTTTAGATCAAACAATGTTCTATTTTCAGAAATATGGTCAGTTTTCTAAATTTTTGGATCGTGGTGGATTAAAATTCCAACTGATAATTCATGCCAATGGACATTTTTTTGTTTTGTAGTTTTTCAAATAGTTAAAGATCATGTATGCCGAAAATCTTTAAGTAGTATTTTTATGATTATATCAGACTATTATTTATTGGATATGGAAGAACATCATTGTGTAATATTGAGCAACATTTTTTTTTTAAATTTATGTACCACTGTCACTCCAAGATCTGGCAAAGAACCTGCACTAAAATTATTAAAAATCTCTTAAAAGTCTACTTAGTTGTCTACTGTTTATAATATATTCAGTATACTTTTTTATAAAAGGTTTATAAAAGTTTCATATATTAGTTGGTTTTTTTTTCAGGTTTTTTTTAACAATTTTAATCAAAATTTATCTAATATTTTTTGTTTGGTTGAATAATATTTCTACTCAATATAAGAAAATATCAATTTTGTATTTAGCTGTTAAAGCCAAAACTAAAGGTGAAATAATATAATTATGTAAATGTGTGAAATTTGAAATAAGAAAAAAATTTCTTTGCCTTTTATTTACATTGTTAATTACTTAATATTAATTTTCTTTTTTCATCAAAAAAAATTATTAGGCTATACAGATAATTAAAATTACTTTTTAGTTTTAAAATTACGAAGTTATTATCTTTTTTGCCGTAAAAAAGTAGGCCTCCACAAAAAAATCCGGTTGCGCGATGAATAGGCCTGTAGTAGAGAACGCTATGGTTTTAAGATTTTAAAAAATGAGTTTAAAAGTTTTAAAATTTCAAAACGAAAGTCAGACTGAATAATTATTTGGCAAAAAAAAAAAAAAAAGCAAGTATTATTATTTTTTGTGTATTTTTTCAGACTTAAAAATAAGATAGAGTTCTTTAGGTAATGAAATTTGATATTGAATACCATTTTCTTTTATTTCAAACAACATTTCATATTCTGTAGTTAAAATTAGTAAAATCAGAGGTGGTACAAAAAGTATTGGCAACCCAAGTTAAGGTTAGAATTAAGACTTTATGAAATATTCATGAACAAAATAAGTTGCTTTAATTATAGCTCTTTTCTGAAGTTTTTTTAATCAATTTTAACTATGAGAAAATACTACTTTGACCGGTAATTCATTACTTGTGGTTGCTGCTCAATTAAGGAGATAATTTTGTCTGCAAGAACTTTTAGTCAATTTGACTTAGCTTGGTTATGACAACGTTTCTGAATATGATTTGAATATATATATATATATATATATATATATATATATATATATATATATATATATATATATATATATATATATATATATATATATATATATATATATATATATATATATATAGATTTCTTCAGAAAACTAAGTATAAAAGGAATTTTTTTTTAGAAATTGACTATTGTGCCCTCCTCTCCACTTTGAAACCCGTGTTGTTGGCCATGTAACTTACCAATAAATTTACTGGTAAGTTCAACGGTAAATTTTGAAAAATTATCGGCTGGTAAATACTGAGCTTTTTTAATGTAGAATGATCAACATGGTATTATAATTAAATAGTTTTGTAGAACTTTTTTTTAATATAAAAAAATTCACTTTTTTATAAAAAGTTAAAAGAAGCAGTAAACACTGATATAACCAAAACATAAAAATAATGAAATGAATATTAAAATAACAATAAAAACTGTCAAAAATTTTTTTTTTTACCCAAAACAAATTCTGGCAATGAATAAAGAAGCAGCGATCAAACCAGCATCTCTACCTATGCAAAAATTAGAACAGGTTAACAGAATATTATAAAATAGTAACTAAAAATTAGTAAATAGTTTTTTTAAAGGCCTATCATTTTTCCAAAAAAGCTTCAGGATTTTCATTGCAACTCAAACTATCTACAAAAAACTGATAACAATGTTTCAATAACAACCAATAATATGAAATGTTATAACTAACAAATTTTTTCGTTTTCAAATTCAAAAAATTGATTTAAAAAGTTATTAGTTTAAAAAATGCCACTATAACATCATTTATTGCCAAGGGTTTATAAAACCTAACTTTTACCTTTTACTTTTTCATGTAAGCAATATAAATTGTAGATTGCAGTCACTCTATTTATGGCAACTGAACCATCTAGTAACAAGTTGTGTTGTTTTTTTGATGTTGTGGCCTGTGTGGTGTGCCGGCTTTACTCTCAAAAATTCTCCCCGTAAAAAATTTTTAATTCCCTGGTTAATCTATTAGATAACAAATCAATCACTGGATTTAAAGTGCTTTAAATTACGACAAAATGGATTACCCAGCTACTCAAATGTAAAACTCACATCAAATAAATATTATCATAATAAATAAACTTTATTTTATGCTCTTTAGCTATAACAATTTAAAAAAAAAAATTGAACATAAAATGTGACATTAAATGTAACATAAATATGTTTTTGTTCTCTTTTTATATTACACTGTAATTATACTCTTTTATTAATGTAATTTATTTAGTTTTTTTTTAGTTTTTTTGATTGTTTTTTAATTCTGTTTAATTGATTCAATTATTCAGAATCAATTGCAGAGAGAATGCCAATTCTATTCTATTATAGTTTGTAAAAGTATTTATTTTTTTACAGTATTACATTTTTATTTAGTTTTATCATATGATTGCTATATGTATGAAACAATAACTAATAGGGGTCATCCATAAAAGTACCTACGCTTATATTTCGACCTCCAATTCCTTCCTCTCCTACCCCCTCCTTTCCTCCACATCTCCCTAAAAGTGTCTACGCTTTTAACCTACCTACTCAACATTTTATGTTATTTTTTTTTAATTTAGTGACTCCTTACTTTTATATTTGACCCACTGCCTCCCATCTCATAAACGCCATTTGCAGACCTTCTCTTCACCAACGAGCGTACGTACAACAAGCGTATGGACAATCCCTAACGCAGCCAACATTTGGACAAAAAAAGATGTCTTTTACCGTCATTTGAACGTTAAAAACTTTTAAACGACAAATTTTTCTGACCAAATACTGACTTAAAAGCATTGTGTGACAATTTTTATTTGTGTTGTAAAACAAACATTTATAGTTAATATCACCCATTTAGCTTTAATATCATCCAATTGTTGAATAAAAAAACACCAAAAAAAAAAAATCTACTAACTTTTTCTGAATCTCAAAGAATATCGAATATGTATATAGAGAAAAAAATCAATAATAATAACTAAGTGAACCATGTTAAAATATACCTTCAGTTTAGTTGTTCAAACATCCCGGGTTCTAATAACGTCTTCTTTTATACTTTTGTGACACTTGATGCATTTTTGCTATTGTATTGTTTCATATCACTTATTGGGTCTATATTATACTATTTTGTACCTATTTTAATCACAAAAACAAACAGTTTTGTAAAGTAATCTTAAAATTTTGATGTTGAATTATCCATTCTGTAATCCGCATAGTTTTTGATTCCTAAGTAATTTATTTTCTTCAGGACGAGTTAATCAATTTTATAATGATTATTTTTACCTTGGCTTGCCGTTATATAGTTATATAGCAAAAACAAACAACAACAACAACAAAAAACAATTACTTTTCAGCTTAAATAAGATTAAATATATCTTGTGATCAGAATCTTAAAGAAGCCGTTTTGAAAATGCTTTTTTGTTAATACATAGCTAAATTTCTTAACATGCCTGAATCAAATCTAATCACAGAAACTAAAATACTTTACAGTAAACAAAAATACTCTTGCAGGTGAATATTTGAGACAAAAAAATGTGCATCTTTAAAGCCTCTCATTCGTGAACTAACTTTAAACATTTAGAACTAACTTTAAACATTTAGAGCTTTAAATATTAGTAAACTTAATAACCATCAAATAATGCTATTTATGTCTAAAGTAAAGTGTAGGTTATCTCCAGTAACATTTCAATATTACTTTATTGAAGTTTCTCATAAATGTCCTACCAATTGTTTTAGAATAGCTTTTTTGTTCATAAAACCCATGTTATGTTAAGTTTAGCTCAAAATCAATGCCGTGGTCTATTTGTTTGTAAAAACTTTCTTCATATTATTATTAAAAACTATCTTTCCTCTAGATAATAAAGTAACTTTATTTTTCTCCAACCAATAGAGATACCATATAGAATAAAGGATAGCTTAGAACAGTAAACATTACGGCTGAACATAACATTATGACTTAGACATAAACATAGTATATGTCGAAGCCATAATATTACTACATTGGTATTTGCTACTGTTTACTAAATGTGCAAAGAGTAAATATTATTTAAGAAATTTGTTTTATGTTACAGATTTCCAAAGATTTATCGTTACAAAATAATTAGATTGCTGCAATACGTAAAAATACTTTAATCCAACAAAGAGTTTAAAATTTGTTGATAGTAATTTACACCAGATTGATATATCGTTAGCGGTTGAAGTTCAAAAATGAACTTAAAAAAGACCGTCCTTATACAATAAAGCTATAGCATTATTGATTTTCCAAGTAGTTTACAGAATAAATTATACCTAGACCACTAAAAGTGAAAACAAAACTAAAACAATAAATGATGCTACTTCTATTGAAATTAGCCTTTAAATAGCGTTTTTAGCCGAACCTGGAACATCCTTTAAGAATTAAAAAAAACAACAACAACTTGGAACCTACTTTAAAAAAAGAAAATCTTGTGTGAATGATTTTAAAAATATTTTTTACACCAAAGAGTATCTAAATTACAATTTTTACTTAAACATTCAAAGGAATTATGATGAAGAATCCCACTTTAAACATTATGTAAGTAATATTTAATAAAAATTTAAACTAAAAAAACTTATTTGAATTTTCTATTCAAGTTTGTTAATTAGGTTTAGTTGAAATTGTGTTAAATATTTCAAAATTATTAAAGCTTTATGCTTTGCCTATTTCTACAAAAAACCTTTTCAAGCAATTACAAAAATACAAATGCAATAAAGAGTTAAAAAAACTTAGCTCTTACTCTCAATTTCTCATAGAGTTTATGCCAGGAAAACTTTTACTTATTTGGTTCTTCATTCAAAAATACTACAAAATTGGTATGAAAAAGTCACGTGGGAACTTGAATTTCAATGAGAATTAATTAAGGTTTTTAAACTTAATGAGCAAAACTAAAAAAAAAGAAAAAATCACGTATCTGCTCATTAATTAATAAAAAAATGACATTTTAAAAGTAATTGAATGGGGCGGTGAAATGTTTTCAAGGTAGGTTGTGCGTTTACACAAAGGTAGAAAGTTTGTGTTTGATTACTCAAAAATAATTTAACAATAATTTTTGGTTTGTGGACGTTGGTTCTTAATATTAAAGGGATTGCGCAGTTGAAGCAAAAGAATAAATTTTTTTTTGATTAATAGCTTAAATGATCTGTTAAAGCTACTATAGGCTACTTTCTAATAAATGTAATCTTAGGAGTTCAAAAGATTAACTAGATGAAATATCTCAAACAAGCTGTGATTGGACTATTGTGCTGCTGGCATGCCAATGCTGCTCCCCGGTGTAACTTTAGGCGACTAGCCGCTGTTGAAAAAATGAATTAAAGGTTTCCTAAGCTACTTTTTTTTAACTTGCCGGCTAAAGAGCAAAAAATGGCATGTCAGCATCGGTAAGAACATCGTGGTATGCTGTAGTTTTACCAACATAAAGCAGAACTTGCATACGCCGCATTAAATAATACAATATGTTCGTAATAATAGTAATATTGTAGTAATATAAATCAATAATAATCTTAGCCCATTAAAAAAAAAAAAAACATTCATTATTCAGTTATACCATTTTTACCTTTATATTGTAAGTTTTCTAACTGGACTTTTGTCTTTTTTATAATTACTCGCTTCATACTTACTTTAACTTAATTTTTTTTTTGTATTTGCCTTTTGTATTAATATCTTCTAAATTTTGACTAGACTTTTATTCTAGTTGCAAACATTAATAAACAGATGCCTAAAATATCTGTCAAGGAGAAAGATCCTTTTTAAAGATGCATTAAAATACGAGACTATTGCATTATTAAAAATATTGGTTCTACTGTTGAAAAGATATTTAGAGATGCTGAACAAGATGATTATTCTTAACATGTTTTCCTGATTTTCACTTAGCTTTTTATTAAAATTTTGAAAAAAATGGTATTAAGATAAAAAGTTTCTATTTACCTTAATACTCTTGAGTGGTTGAGTGGTAATAAAAGGGTGAGTTGGAATTTTAGTTTAGATCTAATAAACAGGAAGGGAGGGGGGAGGGAAGGGGGTTCAATAAAAGGAAGTGAGTTGGAATTTTTTATGTTACAATATAAGTATTTTTTTATAAAAAATTTCAGTTTATAAATCCAAACTAATATTTTTTACAATGCATACATAAAACTATTTAATTAAAGCGTGGTTTGCGGTGAACTGCCCATTTTCGAACAGCTGTTTCGTCATAACTTAAATTGGATTTAATATGCTATACTTTGGTGAAAAATAAAACTAAAGCTAATTTTTGAGAAATCAAGATTTACTAGGTTGGCAATTTTTAAAGCTTGTTTACTCTGAAAATTTTTGTTTTTTTCATTGACGAAAAGAACTATTTTTTCGTTTTTAAGGCCGGTTTTCAATAAAAATTTTTTTAGTTTTGAGGTATAAAGTTTTTGTTGATAACAAGTAAAAGTAATTAAACAGAGGGAGGGGTGTAGGAGGAGGGGTCTTAAAATCATTTTCCAAAAATCAATAAACGTCCCAATCCTTTATCAAGGACTCGACAATACGATGTTTTAACACAATTTCTTCGTGTTAAAAAATCCCGTTAAAAAAACAAAAACAAAAAAAACAAAAAACCCAGAAAAACTTCAAAAATGAACTGTATATAATTTTTAAAAATAAATGGAGGCACTTTGAAATCAAATACTAAAACAATAATAACATCAATTTTTGAAAGATACCACACGATCTAAACAGTTTGTCGATTTTATCAATCAGTCAGTCATTATCAATCAATGAGGATATTTCTGAAAGACAAGGAGAGGTCAAAGTATGTTTTAGTGAATGTTTGTACTCTTTGAAATAATTATAATAATGCAGAGGTTTTGACAGGTGTTTCTAGTATTTGCTCTCGAATTTAGGAAGTTTTTTTTAAAGAGTTTTTATAGTTTTAATTTTAGTCACTGCATATTTTATGATTTTATTTTGTAGTAACTATTTATATTCAATAGTCTTATATTAAATGACTTTACTTTTTTTATAGATAAATTCAAACATTATCTAATAATTTTTTTTTTATATGTCATTGATTTATTAAATTGCCTACTGCAAAAACGTTATTTTAATTTAGTAAATTTATATGACTTGAAATTTACTTTATTAATCATTACAGTGCAGTTAGAATGAATTCTACATAATTGAGATAAAAATAATTTTGCTTAGAAGTATCATTACAAAACCAACTTTATTGCCTTTTATTAATACAACCCTCAATGTTATTATTTTCATATATTAAGCTCATAGTTATTTTAGGTATTATTATAACAAACTTTTAGCTTTTACTGATTTAATATGTGAATAAAGTCTTTATGCCGTAAACTAAAACCAAGGAGAGCTAAATAGATTACAAAAAATAAGTTTTTATATATTATATCTTTTAGATAATATATCGAGTAAATACTACAAAATAAAATCTTATATTCTAATTAGATTATAAAATAACTTATATAAATACGAGTTAAAACTATTAGATTTTTAGTAACTTTGAATAATTTTATATGCAAAATTGTTTAGTTAGGAATGTTAATTCGAAAAATGTTTTAAAGTTCCGAACAAAAATTAGTAGTTGGCTTTTTTAACTAAATTTTTTTTTTCAAGGGGTGTAGGAGGCATTTTTCTATTTATTTACTACTGTTCAATTTATAAACAAATATATTCCTGTTGTATCATACAAAATGTTCAGTAAAATCGCTAACGGATTTATTCAAAAACATAGTCATAAATTTATTTCTTTGTCACCTCACTTATTTAGTTCCTTATTATCCAACTACTTATTACGAATACGTGATAAGCGGCCGTAGTAAACTGGTGAGAGCGCTTACATTATAATCAAGAAACCCGAGGTTCGATACAAGCTCTGGTCATACTTGCATTATAGATAATAATAAAGACATAAAATTCCTATTTAAATACTCTACCATAGTGCTCTGTGACAAGAACGTAAACCTTTTTTATAGGACCTCAACAATAATCTTAAAAAATATTTTTCTAAATATCTTAAAAATATACTAAAAAAGATAGAAACTTTATTATTTGATATGCACTATTGTTATATGCGAAACAAAACAAGTTAAAAACCTTGCTTTTTCGACTGTTTTGCTCAGACTGTTTTGCATCAGAAGAAAAATTTACATTTTTTTAAAATTCTGTTACGAATTTGTTATGGAAACTTAAAATTATTTTTTTAAATAAAATGAAAAGTACCAGGAGCGGATCTAGGGTGTCCTATTGCACCGCTAAATTTAAGGGCATCTCTTTTTTACTTTTTTTCATAATGAAAAATTAAAGTAGAAATTAAAATCTGATATTCTCAAAAAATGTAGAATTTGTTTTAAACTAAAAAAAATTGTTACATCTAAACTCGATTTTATTTGATCTCTATAAATACTTATTCATTACTTAGACAAAATTTCCTTCGTTTTGGAGCAATTGATGCAATTGTTCTTCACCAAATACAAATGTGATTGGTTAAAGAAGAAATATTTTAGGCTTTAACCAATCGTATTTGTACTTTTTTACAAATTTTTCATACCACTTTGTAGCAAGTGATGCAATTGTTCTCTAAATCATAAATGATTGGTTAAAAAAAAGTTTAAACCAATCACTATTTATTAAAATAACAATTGCATTAGTTGCTACAAACCTTCCGCAAAAAAATAAACTGAAAAATAAACTGAAGAATAAACTGAAAAATAAACAACCAAAACTGTTTCAAATATGATAGGAGAATGTTTTTATTAACCAATCAATTTTGGAGAAAGTTTAGAGCAATTGCATCAGTTGCTCCAAGTTGTTCAAAATTTACAAAATTCTGATATGCCGCTTCATATACGTACTTCGCTCGTTTTTGTCGTGGATTTCGCTAGTAAATTAAAGTTTTGAAACAAAGATGAATTTTTTAGTTTCAAATGTAATTAAGGCTAGGTATTTTCAAAATATATGCATATATAAAAATTAGTTAACTAAAGAGTTGACAACTTTAAATAACAAGTGTCCAATGCAGCCATATAGTCAGTCTTGAAAATTCTGAAATTGGTTGTTTATCCGGAAGCCAGACGATAGTAAAGATTATGGTGCTTTAAGGTAAAACTCTTTTACTGAAATTAATGGTGTTATATATTTCCAGCTAGAAAATAAAGTAAACTGATCTTGTTTTTTATACTTTTTTTATTTATTTTTACTTATACTTTACACTTTGTTAGTCCTAAAAATAAAACAAATAAAAAATAATTCTCTGATGTTTCTTCTACATCAAAAGGTAATTCTGCAAAACATGTCAAAATCTAATCTAAAATTAACTTTAAAAAAGACAATGTTTTTTTAGAGTTGTTTTTTGAACTTTCTATAGACTTTAAAATATTTGAGTGATTATATTCCAACTCAGTTAACATTCCTTTATACAAAGACTTACATATTTATATGATGTTTCAACATATCTAATCCATGGTAAACTTTTAACCGCTGGCAAAGACGATGCAATTTTGATAGATATGGTAAACAAAGTATTTCGTCCAAATTCTATATTTGTTTATCCTTTTATTTAATAGACATTTAATAGACTATTAATACAAAATAAAAAAATTATTTAAATTTGAATGACTCAGCCACTATTTTTGGATAGCTTATTCTAAAAATAGCAAAGAAGATTGAGTTTACTGTTTTCCTTTTACTTTGCTATGTGCTAGTATTCCAAATAAGTCTGGAATACTGAATTTAGTTTTCAAGCCTTATTATGAATGGGGTAATGCTGTTCTTGATTTTGAAAAACATAAAAAAAAAGTTGTGTTTAACAATGCATTACGTTCATTTTGCAACCCCAAAAGTAATGTTATTGAGATTGATTTAAACAATTCTTATTTAAAACTTTTTTCTGATAACTGAAAAAATTTTGTTCTTATAAATAAAACAATAATATTTCTTATTTGGAAAAGGTAACTTCATACAGCTTTTAAAAACTTGTGTTGATGCTGGTGATCAAATATTAGCTAGTCATCTTTTTTTAAGTCCAAAAAATGCAACCTTTATATCAAAACTACCCAAAACCAACTTATTGATTCATGTTGGAAAACAGATGAGGTAGCTTTAATAAAATATGTTTAGCATTCCAATTTTTTTTTAATTCTTTGTGATAAAGCAGTTGAATGTTCAAATACTGAACAAATGTCACTTTTTTAAAGATATGTAAATTCAAATAATTTTGAGTAATTTTGAATAATTTTGATAATTGAAATTTGCAAGGATTTTCTAACATTTATTGATTACAGGACTGGTATATCTAGTCTAAGTCTATCTCTAAATTTACTTTCTATTAAATTTACAAAAATTACTTACTAAAATTACTTAATACACTTCAAGAGACTTTTTGGACTTGATATACAAAATTGTAGAGGCCTAGGGTATGATGGCACAGGATTTATAGGAGGTAAATATAAATGAGTTTCTTCTTGAATAAAAGCTCTTAATCATAATGCTTTTTTTTGTTAATTATACAAGTCATAGACTTTGTTTAGTTGTAGCTATTGCTTTTAGTTTGGCTTTTGGTTTTAGTCTTGATATTTAAGAAGTGAGACCTAGATTGTGTACTTTTCAGGTTTACCAGTATAATTATCTAACAAATGCAGTTTGTGACTATTTAAAACATAATATTACTTCTCTATTAATTGAACATCTTATTAATGAGCTAAATGATAGGTTTCCAGAAAATGTTACGTTTGATTATAAAGGTCTAGCAGCAGTTCCTTCAACTGTTCTGTCCAGAATACAAGTTAAGAAACCATGGAAATCTGATTTTTATGAATTTTATGAATTTCTAATTATATGAATATGCCTCATTTTTTTTCAATACATACTGAGTTAGATTTATGAGAATTATTTTTGAAAAATATTCCTTTAACTGTTGCTAGTATTTTAAAAGCCATTGACATGAGAAGTTTTCCAAATATAACAAAAGCATTTATTTATGTATTAGGAATAGTTCCAATAACAACTTGTGAATGTGATAGAAGTATTTCAGTTATATATATAACTAAATACAGTTATATATATATATATATATATATATATATATATATATATATATATATATATATATATATATAAAGAGAGAGAGAGAGAGAGAGAGAGAGAGAGAGAGAGGGGAGAGGTGAAAGAGAGAGAGAGAGAGACTGTTAGTCTATATTTATTTTATACAAATTATACTTCAAAAAAAATAAATAACAAAAGTTAATAAAAAATTCCTATCAAAAAAAGAAAAAAATTCGAAAATGGAGGGTTAACCTTAAATAAGATTATTTGTACTTTACATAAACTGCTATCAAGAAAAGGGAAAAGGTTAGAATCTAGAAATGGAGGACTAAACTTTATAGTTATAATAATATTTAACTTAGTATTACTCTACATTAATAAACAACCTAATATTACTTTAGATAACGTGCTTATCAAGAAAAGGTAAGAATCCAGATATGGAGGACTAACCTTAGGAAACATTACTTCACATTACGTGCTTTTCAATGGAAAGCTAACCTTTGGGAAAATGATAGTACACAGATAAAGTGCAAAGTTCTTTGGCTTACCTTTTGGATGGTGCACTTTGTTAAGTAAATTAGACTTAAAATTACATGTCTAATTTATGAACAAAATAGTCACGGCAACATTTGTGAAAATTTCTATAAAAAATAGATACTTCAATAGCATTACAAAACAAATTAAGTTATTTAATGACATAAAGAGCGAGGTCACTCCTAAAAAAAGCTGTCCAGGGCATGTCCGGCCCATCCTTGCTACGCTTTTTTTCTGTCCCTCCACTTTTGAAATTGACTATACTTAAACCCTAGGGATGTTGGGGGAGGGGTAATCTATTAAAAATTTTTGCGTCACCCTTTTAAAATGCTAGATCCGCCCCTGAGTACTATATTTAGCATCATAGAAAAAGATCATTATAGTTTATTAGAACCTTGTAGTTCGTATAGGGTTAACAAACAACAAGGGATGAACCGACAATTTAGAAAATAAAAATTGTAAAGGTTCAATTGCTAAAAAATACTGGCAGAAAAAATGATATAACACCGACAAAATAAGCTTTCTTTAAAATAAATGGCATAAACACCTTCGTCAGGCAAATTAGTTTTTATTTTATTTCGCACCTCTATGACTGCCACTAATAACAATATTTAAAAAAAGTAACTGGATAAAATAACTTAGAAAGAAAATGTAATCCAGCAAGCACATAACGTTATTTTAACGTTATTTCAACGTTAAGAAGTGGTTGATATATGGTTGAAAAAAAAACGATCTAAATTTCAACGTTATTTCAACATTAGTTCAACGTTAAAAAAAAACGATTTTCAACTAAATGCAAACGTTGAATTAACGTTGAAAAATAAACGTTGAAATAACGTTGAAAATACGTTGAAACTTAAATACGAGAGTTTGCCGACGCAAATGTACAAAGAATTCAGAATTAAAATAAAATTGAATATTTCACATAGATTATTGCGTGGAAAAGTTTTTTAAAACCATTTAATAAAAGTATTAATCTATTAACAGTAACAACATTAAAAGATTTTTTTGCTATGAAAATATGTAAAATTAAAAAAAAAAATTATATGAATTTGTAGTATACAAAAATTTAGCATATTTTATATAAAAATGCAAAACTTGTGTATACTGCAAATTCATATAAAATTTTATATGAATTTGGATTAAATTTTTATATGAAAATATGTAAAATTAAAAAAAAAAATTATATGAATTTGTAGTATACAAAAATTTAGCATATTTTATATAAAAATGCAAAACTTGTGTATACTGCAAATTCATATAAAATTTTATATGAATTTGGATTAAATTTTTATATGAAGGTGGATTGAAGTCTTTATAATTATACTAACACTTTGGATTGAAGTCTTTATAATTATACTAACACTTTGATTGTATACTTTACATATATATATATGTATATATAAACATCTTTAAATGATTTTTTTGCTATGAAAATATGTATAATTTTACAAAAACTTATATGAATTTGTAGTATACACAAACTTTGCATATTTTATATAAAAATGCATATTTGCATATTTTATATAAAAATGCAAAACTTATGTATACTGCAAATTCATATAAAATTTTATATGAATTTGGATTTTATTTTTTATATGAAGATGGATTAAAGTCTTTATAATTATACTAACACGTTGATTGTATACTTTACATATATATATATATATATATATATATATATATATATATATATATATATATATATATATATATATATATATATATATATATATATATATATATATATAAACATCTTTGAATGATTTAAATATTAATCTTTAATATATATATATATATATATATATATATATATATATATATATATATATATATATATATATATATATAATATATATATATATATATATATTAGGTACGTGGAAATTCGCGTTTTACGGAACCGATTTTTGTGCTAAAAAACTGTGCCACGCTTTTTAGAATTTTTTTTAGCTAGCGTAGGGAAGACGTGTTTAGTTGGAAAACTTTTTAGAATTTGATATCAATATAGATTATTTTTAGAAACTAGAATAGTTAAACTTTGTTACTGTTAGGTTTATTATTTTACTAGATAGCTTTTTTATAGAGTTTTTTGATGTCTAAAACTTTGTTGTACTTTAGGCATGAAATTAATGTCGAAGATATGCTCATTCATTTTTCTATACTATTCTTTCATTTAAGTTTTTCATTTATCTATGCACCTGGAAAATTTCATTGAAAAAAAAGTTGTAGCAGGGTGTCTATTTTTTGTCGCACTTTTGGTACCTAATTCTCATTTTGCTGAAATGGGCACGGGAGACAGAGGGGCTAATCAAACATTTTTTAGATTGAATAACATTTTCAGTTTTTTTTTAGATTAAATAAAATGGAAGGTCAAAATAATGATAAAGAATTTCAATATTGTTTCCTATTTATTAAAATTTAAAAAAAAAAAATTAAAATTTAATACTTTAAACTTTAAAGTATTAAATTACTTAGTAAGGAAACATTAGTTTACTTACCTTACTTAGTAAGGAAACATTAAAATTTAATTAAATAAAATGAATTTTAATGTTACTTTAAAGTTTAAAGACATAAATATTATAACATATTTTATCTTACATTGTATTACAATGTAAGAGTGTTGTAATCTTCTTTTTTTTTTATAATTGACTGTTAATCTTTCAACTGTAATAAATAATATAAATTGTTTATATTATTTATTACAGTTAAATTTTATTTATTTTATTTATATTATTTATTACAGTTGAATCGTACTTTATTTATTAAATAAAATACGTTCATATATAACTTGTATGTTGTGAAATTATTCAACTTTTATGTATAATACATGTAACATAATAATGAAAAACATTTGTTATATTGTTTTAGCAACTCAAAGCAGTCCAATGGTGGCAGCCAACAATATTAGTTAGTTATTTTACACATTCCATACCCATTAGTTTCTTTTAACTTAAGATCAGTAGATATAGTCTAGACAAATGTTTGTATTATTTTGTTAAAAAAAGTTTTTCAATTGTTTTTTAAAAGATGCTTTTGAGTGGATAAGTCAGTTTTTTTGTTATGCTTTATTATTTTAGTATTTAGTTATCTGCTTTCAGTATTCATTTAAAGATCTTTATTACAATTATCCACAAAATGTTTTTACAGTTGTTTATTTATGTATTCCTAATTGTTGCTTTCTTTTTATTGAGTCATTGTTGCTTTTTTCTATAGACAATTTAGAACAAGTAAAGTTTAAACTATTTTAGTTATTTAGTCATTTAAACTTATTTTTTGCAATGTTAGTGTTATAGTTCAATTTTATAATAAAGTTCGTAATTTAAAATTGGCTTTTAGGTGAATTCAGACAGGCGATTTGTAAGTTTGGTAAATTTTAACAATTTCAATGGTATAGTTTAATGATACACGCTAACTAAAGATTATTACTTTATTAATAAAAACTAAAGGTGTTACATATCTAATTTGAAGTTTGAACGTTATTTTTATAATAAAGAATCTTGTCTTTTAAATAACTTATTCAAAAAGATATTCCTTGATAAATAAAGTTTATTTATTAGGGAATATCTTAATGAATAAGTTGTTTTAATATAAATTTATTAAACTGTTTCAAATTATTATTTGGCCACTATCTAATCTTTATTTATAACTTAAATATTTCTTTTGCTGTTTTAGATGCTCAAAGTTATAGTGAAGTTGTAGCCGACAACATCAGTTAGTTACTTTCTGTATTTAATAGCTTAGTAGTTATTATATAGTATATATATATATATAATGTATATATATATATATATATATATATATATATATATATATATATATATATATATATATATACATAATATATATATTTACATATACATATATATATATATATATATATAACAAAATTTACAAATATATATATATATATATATATATATATATACACATAATATATATATAAATATATATATATATATATATATATATATATATTATATATATATATATATATATATATATATATATATATATTTGTAAAAATAAAGTTCATTTAATTTTTGTTTAGATGAAGTTGCTTTAGAGAGGATCAGTCAGTTAAACCCCTATTATATGATTTAATAATTTAGTATTTAGTCATTTACTACTAGCTTCTCTTACTGTGATGGAGACATTTAAAGAGGAAACAGCTAGTGCATAGCTTCACAATATAGATAGTGAGGAATTAATGGGTATGTTTAGTGATGCAAAAGTATGGTTTCCTAATGCAACAATTTGCTATATCACTTGCAAACTAAGATCAAAAAAGAATAGGACTGTTGACTATCTAGACACTCCAGATTTAAGTTTAAGAGGAAAGATTGTTAAATGGTCAATTAATGTAGCACGTAAAAACAAATTTACATATTGACTGAATTGATGCAAAGTAAGAGATGAGATTTGCCAAAGACAAAAAATCAAGTGGCAAAGTTAATAAAAGAAAAAATGACTTCATTTACACCATTTCTTACTGGAAAGATGATGAAACTGATATTGAAGCTGCTGACTATTGCATGAAAAAGACCCAGCATGCTGCTGATGTTGTTTCTGGTGAGTTACAATTTAATGAAT
>NC_061169.1:23780096-23785096 GCF_022113875.1 Hydra vulgaris | reverse complement strand
TGAATTAAAAGAGTCACGGAGCAAAAACCCTGTATTTTCGAGGTTTACAAACTCTTATATAAGTTGGTTGAGTCAATGTTAATCTAACATTGATTTTTGGTTTGTTTTCAACGTTGATTTAACGTTTTTTTTCAACGTTGATTTGTGTTTCCATTTCAACCAAAAATCGACCGTTTTTCAACAATAAATTTCAACGGTTTTTCAACGTTGATTCAACGTTGATTGTGCTTGCTGAGAAGTCACTTTATTACTAATATAGCATAATATGCTGTGGTTAAATTTGTGAAAAATACAACTTAAATAAAATATAAACAGAATTTGTTTAAGGGGAGACTTTACCTGCTTGCTCTTCTGAAGCTCCAAATGACTAAAAAAAGAATAAATAATTTTGTTGTGTATGTACATATATATAACAAAGCACATAAAAAAATATATAAATTTTTTTTTCTATAATTACCTTTTTAAATTTATTTGCCTGTCTTTACTTAATATTTATTTTTTATACAATCATTTATCATTATATTAGGTGTATCTCGTTCGTTTTCTAAGTTTATTGCCATTATATTCAAGTCATTTTAGTAGTTTTTCCTTTTTAAGATATTTTTTGCGTTGCGTAATTTTTGGACGATCCCTAAGATCGACAATTTTTACTTTTTTATAATTATAAAATTAGTAAAGTAACTTTTAAATTCAGCCCAGCAAGCACATAACGTTATTTCAACGTTATTTCAACGTTGCGAAATGGTTGATATATGGTTGAAAAATAACGATAACAGTTTCAAGGTTATTTCAACGTTAGTTCAACCTTAAAAAAAAACGTTGAAATTTCAACGTTGATTGAACGTTTTTTTTCAACTGAAAAAAAACGTTGAATTAACCTTGAAAAATAAATTGAAATAACGTTAAAATAAAGTTGAAATTTAGATATGAGAGTTTGCCCACGCAAATATACTAATAATTCGGAATTGAAATAAAACTTTATATTTCACATAGGTTAGTGCGTGGGAAAGTTCTTTAAAAACTTTTAATAAATGTATTAATGTAATAAAAGTGAAAAAATTAAAAGATTTTTTTGCTATAAAAATATGTATAATTTTACAGAAATTTATAAGAATTTGCATTATACACAAGTTTTTTAAAAGTTTATTACATTGTGCACAATATTTTACATTGCATATTTTATATAAAAATGATGGATTAAAGATAAATATTTAAATCATTAAAAGATGTTTTTATATATATGTAAAATATACAAAGTCTTATTAGAATTATGAAACTATAGTGTGGACCAATATGTTTTGGTTTGTATAGTCAAAAGATAAAGTTGTTTGTATGAATAAAATTCCATCAAGTTGAATAAAGAATGGTTTTGTCCATTGTCCGAATCAAAATGTGAAATTTGTAGTTAAAAACTAAACTCGTATATAAGTTGTTTGAATCAACGTTAATCTAACGTTGATTTTTGGTTTGCTTTCAACGTTGATCTAACGTTTTTTTTCAATGTTGATTTGCGTTTATATTTCAATCAAAAATCAACCATTTTTCAACCATAAATTTCAACGGTTTTTCAACGTTGTTTCGACGTTGATTGTGCTTGCTGGGAGGTGATTTATTTAATTCATGCATTATAAAAATAACACAATTCAAGTCCTTTGCCAATTGTATTTAAAGTATATTTTTATTAAACAGATTTATACTTCATTCATTTTTTATACTGTTACTTTTCTTCACTTGAAACAAATATATGATTATTTATAGAGATTTTCTATTAGTAATTTTGTATTTACTTATTAATTGAAAATCTTGCATTAAATGCGTTTCAAAGTAATGAAAGGGATTTTTTGATGAAGGATTGCATTTCACCATTTGATGCTAGCAACATTTGCTGAGCAGACAGCTCTTATAATTTTCTCAATTTGCTTTATTTATAAGGTCTTATCTGTAAAAGATTTTGTAACTTTTATTACGTTTTATTGTGTTTTTGATCAAATACTAATAATATTTTGTTAATAATTATTAATAGCAACATCAAATATATAACATTACACATTTATAAAGATTACATCAATTTATTTATAACTTTAGTTTAAGTAGTGTACAGTCATGATAAAATACAAAAATTAAATCTGTTTGTAATTAATGTATTCCTAAAAAGTGTTAAAAAAATATTGTTGAAAAAATGTGTTTAAATGTTGTTATGCTCTGTTGTTTTTTGTTAACAATTTATGCTTTTGACGATAAATAAATTTTGTAAAAAAAAGGCTTCCTTTTTACTTATAGCTCCTCTCCATTAAAACATTTAAAAGTTTTGATTTCCTTTATTAAACACGTTTAACTTAGTTTTTTTTACATATTTAAGCTAAGTATACAACGTGTTAAAATATAAGTTTTCGTAACTTTTTTTAAGTTTTTAGGATTTTTTGTAAAGTGAGTATTTTCTTTATATTATTATTTTAATGCTTAGAGTGCTCAATGTTCTTAAAGAACAGAGTAGTAACAAATAAGATTAAACAAATTATATATATATATATATATATATATATATATATATATATATATATATATATATATATATATATATATATATATATATACATATATATATATATATATATATATATATTATATATATATATATATATATATATATATATATATATATATATATATATATATATACATATATATATATATATATATATATATTTATATATATATATATATTTATATATATATATATATATATATATATATATATATATACACATTTTTCTTTTATTAGTTTGTATTTATAGTACAGGCCACTATGTACCTTCGTGTGCATATACGTGTTACAAGCAAACTTTTGTTGACATGAGATCCTTGTATGATAAAGATTTAAAAAATGACAGGTGTCACTCGATTTTCATTTCGGGTGACAGGTGGTATGACGTAATTGGTCCCCATACCAACAAAAATTTTTTTAGCAAATGAAATTTTTTTTATACCAATAGAAAGAGCGTAAATCAGATATTCAGAGTAATATAAAAAACATATGTTGAAAGTTTTTACTTAAAAAGACTTTTTTATTAAACCGGGGGTAGCTGCTTTGTGATTTTTAATAAATTTTAAAATACTTTCTTGAACGCAGGTTTTTTTGTTTTTTTGATATTTGTTTTTTATTATAATCTAAGAAATTTTTGTTATTATAAAACTTATATTATTTAAAACAAGTTTTGGACAAAAAATTTTTTTTTTAATTCTCGGATTTTTACAACATTATACTAGTTTTGATAAAATAGAATATTTCATGCTTGACGATTTGCAGTGCCAGATCGGGGGTGGGGGAAGAGCTAGGACTGTAGCTCCGGGCCCCGCAAATTTAGGGGCCCCAAAAATTTTAGAGGACTTTGTTTAATTTTTTTTAGTCATTTTTAGGCTATGGCCCATAAAAAGGCCTCCAAAAACAAAAATAGCCCTGGGCCCCAAGAATGACGATTTGAATGTTTTGATAATGTTATTGTATTTTTACATAATTCTACCTATAATAATGCAACAAATCGAATGATTTGCTTTTGTTTCTCAAATCTCACTCTCAAATCAAATTTTTAGCTGTATTTATTGTTTTGCTAGTCTTACGCAAATATTCTTTGCCAATTCCTCCATATTTTTCAATAGGATGGAACTGTGAGCAGATTGATGGATTCAAGCAAGTTTAGGTATGAGTTTGATGTCTCTCAAACTGTACTACTTTTTTAGAATAATGACAAAAAGCAAGATTAGACCAGAATCAACAGGGGACATCATGACTTCGATAAAATTGCAACAGTCTACCATGCAAGTATTCTTTGAGGAAAATATCCGAGTTTCAAGTTGACGATGTGACAAAAGCTTGACATCACAAACCACAGCTGCATTTTGCTTGTCAAAACTAAATCTTTAAAAAACTCTGAAACTTTATACCTTTTGGGTTGTTCTCTGTTAGATAAGCCGGGATTTTGCGCAAATGATCGTTAAATACTAATTGCTGCTTTCTTATCCTTAAAGCCCTCTTTCTTTCAGGTCCTTTTGCTTATTCAATAGATAGAGAGCTCTTGTATTAATTTATGACCATTTAAACAATAGTTTTGCTAGATTAAGATCTTTTAGCAATTGAAAGAAACGATACAAAAGGATTTTGTAGATAGTTGTGCAGAATTTTTTTTGTTTTTCTAAATGTTTCAATGACATTTTAATTAGGAGAAAAATTTTAACTTGTTTGTTGATGTTTTTAATTAATACTGTAATTACTTAATGTAATTTTTTTTTTTTTTTTAATTAAAATTAAAATTTAGTAATGTGTTAGTGACAGGTTTTAAAACAAAAAATTCAACGTTTCAAATTTAAGGGTCTCATGCTTTAGTATAATTTAAAAAATAACCTTTGATAATTAAATCGCGCATAAAATATTTAAAAATATAGTATCAGTATAAAAATATAATATAAAGCAATATGTAAATAAAAAGTAATAATATAAAGCAACACTGTAATGTTTCCATAAACACTTTACTTTATTTTTAATAAAGCATAATAAAAAATATTATTAAAGGATAGTATTTTGTTAAGCACAAAATTATTTAGATATTTATTTTTATTATGTTTTGGCAAGACCGTAACTGTTAGAAAAAATATCTAAAAAAATAGAAATAAATAATTCATTCATAAATGATATTTACTTAAGAAACAAAAAACTTAATTTACTTGAGATAAAATAATTATTTTATCTCAAGAAAATATATTTTTATATAAAAATTTAATTTAGGGAGTTTAGTCACGTGACTTTTTATTGCGGAAAAAAAAAACGTAGTTTGTTTTTGAAAAATTTCGTCCAAAAAGTGCATGAAACGATTTTAGGTAGGTGTCGAAAAATGAAACCCACCCATAAAAACTACAAGTTTAAATACATGTTTAAGTATCATTTTTTTCAGAAAAGAATGTAGAACATTTATTTAAGTGAAGACGACATTCTACTTATGAATTGA
>NC_061169.1:23772596-23775096 GCF_022113875.1 Hydra vulgaris | reverse complement strand
AATCAAATCATTCATTAAAAACTTTTCATATTGATCTGGCTGTAATATTCCTTTAGTTGATGACTTTCTTAATGAATTAGAAGATTTTATAAGTTGTGATGAACCTTCTTCAGTCAAATTTGTGCAGTCAATAATAGTTGGAATAGACTTTAGTTTTTTTAATAATCTAAAATGTTGATTCTTGTTACCTTTCTTATAAAAATTTTTTTCATAATGTTTGATGCAAATTGCGGAAGAATTAGTAGGTGTCCCATCTTTTCTATTTACAAATTTAATCCAATTTTATTTAACTCTACATTTTTTGGAAACGAAAATACTACTGTAGATACTTTACCATAATTATAATAATTTGAACGATAATTTACAACTCAACATTTTTTAACCATCTTTTTGAACTTACAAAGCTGCTTTCTTAAAAACACTTATCGATAAAACTGGCCTTCTATTTTTTTCTTTAAATTGCAAAATATCCGGCCGTATAAATAAAGTAGGATATGATATATATATATATATATATATATATATATATATATATATATATATATATATATATATATATATATATATATATATATACATATATATATATATATATATATATTATATATATATATATATA
Source organism: Hydra vulgaris (assembly GCF_022113875.1). NCBI lineage: Eukaryota > Metazoa > Cnidaria > Hydrozoa > Anthoathecata > Hydridae > Hydra > Hydra vulgaris. The sequence goes on along the minus strand of NC_061169.1, from coordinate 23,774,477 downwards.
TATATATATATGTATATATATATATATATATATATATATATATATATATATATATATATATATATATATATATATATATATATATATATGTATATATATATATATGTAAATATATATATATATATATATATATATATATATACAAAATAGAAAATGTATTATTATGGTACAATGATAATAATACAAATACTCTTGTGCGTTTAAGAGTGCTCAATACTATTAAATAATAGAGCAATATTTGTTATTATTATTATTATTATTATTATTATTATTATTATTATTATTATTATAATATATATATATATATATATATTATTATTATTATTATTATTATTATTATTATTATTATTATTATAGTATTTCTACAATAGAAGTTTGACTTCTATGAGCCGAGTGTCTAACGAGACCCGACTATAGTAGACCGACGTGAGATAGAACGATTCCATTTGTCATAATTGTTTTTGAAACGATCAACTGAATTTGCAGCAACTACCGAAGCAGGCAAAGCGTTCCATGATGACACTAATCGGTTTCTAAAAAAGTTATGTCTTTGAGAGTTTTTCGATAATTCTCGATCAATTTTATGCTTGGCACCACGAAGATGACCTGCAGGACCACCACATAGGAGTGCACTTGCTCTGTTAGTCTGCTGTTGCCAGTTAACAATATTTAATTTTTTATAAATTTTAAAAAATTGAATTACATCTCCTCTTGTTCGACGTTCAGCTAATGAGCTGAGACCAAGATATGCTAATCGTTTCTTGTAATTCAAGCTGCGGAATTGTGGAACATGTTTGGTAGCTCTTCGTTGGACCGACTCTAACTTTTTAATGTCCTTTAGAAGAAAAGGGCACCAAATTGGTGCACAGTACTCCAATATTGGTCTTACATATGCTGTATAGAGCTTCACGAACATAGTTGGATTCCATTTTTTAAAAGTTCTTTTGAGTATCCCAAGTATAGAATTAGCTTTGAGAGTGGCATCACTAATCTGATCTGACCATTTCAGTTTATTATGTATCCGAACACCCAATGTTCTTTCAACGGATACATCTTCAATAGAAAATTCGACTGCCATTTTTATCTAACATTGTCAAGGGGATATTGATGTCTGTGGAACCACCACGGAACTTTAGAACCTTGCATTTATTTATGCTAAGTTCCATGCACCAAAGTCTTGACCATTGCATATCATATCAATATCATTTTGAACTAAAGCCAAGTCCGTAACTGTTTTTATTTTTGGCAACCAACTGGCTATCATCAGCAAAGAGTTTGCAATTATTTTTGACTAATTCTGGCATGACGTTAATAAAGATCAAAAAAAGAAGAGGACCTATGACTGATCCTTGAGGTACACCACTATGGACATCCTTCCATTCGGACGAGAAATTTCCTAGAACAACCCGCTGTTTCCTATTTTCAAGAAAATCTTTGAGTCAGGCAAGATTATTATTGCCAAAACCATAGCCAGCCAGTTTGTGATAAAGCAGAAGATGTTATACACAATCAAAAGCTTTGGCAAAATCTAACAAAATGAGCAATGCAGCACAGTTGTCACTTAAAGCTTTGGTAATAATATTCATTACTTCAAGAAGATTTGTGACACACGATCTAGATTTGACAAAACCGTGTTGATGGCAAGATAATAGATTATGCTTAACTAGGTGTTCAGTCATGACATCACGCATTATTTTCTCCATTACTTTTCCAATTGCTGAGGTGAGGGAAATAGGCCTGTAATTTCCAGGATCAGTACGCTGACCCTTTTTAAATATTAGCGTTATATTAGCCAGTTTCCAACCAGACGGTACTTGTCCAGAATCAAACGATTTGATAAACAGGAGAGAGAGAGACACACTGAATTCTTTAGAGCACATT
>NC_061169.1:23727555-23771596 GCF_022113875.1 Hydra vulgaris | reverse complement strand
AAAATACTTGCAAGTTTGGTCTGATGGTCCGACGGTCAATTTAAAAATTGTTATAATTTCATGGCTTAAAAGCAAGCACAAAGTTAAAGTTTGCTGGAATTACTTTGCAACCTCTCATGGTAAAGGCCCATGCGATTGTATAGGAACAACCATAAAAAGATTAGCAACACAAAAAATTGTTCGAAGAGAAGCTTTTATTAATGATTTTATAAAGCCGTCAGAGATGAAAGTCAAATAAACGTTTTCATGGTTTCTCCTGAAAAAATTAAAACTGCTTTTGATGGCACAGAACTTGGAAATATCATTAACAATGCTTGTAAAACGCCTGGAGTATTTAGTGCTATTGCTTAAAATAGTTTAATGATAAAATGGAAATGAAATCTTAGTCAAGTTCATCATTCTTAATTAACTAGATAAAACTTAATAAAAAAACGTATATGAATTTTACAAGACTTTTTTTGAAATTATTGTAAATGAGTTGTTTTGTTAAACGTTATTGTTATACCAATTTTAGAAAAATCTGAATAAATTGGTTTCTATTGTTTCAACTGTCTTTTTGATGATTTTATTATCTTAATATTAAAAGAGAGTGTACTGGTCACACCGTGACGTCACGGTGTGACGTAAATTCCGTTGAAATATTTATGTGGTATCTCCATTTAAATTTATAAAACATTTTAAAAATGTTATGAAACTATTATAACACTTTTAAGTATTCAAGACATAACAAAAAAATATTTCAAAATATCCACAAGAGCTGAACTACTGTCATTTCTTCTAATGACGGAAAATGCTAGACAATTTTTGTCACGTTGTGACGCAACCTTTTAATGCGTATACCCAAAAGTCTATAAAATATTAAAACTAAATAATTTTTTTTTAGAAACTGTAATGTATATAAAAACTTTTTAGTATCTATAATTTTTTAGTTTTTAATTTTAAATGCGCTAAAATCTGATGTTTTTCCCAAAAAAAAAAGTCAAATGTCATGACGCGACAACGTGGAATAGCCCCACTGTATATATTTATACATATGTAAATTTAGAAGATAAATATTATTAAACTTATTTATTTCTTTTATTGTTATTGGAGTTTTTTTAATGGCCGTTATAGCGAAAACATTTTTCAAAATTGTAATAACAATAGCTTTAAAAGAAAAGTTATGGAAGTCTTGGAGTAACTATAGTAAAAATTGGTTCACGCCATCCAATGAGAATAGATTTGGGTGAAGGTCAATATTGATGCACTTGTTTCTAAAACTCAAAGATGCATTTTTTTAGACGCAAAACTGACATTGACACAAAGTGTTTATTTTGTTAGTTTTGTAAATGTTTTATATAAACATATTTAACTTTCATGATGATGAGACGGCCTAATAGTCTCGAATTATTGTAATTATTAGCAATCAATATCCTCATCTCATCATCTCACCGTTTCGTCATTAGACAAACTAAGTATTTTTATTTAAAAACATTTACAAAATTGTGAAGTAAAAACTTTTTATTGTAATTTAATTGCTTTAAACCTTTCTGAAAAATAAAGTAATTTAAAAACCATTTAGAAGAAGCATATATTCTCGAGTTCTTAATACAGGGAAGGAAAGGGTTAGAGTGAAAAAGGGGGCAGGGGATTTTAGTCCAGATCTAATAAAAAGGGGGTAGGAGTTTTTTATGCTACAATATAAGTAGATTTTACAAAAAATTTCAGTTTATAAATCAAAACTAAAATGTTATACAAAAAACGCATAAAACTATTTAAATCTAGCGGTCAAATTTGCGCCATTTATAATAGCGCAAACACTTACTTAGGCAATTTCTAACAGCGGTTTTATAATAATTTTTATAGGATTTAATATGTTGATATAAATTTTATACTTACTTATTTGGGGAGAAATAATTCAAAAGCTCTTTTTTGATCGAGCCTATTGACACTGAAAACTTTTGTTTTTATCTGTGACTGAAATATTTATTTTCTAATTTTCACAGAGTTTTTTTTAAGACCAACTTTCACTGATTATTTTTTTTTTTTTGTATGATAAGAAGTAAAAATTATTAAACGTAGGGATGAGGGTCTGTGCTGGGGTGGGCTCATTATGCTTGGGGTGAATAGGAAAATTTTCTAAAAAATAATAAACGTCCCCTTTAATTATTAGGGACTCAAGAGTATTCAAGAAGTCCCAAAAACAATGCACACTCACGCGCATTGTCAATATTTATATAACGCATTTATTACCCTAATTATCAACATTTTTCATTATTCAATGATGTAGGTGTCCACTTTTCATGTTTCCATTTGTTTGACTGCAAAAACAAATTAATTTATTTTGCTGTTTACTAAATAGTTTTGTATTCAACATTTTGATACTTGAAAATGATTATTGTATATTCGAAATGTGAACACACCGAAATATTATTGTATTTATTGGAGTTATAACAAATATTGGGTTATTGTGAACAAATATATATATATATATATATATATATATATATATATATATATATATATATATATATATATATATATATATATATATATATATATATATATATATATATATATATATTTAAACTTATATTCACGGTTACAAAACGAATTTTAAAAAATATTTTAACGTTAAACTCAATCTTATTTTAATTTAAAAAATATTTAGAGTTTTTAAGCCAATATAATTCAGTTTAGCAAACAAAAGGAAAAAGGATAAATTCATAAGCACCAATTAATATATATATATATATATATTTAAAGGTATATTTAAAGTCAATAAATGACGCAAAGATATGCTGTTAGCTAACAAAAGAAATAAAGATATACTTATAACTTTTTTTCATTACAATAATATTTGTAGAGCCACTTTAATCTTCCATGCATTACAGATATTTTTTCTGTTGGTATTACTCATAGTAACATTGTCAATTTTTGAATATAAATTAAAAGCGTTACAAAAAAGTTTTAACTACAATTTTGTTTTTTTTGCTATTTATTTTTATTCTTTATCTAGAAGATAAAAGTTTTTAATTTTTTCATTACATATATAATTCATATAGTTACGTGTTTTTGTAAAAATACTTACAAACTGAGCAGAGAGCAAAAAAACAACTGAGTGTGGCAATGGATCCATTTCACTATCATACAACAACCGATAAAACAACTTTTTGAAATAGTTCATTTTTTTTTTTTTTTTTAATAATGTAAATTATTTCTTTTAGAACATATAATTGAAATGTAAAAATTTTATTAATTATAATGTTTCATTAGTTTATAAATTGTTAAATCTTTACAAAAATTATTTAAAGTTTTAGAATTTGCAACAATTTTATGTTTCTATAAAAAGAATAGTTAAACTTTAGTAAATTTAAAACTAATAAGTAATAATAAAAGTAATAATTTAATAAGCTTTAAAAAATTTTAATATATTGTAACGTAAAATCTTATTTGAAGCTATTAAACATTTTACATTATTAGTATATATGGTTCTATATTCAACTTTTTCGGTTTCTTTTATTTTCATTGTCAAAAAATCTCAAGAAATAGTATAACTTTAAAAACTTCTACCAGAGTTCATCAATAGACCAATGCTTTGTACTTGACATAAAAAATAGTACAGAAAAATACCAAATGTTTATCTAACTACCGCATTTAAGTAATGAATAAATCTAGAAATAAGACTTTTTCTAAATACATAAATCAAGCAATAACACTTCTTCTCGTCTGAAAACAAACCAATAATTTCTTGTCTGATGGAAGATAAGACATTTTTCACGTAGGTATTTAATGCTCTTAGTTACTGTTTAACGCGCTTAGTTACGATTGTTTGTTTTTCAGCTCTGCTCTGTAATTTAGTAAGATAGACATTTCCAGCACGGCTTAGTTGTGTATTTTTTCAGTAAGTAAAATGAAGGTGATATGAAGCTGCAAATACCATTTTAGCTTTTATCGCGATTTTCTCATGAAATTAATTTTAGTTATACTTTTATCCGTTGTTAACTTTTTGTTTTACATTTGATAACTGTTGATACCCTTACCCTTTTTGCTTACTAAATTTTACCATTTATTAAAAAGTTTACCCATATTTGGTTTTGCCTGCATTAGTCTTTTTTGGATTAAGTTATTGATTTTTATTTGATTTATATCTTTTTATTAAAAAAAAAAAATTAACAAAAAAACAAAAAAATAAATTGAGATAAATTCAAAAAACAAGAAGGCCGTGTATGTTATATTTTAGAGGCTGACTCTGAGAAACCTGTTTATAAAAAAGGGCAACTATCGAGAAAACATATTTTTGTATCTTATATGGACTTAAATAGATATTGTTAATGTAATGTTACGAGTAAAAACACAAGTAATGTAATACTTCAAATGAAAAAGTATTCACACAAAACTGGCGTTTTGCGCTTTCATACTAGCAGTTTGTGTATTTATAATCATATACACTACCGTTCATAGTTACTCAAATGGTTGTATTTTTCAAAATAAGATATCATAGTTTTACTTACTATTGGGAATGTAAGCAAAATCTACCTGACAAATTTGTTATTTTTCTTTTTATTAGGTTTACAATAAAACTAATCAATGTCCGATTAGACTAATTTATTATTTACTTGACTTTTCATCACCCTCAGTGACAATAACCGCTATTCATATTCTTAGCACTCTACTTTACAACTTATCCAATTTGTCGAAGTCAACTTTATGCCACTAAATAATAAGTTTTTTCAACATCTTATGCATCATTTGGCATTAGTGTTTAATATTACTTTTACTTCCACCCATAAAATTCCGGTATGAGACAGATTTTGTGATTTGGGAAGCTAAATCATTTTATTTATTATTTGTTCGTTCTCAGTCAAATAAGTTAAACCAGTTTTTGAAAAAGTTGTTTTAGATTTAAGCTTCAAGTCATTTTTAAAATAAACAGCTCATTAACTTATCTTTCCGAAGGTGTAGCATAATTTTTTAAGTGTACAAATAAACTACTTTTGTCATTACTCCCTCAATTTCACAAAGTCACCTGTAGCATTTTAACCAAAACACCTAAACGCTACATGCACCATGTTTTACAGTCAATAATACACATTGTTTTATCATAAATTTAACGAATTTTTTTTCTAGACAAACGATTATTTTGAAACCAAAGATTTAAAACTTCGACACGTTGGTCCGCGTTTACAGTCATTGAAGGTCCATTTTTTATGTAGTTTCGACCACCTCAGCATTTTTATTGTTCTTATGATTTTTATCAAAGCATTTTAACCAAAATATTTTTAAATTATCTAATAGTGGAAAAATAAACAATAAAAATAGTTAAATAAAAAATATATATTAAAAAAAAATGTTAATGCCATTCGAATAACTATGAGCGGTGGTGTATATCTATGTTGCAGTAATATATATTTATGTAATTACACAATGTATGCATGAGATGAGCTTCAATGCATCAGATAAATTGTTTGCTATGATTGCAAACAATTTACCATGCCAATCTTAAAACAGTAAATAGTCTAAAATGTGAAAAAAAAGGGAAAGCGAGGCAACATGGCGAATGAGGCAAGATGGGTTTTCACAAAATAAGTCAACAAAAAATCCTAAAACTGGATAAAAACGAAACTGTAATAGCACTTTTTATTTTAAAACATAATGCAATAAAGTGTATTTTGTGTTTATTTTGTGTTACTTTAGTTAGAGTTATTGGTAGTTTTTTAAAATTTATAAAATTGGAGGCAAAAATTGCATGATAAGTCAGTCATCTAGCCACGGTCACGTGACCAGGGGCTAGATGACTGACTTATCATGCAATTTATTTATTTGCATGTTATCAAAATCATTCATTGCATGCATGCAATGAATCATTTTAATAACTTAAACATATTGAGAAAGTATTATTGCTTCATGACTAATAGTTTTGCAATAACTTAGGGCTTTCAAAACGTTCACCATGTGGACCCGCTTTCCCCTTTTAGAAATTTATTTAATCAATAATCTTTGTATTCGTTGATTTTTTTTTTTATTATTACATTTTTTTCATGCTTTATTCAACATTATTAACTTAAAATTTGTTTCCAGTTTATTTGTGACCATGAAAAAAAGTTTAAAAACGCTAATGATAAAAGCATTGATGAAAAAATTGGCAGCATTCTGGCCATAGACATTGATAAAGACGGCGAAAGATAGATTAGAATCGCAACTGAGCAAGTCCACTATAGTATATATACATATGTACATATATATATATATATATATATATATATATATATATATATATATATATATATATATATATATATATATATATATATATATATATATATATATATATATATATATATATATATATATATATATATATATATATATATATATATATATATATATATATATATATATATATATATGTAAGTCTCCCCGGAAAACGCGTTCACGTTGATGTTTTTTTTTAAGCAACTTGAACACGTTTTAAATAGTAAGCGTTTAAAGAATTTGAGGCAAAATTAACATATAAGTTTCGACAAAGTCTATCGTTAAAACAGGCATCGCAATGGCGCAATTGAGCTATTAGCGAGAACTTGAAAGCAAGTCGCCTAAGATGTAAAAAATTACATATCTTGAATGCACTATGTCTAGAAAATGTTGTATTACTTCATATTCGTCTAACTATGACACAAATAATGAAAACTACCTATCAGTTTATCGTTTATCAAAAGACAAAGATGAACGTTTGCAATGGATAACTGTAATTCTAAGAGACAACATTCCTAATTCAAAATATACTGTGGTGTGCTTTGTACACCGGCCTGAAATTGTTAATTTAATGATAATAAATGGTAAAAAACAACCAAATATACCTTCAACAATATTTCATAATATTAATTTTAGTCGAATTCCCACAGCACCAGCAAAACGACGTAGAACAACTCGAACTAGTTTATCAGTAAGAAATATTCAAGACAATGAAGTTAACAAATTTTGAAAGATCATGTTCAGTTATGTGCTCACAACCGTTCTTCATTTGTTCTATTAAACCATTATTTCCGATTGGAGTTATTTGTCCTCTTGTAGTAATCTTACTTTTCGGAAATGTCTCTTCACAAGGGTTTAAAAAAAGTAAGTATCGGAGTAAAAAACGAATAACACAGTGATAACTGTCGTAAAAGTCTGATAAAGAATGATAAAAAATAACGTTGTCCATCACCATAGTAAACTCTTCTTAATCCCCAATAAAACTTTTAAGTGAACTTAAGAATCCTTTAAAGATATCTGCTGTCAATTCTACGCCAATGATTGCTTCACTGTGCACTATGTTAAAACAATTTAATGCTAATATCATGGTTTTGTGACTATAATGTTTATCCCACTAAAACCACACTGAAAAAAAAAACGAACGCCACGCTTTATTTGTGCGTAAAAGTTTTACGTGGCCCACGTGTATGAAGCACATATTGGCCATATATTTACCACTCTCCTTTATGGGATGATTCTCTTTTATTGAATGGTGTTTTTTTTTTTTTTTGTTTTGTTTTTTTTATTACAAAACAATAAATATTTACAAATTTTAAAAATTTACATTATATCAGTTGATTTTAAATATCTTTTTTTTTTATTACAATATATAATCTTTACAGGTTTTTTTATAATATATAACTGTTTTTTTTTTGTTTATATAATATACGTTTTACTACTCGTTTTATATAGACATATGTTTACATATAGACATATGTTTTTTTTTTTCACTTCTTGATTTTATATTTTTTTGTGTTTATTTGTTTTATATTTTTTTGTATTTATTGATTTTATATTTTTTTATGTTTTTTGTTTGTTTTATATATAAGGAACGTTGTGCGGAAGGAAATCGTAAGGTAAGATAAAGATTTGTAAAGGGTAGTAAAAAGAAATTTAGAGCTTTTGAACAAAAAATATTTTTATTAAAAAAAAACGAAAAATACAGGACGGTAACACTAAAATTACTATACAAACTCTATAAACAACACTAATATGTTAAGATAATATGTCATAAGATAAGGGCTGACAGTGATATTTTAATCATATATAATAATAGAATTTGTAGTATAAAAGAAAAACATCGACAGAGAGTAGGAAATCTTTACTAAACATGCAGATCTTGCTATGAATTAATGCTTTATTTTTAGTTCATATTTTTAATTTCAGATTTCTATTTTCTACTTGGCGAAAAATGTTCTTAATACAAAGTTGTCGACAGAAAATGTCCGCAGTGTTTCTACGGAGATGATAACTATATTTTAAAGTAATAATATTTCTGATATTCCTGATTATTACCCTGATCACTGCTATTGGGTCAATTTTTATGTTACTAAACATGTGGTGACATCTACTGTTCCATATTGCACTCATTATGGTTTGAGTGAGTGTCAACAGCAGCTGCGAGGTAGAGTTTATTCCGATAAATTCGCCGTTTCAATCGAGAAAATCGAATTTACGGAGAAAAATTATTTTAGAGTCTCATTTAAAGATTTCTTATTACCGATGGATAATTGCATTCACTCGGATGAGCTATCTAAAAAGTTATTATTTGATGAGTTCAAAAAAGCCTTCAAATCACTAAAATAAACTAATGCAGTTGGACCGGATGAAATCAATGGTAGCATAATTTTAGATTGCTTTGAACAAATAAAATATATTCTTTTTAAAGCCTTTAAATCATCAATAGAACAAGGAGTCTTTCCTGAATTGAAAATTGCTAAAGTCATTCCACTTTTCAAAGGTGGTGACAAATCTGATATAAGTAATTACCGGCCTATTTCCATCTTATCTATATTTTCAAAAGTACTAGAAAGAATCATGTTCAACAGAGTATTTAATTATTTTAGTTTAAATAATTTATTATACAAAAATCAGTTTGGCTTTAAAAAGAATAACTCAACTGAGCATGCAATTATTCAGTTGGTGCGTGAAATTTCCAATTCTTTTGAAAAATCTCAATTTACATTAGGAATTTTTATCGAAATTTCAAAAGCATTTGATACTGTCGATCATGATATTTTGCTTTATAAACTTAGTTATTACGGAATAAATGAAAGAGTAATTAAATGGTTTCAAAGTTATTTATTGAACAGAAAACAATTTCCAAGGTTCCATCTTAGGCCCTCTTTTATTTCTAATATATATCAACGACTTGCATAAAGCATCAAATCTTCTAAGTATTATGTTTGCTGATGACGCAAACTCATTTCTATCTAACAATAACCTCTATCTCTTTTTCTCCATGATGAACAAAGAACTTCAAAACATATCTAAATCTGTTTAAAAGTAACAAATTAACATTAAATATAACCAAGACAAAATTGATTTTTTTCCACCCACTCTCCAAAAAACGTTTTCTACCTCCAAATCTACCAAAAGTTCTTATTGACCATATTGAAATTAAAAGAGATTCTGTAATTAAATACCTGGATGTTTTTATTGACGAGAACATCACATGAAAACATCATATTAACAATGTTTGCTCGAAAGTTTCAAAAAGTATTGGAATTTTATATAAAACGCGTACTCATTTAGATAAAATTAATTTAACTAAACTTTATTACTCATTCATCCACAGTTATATAAGTTATGGAGTTATAGCCTGGGGTAGCACTGATCAAAGCAAGTTACAATGCCTCTATCGCCGTCAGAAACATGCGATCCGTTTAATTAATTCTGCGGATCGGTTAGCACATTCCTCAATATTTTTTAATCAAATGAAAATCTTAGATATATATAAACTAAACGTATATAAAATTTATCTTTTGTCTATATGTGGAAGCATGATTTATCTCCTTTGATTTTTAAAGATCTTTTTATTTTGAAATATTAAACAAGTTTAACATGAGGAATAATTATTATTTAAATGAACTATTCTGTCGAACAAACTTCAATCAATTTTGTATCACTTATCGTTCAGCTCATCTCTGGAACAAAATTATTTGCCTAAATTCGATTTACCCCTATCTTATCCAGTTTTTAAAAATAAATTAAAAGACCACATTCTATTGAAAATATCTTAGAATATTTTTAATTTATTTTGTAATAAAAAACAAAATAATAATAATTTTTATTGTCATGATTGTTCAAGTTATTGTCATGTATGCTCAAATTTTGTTTTTTACTTGTTTACAATTTATTTTCATTTATGTAAATACGATTTATTATTTTTATATGATTTTTTACGTCCTTTTATTGTAAAAAGGTAACATTCATATCTTTGACAGTAGGCAAAAATATGAATGTTGTCCTCAATTTTACCACAAGTTTTGAATTTGATATTTTTTACTATCTGTTGCCTTATGCTTATGCCTAGCAAGGCCGCAGAAGGTAGACTGTTGTGTAAAAATCGAAAGAGAATGTTTTGTGTAGGTTTGCATGCATGGGAGGTGAAGTTTTTTTCCAAACTTTGGTCCACGGCATTGTTGTTTTTGTTAAACCGTTCAAGAAAAGTTCTGCTGGTACGACTATCTTTTTGTTTTTTGCCACTTCTAAATAAATTTTTTTTGATGATTTTAGGGAGATGTTAAAATGGGATCCTTTTTTGCCTAATATTTCAATTGTTGTTTTGTAGTACTGAGACATTTTGTTGTCCCAGTGTTTTGGAAATTTGTTCTGTTTTAAAAAATTCTAGCTTTGGTATTGGTTCGTAAATTTTATAAGTGAATTTGCTACCTAGTTCTTTGAAAATTAGTAATAATAGTAAGTATTATCCTCTTCGCATTCTTTCAGCTGAAAGAGTGTTTTAAGGCAAAGGGCAAGGCTTTGCTCCATTGGTGATAAAATTCCGAGACCCCCGTTTTTGACGGGTAAGAAAAGTTTCTCTCTTTTAACCGGATTGAAGTTGATCTTTTGCCACAGATTTTCGAATATAGCACTGCGTAAACTTTCTATTACCCATTCGGGAACGGGAAGAACGTTTCCCAGAAACCACACTTTAGACATTGCTAGCGTATTTATCAACATAGTCTTTCCCCGAAGTGACAAAGTACGTAGTCCCAGAAACTTGAGTTTTTTCTCTATTTTGTTTAGAATTACTAGCCAGTTGAAATCGGTACTATTACTCAGTCTGGTGTAAAAAGTAACACCTAAATTTTGAAACGAGTGTTATTAGTCCACTCTATGTTGTCCGATTCTGGGTACATTTTAGGATAAAAAAACCCCAAGAGCAAGACCCCTGGTTTTTTAGACATTGATCAATGAACCACTTGCTTTTTCAAAAAGTTTTACTTTTTCAAAGAAATAGCGGACAGATTTTACGTCCCTGGCAAAAAATTTCGAATCGTCTGCGTATTGATGTAACTTAAGGGGTTTCGATGTTGCTGGGAGTGGGAAACCCTCTATTCTACTATCCGTTCTGACCACCAAAGCAAGAGCTACGGCAACAAAGACGTACAACAGAAGAGAGAGTGGGTCGCCTCGTCTGATTCTTTTTTCCGTAGGAAAGAAGACCCACAAAAAAACGCAGTTCAGAACAGATGCTGAAACTTCTGAATATCGGGTGTTAACTAAAAATAAAAAATTTTCTCCGAGATTGAATTTTTGAAGAATTTGCAGCAAAAACGCACAATCAACTTTGTCAAACGCCTTTTCTTGGTCTATAGATAAAATGAAACTAGGTAATGGGGAAAAACGCTTCCGTTGGATTTCGTTTTGAATCCTTTTGATATATTTTTTGTTTTTCGCACTTTCCTGTATCGATATTTGTTGTAATTTAACCCTAACAAAAAGTTTGCAGTCGTCCCACCATTTTAAAAAAGACTCATAGGAACGTTTTTTAGTTTGCCAATTTTTAATTGAGAGTTCAATTTTTTGCCTGCGTACATCAATTTTTAATAGGGAGCAATTTAATTTTCAGAATCCTGGTCCTCTCTTAGTTTTACTAAAATTTAAAACAAAAAACATCAACTAGGTTATACTAACTTTGACCCAGAGTTCGTCAATGCCATAAGTTTGATATTTAGCGTTGTTAGTGCCTTCTGTGTCGAGAGGCAGGCTTTCGACCCTGTTGAAATCTCCGGTTAGGTAGTCCTGTGCCCTGCGAGGATTCTCCAAGGCTGCCAAAAAATAGGCGCCTTTCTCTCGGGACATTGGGAGCATAAATATTCAGCACTTGCATTTTGTGTTCGTCAATTTTTTATCATGACGCCTAATATTCTATCGTTATTATCTCTTTATAGTTAGTTTAGGAAAATGTTGGATTTAGAGAGAATCGCCACCCCGCAACAGTTATGACTTGGACCGGAGTTCCAAATGGACTCGCCAGTCCATTCGTCTTCCCACTGTTTAACAGTGGAAGGTCTAGAGTGTGTTTCCTGTAGGAGGATAAGATCGAAGGAGGATTTTTTTAGAAACCCAAAAAAATCGTCGTGTTTTGTTTGGTCGTTTAGTCCGTTTATGATGCATGTTAAAATATTAATAGCCATGTTGGAGAGGATCAGCTTTAATAATTAGAAAACTCGTGTAGCTTTAACATAAATATAATATTTTTACAACCTGACATAAAAAACACAAACATCTTATCCTTAATCATAGAACACGAGTTTTTGATTGAACTGACGTTATAAGAACAGATGGACGCACTGGACCATAATATTTCACACAATAATTCGTATTGTTGTAGTGCGAACTACAACAATACGAGTTACGGCAGCTTAAGCGCTTAAATAAAAACGTTTATTAATGCATTACTAGCTGGGGGGACCCGTAAAATACGGGTCTTTACTGAACCGACCATTTTTATACTTATCTATAGCTATCCGGACGTAAACTAAGGGTCTTAGTAAATCTATTCCACACCGACCTTTTCTATACTTATTCCTTACCTCAATATTTTTTTAAAACCGTTTAAAAATGTACATATAAAAAACTATACTTACTTTTTGATATGACAAAAACATTTCTGTTGAAATGTTCTTTTAAAAACTTCAAACGATTTTAATATTATGCCGATTATAAAAATTTTAATAAGAAAAAACGTAAAAAAGACTACGAACTTAGAAAAATGCTAAAACATTCAACACGTGACGCCGTTAAAGTACGCCTTAGTTAACGTTCATAACATATACACATCTATTAAGATTTTATTTAAATTCAGTTGTTGCAAAGTTGGTTTTGAATTTTTAATTACACTTCTTATGCGTCATAAATAGTCTTAAATTCTAAATAGAAAATACGTTTATGGGCTAATTGGTAGACGCGCAACACTTAGACAGATATAGTCATCTCACCCCGGGAGTTCATACTCCAGTGACCTTTTTTTTCATCCCAACTTACAACAAAAGTAATTAAAAATAAATGTTATTATTGAAACAGTTATAAACATTTCTTCCTATTTATCTTTGAACTTAACTTTATTCACTGCAAACATACTTTTGGTGTTTGTAAGCGTTATTTTACGTTTAGTATTTGTAGGAATTATTTGCACGCACGTATTTGAAACAATTATTTTTACTGTTTCATCTAAAAATCTTATTTAATTTAGTTTAATAATTTCTTAAATATAATATATATAATAAAATTTAAAATATTTTATTAACCCTATTTAAATAAGTATTAAAACTCTTTCCTTTAATTAAAAAAGAATTTAAAATTAACGTAGGCTATAACGATATTTTACCCTTTCATCAACATTTATTTAAAAAGTAAATTTGGATATAGAAAAACGGGTTAAAGACTTATTATTTTAAATAAGTTAGCTTTATCTATTTAATGCTTTTCGTAAAAGCGTTTCTTTAAAGACTCTTAACAAATCATTCAAGCTGTTTTTACTGCCTAAGTTATTAAACCTGTTGCGTGTGCCAAAAATCGATACTTAATGCAAATGGAAACTTCGAGTGCTAATGGTGATTAAATCATAAATGGTTCCTATTCATATATAATAAAAGGAAATATAAAAGACAAAGCAAAAATGATTTTTATATCCATTTAAAACAATAAATCCCAAAATAAAAAAATATAGATATTTACTTAAAAACATATTTTTCTTGATATAAAATTAAAAAAATAACCTTAAGTACAAATTACAAAAAAAAAATTTATTCAACAGAGCTACTTATAATACAATTTAAATTGAATCATTGTTTCATAAATATTAAGCTTTAGGTTAGCCATAATCAAGTCAGCTATAAGAAACGGAACTAAAAATGGAACAAAGTTATTTAAACGCATAATCATACACATTAATTACAAATTAACATGTCATGCAATTAATACTTTTGAAAACTCAAAAATGCGAATAAGAAACTTACTTTTTTATTTTTACATAACCCTGACAGACCAACATGAATGTGAGCTAAATCTATTTGCATAAAACATCACAACAATTAATTAAATAGCAGAACCACCTTCAAAGGACAAAAAAATTAGTTTTTTAAGGAAAATTAGAGTTATTGGGAGGGGAGATATTAATAAATAAAAAAGCTTATCTTGAATTTAAAAATTAGTTCATAGTTTTGTTGAGGGTTATTGAGTTATTCTGAGTTTATTATACATATTTTAAACTACTAACACCACACACTTATATTCTTAGTTCTGGAAGGTGCTACATAGAATTTGATTGTGTGAAAACCAAATCCCTTTGAGATTAACATTAACTTTATCAAATGTATGACCGTGACTTTTATTTCTAGTTAATGAGCATTGTTGATAAAGGTGTCTTTATTTAAATGATTTACTTTGATAACATTTAACATTCATGGGAAAAATTAAAAAACAACACAAAAATAAATTTACAAAAATATATTACAAAAAAAAAATGAAGTGGCTCAAAAGTTTTAAATTTATTTACATTTTAATATGTAAAAAAATTATTGACAACTTTTGAGCCACGTTGTCTTCTCCTCCCAGCATCCGCTCTATTCCCCGTGTTGTATGGGGTGCCATCCCTCCATCTAAAGGAGGGATGGTCGTCCCCATACAAACACCAGCGATGGAAGGCCCTCATAGATTGAGGGCCTGGATGCTGGGAGCGATACTTTCTGAAATCTTCCCATGACTTCGAGCCTGAAAAAAAAATTATATATAAATACAACTATCTACCAAGGTAATACTTACAAAAAATCTACTGTAAAAAAACAATAAAAGCAAATAATGTAATAAATTAAGTGCAAGTGAGCACAACAACTTATTTATTTTACTCACTAATACTTGACTTATTACATTAACTAATTAAACTGGAAAGCACATTTGTAGCTATATTAAAAAACAAAAGGTACAATAAAAGCAATCAATCAATGTAATAAGTCAAGTAAAGGTGAATATAACAACTTACTTGTAACAGAAGAAGCAGCAGCTAGAGATAAATAAAAGAAAGTTAAAAATGCAATAAAACCAATTAGTCCATAAATTAAGTCAAGTATAAGTGAATAGAATAACTTACTTGTAACAGAAGAAGCAGCAGCTAGAGATAAATAAAAGAAAGTTAAAAATGCAATAAAACCAATTAATCCATAAATTAAGTCAAGTATAAGTGAATAGAACAACTTACTTGTAACAGAAGAAGCAGCAGCTAGAGATAAATAAAAGAAAATTAAAAATGCAATTAAACCAATTAATCCATAAATTAAGTCAAGTATAAGTGAATAGAACAACTTACTTGTAACAGAAGAAGCAGAAGCTAGAGATAAATAAAAGAAAGTTAAAAATACAATAAAACCAATTAATCCATAAATTAAGTCAAGTATAAGTGAATAGAACAACTTACTTGTAACAGAAGAAGCAGCAGCTAGAGATAAATAAAAGAAAGTTAAAAATGCAATAAAACCAATTATTCCATAAATTAAGTCAAGTATAAGTGAATAGAACAACTTACTTGTAACAGAAGAAGCAGCAGCTAGAGATAAATAAAAGAAAGTTAAAAATGCAATAAAACCAATTAATCCATAAATTAAGTCAAGTATAAGTGAATAGAACAACTTACTTGTAACAGAAGAAGCAGCAGCTAGAGATAAATAAAAGAAAGTTAAAAATGCAATAAAACCAATTAATCCATAAATTAAGTCAAGTATAAATGAATAGAACAACTTACTTGTAACAGAAGAAGCAGCAGCTAGAGATAAATAAAAGAAAATTAAAAATGCAATAAAAACAATCAATCAATGTAATAAGTTAAGTATAAGTGACTTACTTATAACAGAAGAAGCAGCTAGACATAAATAAAAGAAAATTAAAAATGCAATAAAACCAATTAATCAATAAATTAAGGTAAGTATAAGTGAATAGAACAACTTACTTGTAGCAGAAGAAGCAACAGCTAGACATAAATAAAAGAAAATTAAAAATGCATTAAAAACAATCAATCAATGTAATAAGTCAAGTCTAAGTGAGTACAACAACATACGTTACTGAGGAAGTTGGATTTGTCACTATATAAGTGATTACATTATATTATTTATTAAAACTTTTATGAGACATAAAACATAATATAGTTACTTACAAATGTAGTTTAAAATGATATCTAAAAAAATTGACCAAAAAGTACAAGGTCCAAAACTAATCTCAAATTGAAAAAACGCATTTAATATTAGATGTACATAAATAATTAGGGTGTATAATAAACATAAAAGCAAATTTACTCACCTATGGACTTTTGTAAATCTTCTAATTTTTCTAAATAGATGAACAAATTACTAAAGCCAACCTCATTATTTTTTATTTAATATACATAAAAGTAATATAATGAAATTTTGCTTACTAACTCTACTTTCTAAATTTTCTAAATAAACAAAATGTATGAAAGATTAGTTCATAAATTTATTTACTGTAACATAAACTTCGAAAAAACTGAAGTAAAAAAGAAAAAATAGAAAATGCTAACTTTGATTATCGAAGAATTCTTTAAAATAAGGCAGAAGAGACAGAGTCTCTTCTGCCATTATCTCCTGCGCATCTAAGATATACACACAATACAATATATACATTTAGCATATCATATGATAAAGCACTACATCTAGTCTAGAAAATATAATAATCACAACATCTGGTCTAGAAAATAAATTCCAAGTTTCTAGTTGAAAAACACATAAAGATTTTTTTCTTATTTCAAGATTTGAATTTTACATACAATAATGAAATTTCGCTATTAAATAGCTGCGTGTATATAACTATATAACTATTACCAACAATCAAATTACTATTAGTATACAAATATTTGATAAAAAATATGCTACTGATTTCTCCATACTTGAAATAAATTTTTTATAACTATCACTTTATATAAATAAAAATTGTTTACTTCTAAAGAAATTATAGTTTACTTACTTCTAAAAAAGTCACCATCATCGTCTAAAAAGAGAATTACTTGATATTTTTATTTATTTCCAATAAATAAAATATGATAGTAGTGCTTATTTTGTCTATCAGTTAACCCAACACTGTTTATAAGAGTGTAAATTGTTTGTCTATTTATATTTATATATTTATATATGCGTACTAAATAAAGTATAGCGTTTGTGCTGTATACGCATATATTAGATATATATAGATATATAGATATAATATCTAATATAAGCGCATACAGCACTAACACACATATGCAATAAATACATACCGTTTAAATTTTCTTGTGTGTTCATTTCTAAAATAAAAAGTAAATATTTATTCTCAATTCTTACACATATTCTTAAGTCTAATTTAACTTAAAATCATAAAAACTTAATTTGAAGATTTTAGATATTCAAAACAGTAACTCACTCAGATTCTAAAACTATAAGAGAGTTATAATGAGCGCGTGGCTGTCTTTTGAGTTGTTTAAGCATCTAGTTGGCTTGCAAAATGTAATCTTTAATCGCTTATATTTCTTTAGATTTTAAAATAAGCTGTTCGAAAATCGGATTTGGAGTATTTATAATTAAGAGAATTATGTAATTTATGCAAACAAAAAGAAGGGGAAATTTAAGGGTTGCAAGACGTCCGGCTTTTATGAAGAAGAAAGCAGTAAAAGAACTGAACTGTATATGTTTGGGACTATATTCTACTCTGTAAAAGCCGGTCATTTGGCAAACCTAAGTAAAAATGATGTTACACATTACAAAGAGACAATATAGTGAAAGCAATATCAGCATTTCCATGTATATCAGGAAATTGGAATCATGTGTATAAGCGAGTCATTGTGCGATAGTTCTTTTCAAGTTGTTTTTGCTGGTTTTTGAAACTTAAATTACAATTATAAAATAAAATGAAAAAAAGATATCAAATATAAATACTGGAAAGTTTTCATACTGTTTTAATAGACCAATAGAATAATTTATCGATGAAAACAAAGTTTCTTAGACCCGCAGTACTCCTACAACACCACACTAAAACAGTTTCTCTACCACACATAACATTTTCTACTATTCCTAACATAGTTGTTATTGGTGACTAAAATTAGAAGAGCATAAGATTTTTTTTTTTACTTAACAAAATAAGAGTTATAGATTTTCCTATAACTCTAACTAAAATGCTACAAAAGAACTCGGTTTCCAGTAAAACGTTTTTCGAAAATAAATAGAAAAAGCTTTGTTTTTTAATGTGGTGTTAAATCGAATGAAACAATAATTGTTTATGGATTAAGTAATAAAGGTCCGGTAACTTTATTTATCTAAGACAATTCGTAATTTATTTTTCTGCCATACACTAAAAAATATCGAAGTAAATGGTTGGTGTGAATTAAGTTTTTATGATGCCTAAGTATGCGCAATTTTTCCACATACTTTTGGTTTATTAGAATCGTATATTTATATCATATGCCAATATTTTGATGATTCGAAACAAAATTTTTGAATTGAAGATTTTTAAGGTATTTTAAAGAAATAACGCCATCTAACGTAGTGATGAGCAGATTCGAAAATTACGTGGACCTAACAAAAGTGTATTTAACATAGTTACCAATTACGTGACATTTCTCCCAGTGTTTTGGCAAACTTTTTTATAAAATTTAACCTTTCCTATTTAAAAAAGGAGAAGTATTTGACAAAGAATCAGGTGACGAATCCTAATTATGTCAAAAATTAGCTCTATTTGTTTGAAAAGCAAATTTTCTACAATAAACTCGCAACAAATTTTTCTAAATGTTTTTAAATTAGCAAATTATTAAACTACTATAGCTATTATTTGTACCGAAAATTTGTAAAATACTTAATGGGAATGGAACTATCTAGATCTGTAATTACCATGGTAATAAAAGTATTAACGGTTTCCATTCATATATAACGGAGATATATATAAAAAAAGCAAAATGAGCAATGTATCCATCAAATACTATAATTCCAAAGAGAAAAAATTTACAAATTTGTGTGAGAAACAAAAAACATTTTTCTTGAGATAAAATTAAAAAAAATTTTTTTTTTTTTTTTTAAATTTTACAATATCTATTATATATAACATAAAAAGTATCAGAAGTACTTTATAAAATCAATTTGAATTGTTTCCCTATAATATATCTTTTAGTAAATGGTATAAAGATTAACAAAACTTCCCTTTGGATGTTAAAAAACGATCAACATTAAGAGAAGGCATTCGAACTAAAATAAAACAAAATTATTGAAAACATAACACATTAATGTACTCTTTTATTTAAAAACTCAAAAGTGTGACCAAGGCGATATCAAATAAGAAACTTACTTTGAGATTGTTTTTTTTGTGTGAGTAGGTTTTGTGTAAAGGTTTCAAGATTTTTTGTTGCAAGTTTCGATTATAAACTCTTTTCAAAAAAAAGCACACTAAAAATAATCAAAAAAAGATAAACCCTTACAGTTTAATATAAAAATTGAATGCTTGGCTTTTAGTGAATGATTATATATAGTCAGTTTCAGTATGAAACAACCCTATAATCATTTTTAACGATAGACACCGACGTGAAGGTAAGCCAAGTCGTCTATCAACACAAAACATCACAACAGTAACATCATAAACATCAATAACAAATAGCACAAAATCTTACAGTAAAGACTCAATAACTTAAACCACCAAAAGATCAAGCAATTAGCTTATTAGAAAATATTTCAGTTAGTGGTAGTATGATCCATAAACAATCGCTCAACTGGAATTTTAAAATTAGTTTGATTTATTTAAGTTGATTTATTGAGTTATCCAGACTTTATTGTAAATACTTTATTTACTAACAGCATAACATACTTGCAAGTACACATTTATGATTACAAACAGATTTTATTATGTGTTTCATGTCAGTACGCCGCTTGGCTAGCAAGGACAACACTCTTGCCATAAACAAAGCCAAGTCACATTATTCAAAGTACACCGCTTGGCTAGCAAGGACAACACTCTTGCCATAAACAAAGCCAAGTCACACCACTTTGAAATCATGAAAACAACATAATAACAACTCACAAACTATAAACAGATAACATAACAAAAAATACACTTCATATGTAACAGCCATTTACACATTAATTACACATAAATACTTACAAAATATAACCTTAACACATATTTAAACACATAATAAATATCACACATTATTGCATCAAGCAACATACAAAAATACTTTAAATTACAGTTAAAATATTTATAAGAAATGAGGAGTTTAATTGTAAAAAATTAATTATTTATAGATTTAGTACATTGGTAAATACAACATTGTTTGTGTAGCATTTGTTAAATGACATACCTTGTAATGAATGTTCATCAATTTTAAAAAATAAGGTATTAAACGATCTTGTTCTTGAACATGCAACATAGAGTTGACCATGTGAAAAGCAAGGGTTTTTGAGATAAATACCAACTTTGTCAAAAGTTTGACCTTGACTTTTATTTATGGTCATTGAGTATGCTAATCTTACAGGAAATTGACGACGCTTAAGAGTAAAAGGTAAATTTGAATCAGATTGTGTTAACTGAACCCGAGGGACAAATACCCTCTTGCCAACTGAAACACCTGTTAGAACTTGCTCATCAATGTAATTATTTTGTAGAGCACGCACTATCAATCGGGTACCATTGCAAAGTCCAGCTTTTAGATCTAAATTTCGAAGTAACATTATAACAGCACCAATTTTTAGCTTTAGGCAATGAACAGGCATTCCTGATGGAGAAAGACTGTTTAAAAACTCAACAGGAAAATTATTGATTTCGTTAAGATCATCTGTTTTAATAGTATCAGCACTTAAATAAACCTTAACGTCACCTGGTAAACGGTCCAAAACTTCTTCATTTATTGCTAAAGAATCAACATTATTGGGTGTCAAAATGGCACGTTTAGCATAATCATCTTCTTCTGCAACTCCAAAAATCTTGTCTACTAAAGATTCATTTTCTCCAAGCAAGCATTGCTCAGGAATCTCAATGCACCCGCAAAAGGAACCATCTGCTTTTAAAGGTAATGTTCCACTACCAAGTTTTAAAAGCCATTGAGAGAATTCCTCTTCTTCGGCCTGAACCCTCATATTTTCTGTTAATGAATATCGCTGAACATATTGCCAATGTTGAGAACATTTTATACAGGCTTCAACAATATCAGCTGGTTGCCCTCTCTTTACAACCGGAAGTATTTGCCTAAAATCCCCAACCATAAGAATAACTTTACCACCGAAAGGAAACTTGTTGATGCAAACGTCTTGAAGTAACTTATCAATGGCATTTAAAGCATGTTTAGGTAACATGGATGCCTCATCTAGTAAATAAAGGCTAACTTGCCTTAAGAATTTTCCGTGTATAGAATTTGGAGTTACATTGCATGTGCTATTTTCCAAAATCGGCACAGGAAGTTTGAACAAACCATGAAGTGTACATCCTTTTTTTAAAAGAGTTGCAGCTATTCCTGTCCATGCAGCTGTTGCAGTTATAATATGTCTACTGCTGGTTTCAGCGATTAAATAATTGTATGTAAATGTTTTACCACAACCTGCAGGGCCATCCATAAAAAACAATCTAGACTGCTTGTTTTCATTGTTAGGTTGCTCACTAAGAGCAGAAAGGATAGCATCAGCAATTTGACGCTGATTATCATTTAACAATGGTCTAACCCTATTTGCTTCATCAATTAAAACCTGAACATCTTCCTCTTCATTTTGTGGGACATAATCTAAAAACTCATCTAAAGTAGGAAGATTGAAATCAGCTAAAGTCTGATTTTAATCTTCCTACTTCAGCAAAGCTGCCTGTTCAGCAATTATTCGTGGCATGGAATGGTGAATGTAATCCTCCATCATAAAATCTTTAAAGGCATTCCAAAGATTTAATGGATCATCAGGTTCACAGAAAGTCAAAATAATGGAAAACAACTGTCGAATTTGATTTGGCAACCGAGTTGCAGCAGCCTCAGTTAATGTATTTCTCCATTCAGCGTCGTCTTGTAACAGACCTAAATGAGAACATCCTTCTCGGAATGTATTAAAAACTGTACCATTAACAGTACGCAAATCTTCAAAAGAAACTGCACCTCTAACATGCAAAAGTAACATTCTAAGATAAAATATTTCACCTATTGGACTCACTTTATACATCCTAACAATCACCTTATTGCTACCTCTTTGCCTAACTTTCCATTTACAATGTTTTCCATTTACAATGCTAAAAAATTTGAAATGCAAAGAAAAAATTTAAAAAAAAGATACTACATTAATTTAATAGAAAAATATAAAGATAATTCAAAGCAAACATGGCAAGTTTTAAGAGAAATTAAAGGCAGTAAGAAATTGAAAGCTAGCTCTTTACCTAAAGCTATTAAAATTGATAATAAAATATTTGATGATCCAGAAGTGGTAGCTAATAAAATGAATGAATTCTTTACTTCAGTTGGACCAAATTTAGCAAAAAAAATTTCAAACATAAACAAAACAATAAACAGATGTAGTTTTCCTTTAATATCTTATCTAAATTCTTTTGAATTATCTTTTGATGAATTTGATAGAGCTTTTAAAATGCTAAAGTTAAATAAAGCAGTCGGTCCTGATGATATCAATGGAAACATTGTCATTGATTCATATGATATCATAACACATATCCTTTTTAAAATATTTAAATGCTCAATTCAACAAGGAATTCCTGATGAATTAAAAATAGCTAGAGTTTCACCAATATTTAAAGGTGGAGACTTACTTAATGTTAGTAATTACCGCCCAATATCTGTTCTCTCTGTTTTCTCAAAGATATAGAGAGAATTCTTTATAATAAAATTTTTAATCATCTTTCTCAAAATAATATCCTATACAAAAATCAATATGGGTTTAAAAAAAATAACTCCACTGAACACGCTATACTCCAAATAACACAATATATTACTGAATCATTTGAAAGTTCCAAATTTACTTTCGGCATTTTTATTGACTTGTCTAAAGCCTTTGATACGATAGATCATAAAATTCTCTTTAAAAAACTTAAATATTATGGAATCTCTGGCAATGTTTTGAAGCTTTTAAAAAGTTATTTAAGTAATAGAAAGCAATTTGTTCACTATGACGTATCATCAAAATCAAACTTGTTAGATGTAACATGCGGAGTTCCTCAAGGGTCTGTCCTAGGACCTCTCCTATTTCTCATTTACATAAACGACCTTTATGAAGCATCTAATTTAATGACAATTATGTTTGCTGACGACACGAATTTTTTTCTATCTCATGGTAACATAATTACCCTATTTCAAAGTATGAACATAGAATTAATTAAAATTTCAGAATGGTTTAAATTAAATAAGCTTTCTCTTAACATTGAAAAATCAAAATGGTCTCTTTTTCATCCATACTACAAAAAACATCATCTACCAAGTGAATTGCCTGCTTTTTTTATAGATGACATTCAAATTAAAAGAGTAACGGCTACAAATTTTTTAGGGGTTTTTATTGATGAAAATCTGACATGGAAAAAACATATTGAAAACTTATCCTCTAAAATTTCCAAAAGTATAGGAATACTATTTAAAATAAGAACTATGCTAAATAAATATACTTTAATTCAGCTTTACCACTCTTTTATTCATTGCCATCTAAACTATGCTAATGCGGCTTGGGGTAGTGTAAGGAAAACTAAATTAGAACCACTTTATCGCCAACAGAAACATGTTGCACAACCTATTAATTTTAAACATCGATTTTATCATGCTAAGCCTCTTTTAAACGAAATGAATATTCTTAATATATATCAACTTAATATTTTTAATGTATTGTGTTTTATGTTTAAATGTAAGTCTCGCACATCTCCAATTTCTTTTCACAATTTATATTCTTTAAAAGTTAGAAATAAATACAATTTGTGTAATGAAAATTTTATTCTTCAACCAGTTTTCAAAACTAATTTTGGTAAATTTTGTATTTCATTTAGAGGAGCATTTTTATGGAACAAAATAGTGTTAAAACTTTTTGATCTCTCTCTTGAATGGAACTTTTTCTTATTTAATTGAAAATTAAAAGAAATTCTTTTCTCAGTTGAAAACATTCTGATATATTTTTAAGTTTGTTTTGTTTTTTATTAATACTCTTAAGAAATATTTTATTGTAATTTATATATACGAAATCTTTTATCATAACTTATATATATATGTATGTATAGGTATATGTTTGTAAGTGTATATGTGTATGTATGTATGTGTATATGTGTGTATGTATGTATATATATATATGTATATATGTATATATGGATATATGGATATATATATATATATGTATGTGTGTATGTATATTTATGTATGTACGTATATATGTATGTGTATTTGTGCGTATTATATGTATGTGTATATATATATATATATATATATATTGATGTGTAAGTATATTTATTTACATGTTTGTATGTTTAAATATGTATAAATAATTATATTTGTATTTATGTGTGAATATTTGTCTATGAGTTATTAAAGGATTATTTATTATTTAAAAACTGTTTAGGCGGTTCTCGATGACAAGATCTTATGATCTTCTGCGAGTATCCGCGTTCTTGTTGTAACGTTAACAAAATTGTAATTCTGACTATAAGTATTTTATTCATTCTTATATTGTAAAACTTATTTTGAATAAATAAAAAGAACAAAAAAAAAAAAATGTTTGCTATCAAAAACAAAGTGGTAAGGAATTTCAACATATGGATAGTGTCGGGCTTGTTCATTTTCAACATTTAATTTAAACCATGCAGTTAGGTGAGTGTCACGCTGTGCTGCACGGTCTAAAGCTGCCTGTTCTTCGCCTTCTACAAATTATATCATCTGATTATCTGGCAGATGAACCTGAAGTCGAATGATGTTATGTGACATATCACTTAAAGAATACTCAAATATTCGCCACAATGCTTCTGGAGCTGACACATAGCGACAATTTAAAAACGTGTTTATTTCATCATGGTTAACTTGCTCATTTATCACCACATTGGCACAGTCATGCCCTTTGTAAATGTACTTATATAAATACTTAACTGACTTTATGGTCATGCAGGCTTCAACATTTATGTGTGCTTGATATTTTTTAGAAAGCTATGGGTTATAAGGTACAACCCAACGGTTGTCAACTTGATTACCTTTTATATTGACAATTCTTCCATTATCGACGCGCCTATAGCGTGGATAACCATTAAAAATTGCAACAGTGTGGGGATTAAATTCCTTAGGAAATTTTTTTGTACATTTACCACCTTTTATGCAGGGAGAATTGGGATTTAAAATTCCACATGGTCTATGTATCATGCATGATTTTATAATTTCAAAAAGTTCAGGATCAACAGCTG
The DNA here is from genome assembly GCF_022113875.1 of Hydra vulgaris. Taxonomy (NCBI): domain Eukaryota; kingdom Metazoa; phylum Cnidaria; class Hydrozoa; order Anthoathecata; family Hydridae; genus Hydra; species Hydra vulgaris. The sequence continues at coordinate 23,745,955 of NC_061169.1, read as the reverse complement.
GGTCTGGGATTTCTGCTGATATCAAACTATCAATATCTTCTGCTGTTTCTAGCTTATCAGCATTTACAAAGTGCAATAAAATATGTACATGTGGCAAACCACGCTTTTGAAACTCAATAACCTGCACATGACTTACAACTTTGCCTAAGACTCCATGCTTAAAAATATCCTCTCAGAAAAATTTAAGTTTCATTTTAAATACCCGACAAACTAAATCAGGTCTGTCATTAGCAGTTTGGCCTGGGTTTAAATTTTCTACTATTTCTCTCCATTTTGGATTGCAGGTAAAAGTAATGAATAGATCTGGTTTACCATATTTCTTTATGACTGCCATCGCATCTTCAAAGTTTTCTTTTAATGCTCTTGGACTACCAACATATGAAGAAGGCAATATAACAACACGGCCCGGTCTAACATTAAGATCATTAGCACGATTAATTACATGTTCATGCAATGCATCATATTGCTCACTTCTAAGTTTGTTTTGGTTATTTCTAATAAAAGCAAGGCGCTGTCCCTCAACTTTGACATATGCATCAACAACATATTGCTAAAAAAGTTTCTTACCATAGAATATAGGACTAAAAGTTTGTCTAACAGCAAGCCTATAATTATAATACTGAGACAAAGTAACATGGTTTCTAACACGGGTTGCACGGTCAAGGTTGTGCTCTAGTTGATTGTGTCATCCAGCATCACCTCTCGTGAAGAATATTGGATATACCAAAGGATCCAAATTTGCAGACATAGACAAAATTGTTCTTAAAGGCTGACCTCGAAGGTATATAACAATTTCCCTGGATGCAGGTGGAGCACCATCATCTCCCACAAACACAATAGCAACTTCCTCATGGGAAGGAAGATTGTATCGACGTCTATCATGACCTTCAAGCAAAGACATTCTTACAACAGAGGTTGGTCTACCTTCTAAAGCTGCTTGGCGGATTTCTTCATCCTCTACTTCTGCATGTTTTTAAATGCAAGAGCAAATGGGTTTTCTTGATTAATTAATGTTTGCAAGAGTTGCATTAACTCATGTATAAAACCATCATTACCAGGTTGTTCCATTCTGAATGACACTGCTGCATTAGGATCATAGATATACAGCTGACATTATTTGGGCAGACAACCTTCTGCAGGCCTTAAATTTCCAACACGATGCAAAATTTGCCCACAGACCCTAAAACAGAAAGGGCCATTATTTGAGGGAGGAGCTATTTTGGCAGTGAAGGAAGCAAAAGATAAAGAGGAATTATAACTCCTTATGTGTTTAAAAAAAATTTGATTTATATCATGATCAACATGGTTTCCTGTCATTAAACCAGTCAACAATGGCGGATAAAGAGAAAGAGGAGCTAATACAACTTTTCCTGAATGGCAGCACAAAAAATGAGTTTCATTTAAAAACTTCTTTGCACTGCAATACTGACAATTATGGTTTAAAGGTAGTTACTCTCTATAGCAATATTATTTCTTGCTATGCGATGCATATTATACCTATTAAGTTCTCGCCTAGCCTGATTTCTTTCATTTTGATTACAATTTATTTCAGCTCGCCGGGGCTCATCTCTTTCAATTCGACGACGATTTATCTCAGCTTGCCGGGGCTCATCTCTTTCAATTCGACGACGATTTATCTCAGCTCGCCGGGGCTCATCTCTTTCAATTCGACGACGATTTATCTCAGCTCGCCTGGGCTCATCTCTTTCAATTCGACGACGATTTATCTCAGCTCGCCTGGGCTCATCTCTTTCATTTCGACGGCGGTTTATCTCAACTCGCCTAGCCTGCCTTCTTTCATTTTGACGAAGTCTAATAATTTCATTTCTTAAATTATTAGACATAATTAGGCATCAAAGGAGTGTGTAAAAATGATGCCTAATATAATAAAAGTTGAAGTTTCTTTTTTAAACTTATCTAAAATAAAGTGTAAGCAAATAATACAGAGCATAATACTATAATCTATTATATTCTACCATATATAGCATTGTGTTAAGATAACATAGTTTTATTAAAAACTTAAACTAAAGTTATAAATTAATATAATATTTTCAACTAAGTATTGTTTATATATTTATGGTAGTTGTTATTAATTATTGATAAAATATTATAAGTATTTAATCAAAAAAAACAAACAAAAAACAAATGTAATTTAAAAAACAAATTTTTTACATATAAGAACTCATAAATAAAGCAAATTAAAAAAATTTAAGGCCTGTCAACTCAGCAAGTACTGCTAGCATGGAAGGATAAAATGTAATCATCCATCAACAAAACCCTTTCATTACTTTGAAAGGCATTTAACGCAAGATTTGCAATAAATAAATACAAAACTACTAAAAGAACCTCTATAAACAATCATATATTTGCTTCAAGTGAAGAAACTTGGAAATATTGAAACTTCTTTTACTATTTTAATTTTTTTTTATAGATATTTAATACTCTAAAGAAAAAGGGACAATAATTTAAGGCAAAAAAATTAAAATGTCTATACATATAATATATGTATAGACATTTTAATTCTATATATTTTATTGTGTGTGTGTGTCTATATATATATATATATATATATATATATATATATATATATATATATATATATATATATATATATATATATATATATATATATATATATATATATATATATATATATATATATATATATATATATACATATACATATATATATATATATATATATATATATATATATATATATATATATATATATATATATATATATATTGATGTACATACAAAACATTAAAATAATAATATAAAGAAAACATTCTCTATACAAAAAATCCTAAAAATTTAACAAAAGTTATTAAAACTTATGCTTCAACACGCTGTATACTTACTTTTATATATATAAAAAAAATTTGAATTAAACATATTTAATGAAGAAAATCGAAACTCTTAAAAATTTTAATGAGGAGGAGCTGTTAGTAAAGCCTGCTTTTTAACAAAATTTATTTATTGTCAAAAGCATACATTGTTAAGAACAGAGGATAACAACATTAAAACACATTTTTTCAACAATATTTTTTCAACACATTTTAGAAATACACTAATTACAAACAGAATTAATTTATGTGTTTTATTATGACAATACACCACTCTGCTGGCGAGAACAATATTTTTGCTCTCAACAAAGCCAGGTCACATTATAGCAAACTTGGCTAGCAAGGTCAACAATCTTGCTGTAAACTAAGCCCAGTCACAACAATTTGAAACCATGCAAACAACATAATTATCACTTACAAACTATAAACATATTACATATAACACACCACAAACATTGAAACAATTTATATATTTACACACATACAAAATATAAACCCATATAACCTTAACACATATATACACAATAAAACACAATATAAATAACACACATATATAGATAAATATATAAATTAAGAAAAATATATAAATTTGAGACTTTACAAATACAACCTTATTTTTGTTTTTTGAAATACCTCGTAATAAATGTTTAACAACTTTCAAAAACAAACTATCAAACAATCTGGTTTTTTATACGGATTTTTATAACTTCTTTAAAATAAGGTATTAAACGATCTTGTTCTTTTACATGTAACATTGAGTTGACCGTGTGAGATGCAAGTGTTTTAAACACTAACTTTATCAAGAGTTTGACCTCTTGACCTTTGAAATGAGCAACGTCTTCTTGAGTCGTCTTTTAATTTAAAAATTACAGATTAATTTTATAAATTAATAAATTTAAATACAATTGACAAAAGACTAAAATGCATGATTTAAATAAATCACCTGACTTTAAAAGTTACTTTACTAATTCAATAATAGCATAATGTTCATCCTTTACTACAGAAGTTATCAAATAAAAATTGTTGATCTTATCACTAATTAAGCTGATGAAACAAAGTTTTTGATCTCATTACTGATTAAGCAGATACTGACAGATTATCAAGGTTTGAAAGAGCCTCATTACGCGAGTTCAGAAGTAAAGCAATTTATAATAAAACTCAAAGGCCAAGTATGGTAAAAAAGTCCGTGTAAAGGTGCACGAATGGTGAGCAGCAGCAGCGGCAGCGTTAAGTTAAGTATTAATTATAAGCGATTAATGAGAAAAGTGAAATAAATTTAAAAAGATCGAAAAGAAGAAAATTTTATAGAGAAGAAAAAATTGTAGTTTTAAATTAAAAAAGTTCGAAAAAAAAATTCAATGTTGAGAACATAGCAAAAATAAAAAAGAGATTTAAAAAAATTAAAAGAAAAATAAGAGAAAAAGTGCATTTTCTTACGATTTCATTTACGCACATGGTTGGCTTTTATAATCCTCGTCAATGAGCAGCAAATCTGCTCCGTCCTCGCCAAAACTTTGGTGGTTTCTTTGCATAAAAGTTCTTCTTCTATTTGCATCGCATCTACTTTATCAAAGGTCGAGGAGTCTTTTTCCAACACAGTGGAGTTTGAAACCTTAATAAGGGTTTCACCTTCCGATTGGCCAAGTTTTTTTCTAGTTGACTGGGTAATTGTTTTCGGTGATATTTTTCTTTCGATACAAGTAACTTCAACTTTTTTTTTTTATTTATAAAATAATATTTATTTAGAATTTTATAAAATTTTTTTTTTTTTTTAATAAAATTTTATTTATTTACAAAATTTTATAAAATTACATTAACTCAACGTGTTAAAAATTAAAGTTTTACAATATATGGGTTTACAAATTTAAAGGTTTACATTTTTTCAAAAATCTGTCACGATGGTTACAAAAAAACTGTTAATAAAGAATAGTGTTACAAAAGTTACCATGGTTTTATATATTTTTCTATATATATATATTTTTATTTTTACTTTTTTATTTTTTAAATTTTATAATTTTTTTTTTTTTTTGTTTTTTTATTTTTTATTTTTTTGTATTTTTCGATTTTATATTTTTTTGTATTTTTGTTTTTTTTATTTTATTAGACTGCCATTGCGCGGAAAGAAATCGAAAGTTTTGAAAAAGTTAAAGAGGAGGATGTTTTAAAAAGAATTCAAGAAATTTTTTGTTTAATGGAAGGAAATTATAATAAAATAACAGCAAAAATTACAAGACTTTTACACAAATATTACATTAGGTACGCTACTGAACCACAGAAAAACATTCAAAAAGGGAAATTATAATTCATAAAATAAAGGCTGACAGTGATTTTTTAAACATAAATAAAAATATTTTGTTGTAAAAATAATAATTTGTAGAGAAATGGAAAACATCACTAAACATATATTTCTTTTATTGAGCTAGCGTGTCAGTTTAGCTCATATGTTTAGTTTCAGTCTTCCATTTTCTACTTGGCATATTATATCTTTAACACAAAAAAGTTGACAGAAAATGTCCGTAGTGTTTCTACGAACATGATAATTATATTTTAAAGTGATAATATTTCTGATTTTCCTGATTATTACCATGATCACTGCCATTGGGTTGATTTTCATGTTACTAAACATGTTGTGGCATCTGATGATCCATATCTCACTCATGATGGTTTGAGTGAGTGTCAACAACAGTTGCGAAATAGGGTTTTTTTCTGATAAATTCGCGGTTCCGATAGAGAAAATTGAATTTATTAGAGAAAAACCCTTTCGGGACGTCAAGGAGTTATATACGTGTTTAAAATACTCCCAAATTTCAACAGAGGAAGGACAGTAAGCAAATATGTGAAGATTGTCCTCGATTTTGCCACAAGTTTTGCATTTGTTGTTTTTAACGATCTGTTGCCTTGCGCTTTAGGCTAGCAAGGCCGCAGAAGGTAAGCTATTGTGTAAAATTCGAAAGAGGATGTTTTGCGTCGGTCCGCATGCTTGGGAGGTAAATTTTTTTTTCCAAATTTAGGTCCACGGCATAGTTGTTTTAATTGAACTGTTCCAAAAAAGTTCTGCTGGAACGACTGTCTTTTTGTTTTTTCCACTTCTAAATAAAATTAGGGGGATGTTAAAAAGAGACCCGTTTTGGCCTAATATTTCAATTGTTGTTTTGTAGTACTGAGACATTTTGTTGTCCCAGTGTTTTGGAAAATTATTCTGTTTTAAAAATATTTAGCTTTGGTTTTGGTGTGAAAATTTTATAAGTGAACTTGCCAACCAATACTTTGAAAAGTAGTAATTATCGTGGGTGTTATCCTCTCCGCATTCTTTCAGTTGAAATAGTGTTTTGAGGCGGAGCGCAAGGCTTTGCTCCTTCGGTGATAAAATTCCGAGAATTCCGCTTTTGACGGGTAGGAAAAGCGTCTCTCTTTTGACCGGATTGAAATTGGTCTTTTGCCACAGATTTTCGAAAATGGCACTGTGCAAACGTTCTATTACCCATTCGGGAACGGGCAGCACGTTTGCCAGAAACCACACTTTTGACAATGCTAACGTATTTATCAACATAGTCTTTCCCCTAAGTGAAAAAGTACGTAGTCCCAGAAACTTGAGTTTTTTCTCTATTTTGTTTAGAGTTACTAGCCAGTTGAAATTGGTAGTATTACTCAGTCTGGTATAAAACGTAACACCTAAAATTTTGAAACCGGTGTTATTAGTCCACTCTATGTTGTCCAATTCCGGGTACATTTTGGGATCAAAACCCCCAAGAGCAAGACCCTTGGTTTTTGAGGCACTGATCACTGAACCACTTGCTTTTTCAAACAACTTTACTTTTTGGAAAAAAAAGCGGACTGATTTTACGTCCCTGGCAAAAATTTTAAGGGGTTTCGGTGTTCCTGGTAATGGGAATCCCTCGATTCTGCTGTCCGCTCTGATAACTAAAGCGAGAGCTTCAGCCACAAAGACATACAACAAAAGAGAGAGGGGGTCGCCTTGTCTGACTCCCCTTTCGGTAAGGAATAGAGCTGACAAGAACCCGCAATTCAGAATAGATGCCGAAATTTCTGAATATAGAGTGTTAATAAAGGATATAAAGTTTTCTCCAAGATTAAATTTGTGGAGAATCTGCAGCAGAAACGCACGATCGACTTTGTCAAACGCCTTCTCTTGATCTATTGACAAAATGAAACTAGGTAGATTTTTAAATTCCACGGTAATTGACTTGTTCCGCTGTTGAACTTTTTCCAAACTATACAAAAATTTTGAAGGTTTTTCTCCTTGTTCAATTAGTTTTTGTTTCGTGAGAATAAACGCTCCTGGAAACTGGAGCAAGAAAAGAGCATCGCGTTTTTTTTGATGCTATCTAAATTCGGGTTAGCGTTTTTTCGCTCCCGTTGGATTTCGTTTTCAATCCTTTTGATTTGTTTTTTGTTTTTCGCACTTTCCTGTATCGATATATGTTGTAATTCAACCCTAACAAAAAGTTTACAGTCGTCCCACCATTTTAAAAGTGAGTTGTAGGACCGTTTTTTAACTTGCCAATCTTTAATTAAGAGTTCAATTTTTTGCCTATGCACCTCTATTTCCAAAAGGAAACAATTTAATTTCCAGTATCCTGGCCCTCTCCTTGTTTTACTAAAATTGGCGGTTGTTGTCACGAACTCGTGGTCGGAAAAGGGGTTGGTGAGAATTTTTGTATATGTTCTTTTTTTGGCGACTATATCAGGGCAGTAGATTCGATCGAGTCTACATTTTGCCTTCTGATTTCGCCATGTGAATTCTTTTTTGTTTGGGAACTTGAAACGAAAAACATCAACTAGGTTATACTTACCTTGGAATATCCCGAGTTCGTCAACGCCGTAGGTGTGATATTTAGCGTTGTTCGTGCCTTCTGTGTCGAGAGGCAGGCTTTCGACCATGTTGAAGTCTCCAGCCAACAGGACGGGTAGTCCTGTGTCCTGCGAGAAATCACCAAGGTCGCTAAAAAAAAGGCGCCTTTCTCTCGGCACATTAGGAGCGTAAATATTCAGCACCTGCATTTCGTGTTCGTCTATATTTATCATGACATTTAATATCCTACCGTTATTATCCCTTTTTAGTTCGTTCAAGAAAATGTTGGATTTAGAGAGTATTGCCACCCCGCAACAGTTATGACTTGGACCGGAGTTCCAAACGGACTCGCCAGTCCATTCGTCTCCCCACTGTTTAACAGTGGAAGGTCCAGAGTGTGTTTCTTGTAGGAGGATGAGATCAAAAGAGGATTTTTTTAAAAATTCAAAAAAATTGTCGCGTTTTGTTTGGTCGTTTAGACCGTTTATGTTGCACGTTAAAACATTAAAAGTCATGATGGAGAGAATCAGTTTTCCTAATTTGAAATCTCGTGTGACTTAAACATAAATATGATAATTTTACAACCTGACATAAAAAGTACAAACATTTAAAACTTAACCTTATTGCACGAGTTTTCGTTTGAAATGATGTAATACTAACAGATGGACGCACTGAACCATAACATTTTACAAAAAAGCGCGAGCTACTACAATACAAGTTACGACAGCTTATGCGCGTCATTAAACATGTGCTATTCATTTTTAATGAGAAATTAAAATTAGAACAAAAAAAACTCGAAAAAAGATTTTTAAAAAAAGGAATTGAGAAAAGAAAAAAAAAAAAAATCAGACTTGAAAACAAAGCGAAAAAAGGAAAATTAAGAAAAAAAGTAATGAGAAAAAAATCTTACGATTTCTTTTCCGCACAACTTTGGCTATCATAATCTTCATCAATGACTAAAGAATCTGTTTCGTCGTCAATAAAGCTTTCTTCAATTTCTTTGCGTAATCGTTCTTCTTCCAAGTCCATCGCTTCTGTTGTTTCTAATGCGGTAATGTCTGATTCCAAAACTGTGGTGTTAGTTACTTTTCTGGGAGTTTCACCCTCCGACTGTCCAAGTCTTTTTCTAGTAGTCTGTGAAGCGGTTTTCGGTAACGTTTTTCTTTTTAGAGTAACTTCGTTATTTTTTTTATCTTCGTGGACTTCATTGTCTGCGCTGGAAGCAATTTCAGCAATGGTTTCACCCTCTATGTCATTACATTCATTTTTTTTGTTGTTTGCTTCAGATGGTTGTTCCATTGTGGGTAAAACAAATTGACTAGCTTTTTGGGTGTTGCTCTCCGGTTGTCCAACATGTTTGTACCTAAGAGTTAGCCCATTAACATTTTGGTAGCGAGGTAGTGGATTTTCGGACGGATTTTTCCAGTTTTTTAAAATTATAACAACGTTTCCAGTGTAGATGTCTTCGCCCTGTACCTTAACTTTTTGTAGATAAAATGACTCAAATTCGCCTCTGCCTGTTGCAAGATGTTTTCCAAGTAAGATGAACGCACTTTGGCAACCGTTTCTGAGAAAACCAATTGGTATATTCTGCACAAGAACATGCACTTTCCGTATGAACTTTTGTTGAAATCGCAGAGAGCAGCCTTTAATTTCAATTTCTGTTTTTAAAAACTATTCTACTGCAGAATTATTTATTACTGCAAACTCAAACAAATGATTAGCGTAGTGCCTCGTAACTCCCCAGACACTTGAAAGAAGGTTTTTTCCTGATAACGCAGATAGAAAATCGTTTATGCTGATATTTAAATCACCATATCTGCAGACTAACACATTAGCATTATCACTCATTAGGTTTGATTTAAATATTCCAAGTTGCGTCTTTACTTGACTGCTCGACGTAGAAGATGATGTCAATGCACTTGCATAGCTCTTAGCCATATTAAAAATGATGTTGATTTTTTTTTTTTTTTTTTTTTTTTTTTTTTTTTTTTATGGTGCATTTTTTTTTTTTTTTTTTTTATAAAATTTATTTCAAATTAACAATTATTTACAAATTTTATAAAATTTACATTAAGTCAGTTAAAGAACGTTAAAGTTTTACAATATATAAGTTTCATATATAAAGTTTATATAAAATTACAAAAGAGATGGTTTACAACTGTTTTTATATATATACATTTTTTTTTTTTTTTTTTTTTTATTATTATATATTTTTGTGTTTTTCGATTTTATATTTTTTTGTGTTTTTCGATTTTATATTTTTTTGTGTTTTTCAATTTTATATTTATATTATATTGTGCGGAGAGAAATCGGAAGATTTGAGAAAGTTAAAGATGGAGATGTTTCAAAAAGAAATCATGAAATTTTTATATAAGGAATGAAATTATAATAACATAACAGCAAAAATTACAAGACTTTAACACAAACATCACATAACGTACGCTACAGAAAAACATTTAAAAAGGGAGATTATAAATTATAAAATAAAGGCTGGCAGTGATTTTTTAAACATAAGTAATAATATTTTGTTGTAAAAATAATAATTCGTAGAGTTTTTTTTTTTTTTTTTTTTTTTTATATTACAAAATTATATATTTACTATTTTATAAAATTACATTAACTCAAAATTTTAAAAATTATAGTTTTACAATATATCGTGCACGTTTTCAAAAGAATAATTGTTACTATGGTTTTAATAATAATCGTGTTACAATAATAATTATAAGAATGGTGATATAACAATGGTTACCGCGGTTATATATATATATATATATATATATATATATATATATATATATATATATATATATATATATATATATATATATATATATATATATATATATATATATATATATATATATATATATATATATATATATATATATATATATATATATATATATATATATATAATATATATATATATATATATATATATATATATATATATATATACATATATATATATATATATATATATATATATATATATATATATATATATATATATATATATATATATATATATATATATATATATATATATATATATATGTATATATATATATGTATATATATATATATATATATATATATGCTTTTTTTTTTTTTTTTTTTGTTTTTATTATTTTTTGATTTTTTAAATTTTATATTTTTTTGTGTTTTTGTATTTTATATATTTTTTTATTTTTTGATTTTATATTTTTTTTTGTATTTTTTGTTTTTATAATAGAAAGCCATTGTGCGGAAAAAAAATCAAAGGTTTGGAAAATTTAAAGAGGAAGATATTTTAAAAAGAATTCGAGAAGTTATTATTTAAAGAAAGGAAATTATAACTTAATAACAGCAAAAAAGTACAAGACTTTCACACAAATACCACATTACGTACGCTACAGAGAAAACATCTAAAAAGGGATATTATAACTCATAAATAAAGGCTGGCAGTGATTTTTTAATCATAAATAATAATATTTTGTTGTAAAAATAATAATTCGTAGAGAAATGGAAAACCTCACTAAACATATAGTTCTTTTATTTGAGCTAGCGTGTCAGTTTAGCTCATATGTTTAGTTTCAGTCTTCCGTTCTCTACTTGACATATTATATTTTTAATACAAAAAAGTTGACAGAAAATGTCCGTAGTGTTTCTACGGACATGATAATTATATTTTAAATTAATAATAATCCTGATTTTCCTGATTATTACCCTGATCACTGCCATTGGGTCAGTTTTCATGTTACTGAACATGTGGTGGCATCTGCTGTTCCATATCTCACTCATGATGGTTTGAGTGAGTGTCAACAGCAGTTGCGAGGTAGGATTTTTTTCCGATAAATTCGCGGTTCCGATTGAGAAAATTGAATTTATCGGCGAAAAAACCGTTTGGGACGTCAAGGAGTTATATACATGTTTAAAATATTCCCAAATTTCAACGGAAGGAGGACAGTAGGCAAAGATGTGAAGATTGTCCTCGATTTTACCACAAGTTTTACATTTGTTGTTTTAGACAATCTGTTGCCTTGTGCTTTTGGCTAGAAAGGCCGCAGAAGGTAGGCTGTTGTGTAAAAATCGAAAGAGAATGTTTTGAGTCGGTCAGCATGCGTGGGAGGTAAAATTCTTTTTCCAAATTTGGGTCCACGGCATTGTTGTTTTTGTTGAACCGTTCCAGAAAAGTTCTGCTGGTACAACTGTCTTTTTGTTTTTTGCCACTTCTAAGTAAAAATTTTTTGTTGATTTTAGGGGGATGTTAAAAAAGGGACCCGTTTTTGCCTAAAACTTCAATAGCTGTTTTGTAGTACTGAGACATTTTGTTGTCCCAGTGTTTTGGAAAATTGTTCTGTTTTAAAAAGTTCCAGCTTGGGTTTTGGTTTGTGAATTTAATAAGTGAACTTGCTAACCAGTACTTTGAAAAGTAGTAATTATCGGGAGTGTTATTCTCTCCACATTCCTTCAGTTGAAAGAGTGTTTTGAGGCGGAGCGCAAGGCTTTGCTCCTTCGGTGATAAAATTCCGAGACCCCCGCTTTTGACAGGTAAGAAAAGCGTCTCTTTTGACCGGGTTGAAATTGGTCTTTTGCCACAGATTTTCGAAAATGGCATTGTGCAACCGTTCTATTACCCATTCGGGAACGGGCAAAACGTTTGCCAGAAACCACACTTTTGACAATGCTAACGTATTTATCAACATAGTCTTTCCCCTAAGTGACAAAGTACGTAGTCCCAGAAACTTGAGTTTTTTCTCTATTTTGTTTAGAGTTACTAGCCAGTTGAAGTTGGTAGTATTACTCAGTCTGGTGTAAAACGTAACACCTAAAATTTTGAAACCGGTGTTATTAGTCCACTCTATGTTGTCCAATTCCGGGTACATTTTGGGATCAAAGCCCCCAAGAGCAAGACCCTTGGTTTTTGAGGCATTGATCATTGAACCACTTGCTTTTTCAAAAAGTTTTACTGCTTCAAAAAAGAAACGGACTGATTTTACGTCCCAGGGAAAAAAGTTCGAATCGTCTGCGTACTGCTGTAGTTTAAGCAGTTTCGATGTTCCTGGTAAAGGGAATCCCTCAATTCTGCTGTCCGCTCTGACCACCAAAGCAAGAGGTTCGGCGACAAAGACATACAACAAAAGTGAGAGGGGGTCTCCTTGTCTGACTCCCCTTTCGGTTGGAAAAGTGGCTTACAAGAATCCGCAATTCAGAACAGATGCCGAAATTTCTGAATACAGGGTGTTAATAAAAGATATGAAATTTTCTCCGAGGTTGAATTTTTGGAGAATCTGCAGCAGGAACGCGCGATCAACTTTGTCAAACGCCTTTTCTTGATCTATTGACAAAATGAAACTAGGTAGATTTTTAATTTCGGCGTAATCTATTAGATCACGGACTAGGTGTAAATTTGAGAAAATTGTTCTACCTGGAATTCCGAAAGTTTGAGTTGGTTCTATAATTTTCCCCATTACTTTTGCAAGTCTTAGGGCCAGCGCTTTTGTGATTATTTTGTAATCAGCGCCGATTAAGGATATGGGCCTCCAATTTTTACATTCGGTGAGATCTCCTTGCTTGGTAATTAGTAAAATTATTGATCTTTTCATAGAGTGGCTGGTGTTTTTTCTACGAAAAGTATTTCGTAAGCAAGTTCTTCAAAATCTTTTTCTAAAATGTGCTAAAAAGTTTTATAAAATTCAGCTGGAAGTCCGTCATAGCCCGGGGATTATCCGTTTTCAAATTTAAAAAGGGCTTCTTTTAACTCCGCGCCGGTTAGGCGGGTGTTTAATAATTGGTTTTCATCATCACTCAAAAGTTTAGTGATGTGTGAAAAGACATAGTTTTGGCTGTCTTTGCATAAATTCGTTTTGGTGTAAATGTTTTTGTAATATGAAACGAGGGAGTTTAATATCTCACCAGTTTCACTCGTCAATGTGCCGTCGTTCTTGCGAATTACGGTAATTGACTTGTTCCGCTGTTGAACTTTTTCCAAACTATACAAAAATTTTGAAGGTTTTTCTCCTTGTTCAATTAGTCGTGAGAATAAACGCTCCTGGAAACTGTAGCAAGAAAAGAGCATCGCGTTTTTCTTTGATGCTATCTAAATTCGGGTTGGCGTTTTGTCGCTCCCGTTGGATTTCGTTTTCAATCCTTTTGATCTGTTTTTTGTTTTTCGCACTTTCCTGAATTGATATATGTTGTAATTCTACCCTAACAAAAAGTTTACAGTCGTCCCACCATTTTAAATTGTAGGACCGTTTTCTAGTTTGCCAATCTTTAATTGAGAGTTCAATTTTTTGCCTATACACTTCTATTTCTAAAAGAGAACAGTTTAATTTTCAGCATCCTGGTCCTCTCCTGGTTTTACTAAAATTGACGGTTATTGTTACAAACTCGTGGTCGGAGAAGGGGTTGGTGAGAATTTATGTATATGTTGTTTTTTTTGCGATTTTTTCAGGGCAGTAGATTCGGTCGAGTCTACATTTTGCCTTCTGATTTCGCCATGTGAATTTTCTTTTGTTCGGGAATTTTAAACGAAAAACATCAACCAGATTATACTTACCTTGGAATACACCGAGTTCGTCCACGCCGTAGGTGTGAATTTAGCGTTGTTGGTGCCTTCTGTGTCAAGAGGCAGGCTTTCGACCATGTTGAAGTCTCCGGCCAACACTACGGGTAGTCCTGTGTCCTGCGAGAAATCAACAAGGTCGCCAAAAAAATGGCGCCTTTCCCTCGGCACATTAGGAGCATAAATATTCATCACCTGCATTTCGTGTTCGTCAAATTTTATTATGACATTTAATATTCTTCCGTTAGTGTCCCTTTTTAGTTCGCTTAAAGAAATGTTGGATTTCGAGAGAACCGCCACCCCGCAACTGTTATGACTTGGACCAGAGTTCCAAATGGACTTGCCAGTCCATTTGTCTCCCCACTGTTTAACAGTGGAAGTTCCAGAGTGTGTTTCTCGTAGGAGGATGAGATCGAAGGAGGAATTTTTTAGAAATCCAAAAAAATTTTCGCGTTTTTCTTGGTCGTTTAGACCGTTTATGTTGCACGTTAAAACATTAACAGTCATGATGGAGAGAGTCAGTTTTCCTCATTTGAAAACTCGTGTTACTTAAACATAAATATGATAATTTTACAACCTGATATAAAAAACACGCACATATAAAGCCTAAACTTAAAGCACGAGTTTTCGGTTTAAGTGACGTATTACGAACAGATAGACGCACGTTTCATATGTGGGTTTTATTATTATTTTGTAAGGAAACGCTTAGAAGGGAGCAGAAATAGATTAACATGTTTTATATACATTTTTGCTTGTGGGTTTATAAAATCTTGATAGCGCACTACCAATTTTAAACTTTTTAAAAATCATTCAATTTATTTAAGAACGGGATTTTAAATTAACTTAAACTTGTAAGAATGAACTACAGTAGTTAATCATCAAAAAACTAACTTTATGTACTTAAACATAAACTTTATGTATAAAACCATAAAACTATAACATGCAAAATATGAAAGTTGCAATTCCCATTTCTTCATTGTTAATGTTAACCGATTTGGCTTTAGATAAATACTTAGCAAACAAAAGCTTTTATATATATTTTTTAAATTTAAAACCAAGCATTTCTTTCAGGGGTATTTTTTTCACAAGGGATTTTTTATTTCGGGGGGATTTTCCTCGGGGGATTGTTTCGGGGGATTTTTTCCAGGTAGGTTTTTTCTTAAAACCAATTTTTTAAGTTTAGTAAATGCAGAAAATATAATACGCCTCAATTAAAAAGTGTGTTTGTTTGTTTAACTATACATACTTTTAGTGACACATTACTATACGGTAGCGTAAGTTTGCGCTATTTTAAAATATCCACCCAGACGAAAAGTCACGTGGTTATGCAAAATAACAATAGCGCAAGTTGTTACCATCTTGGCTGGAGAAAACAAATGATTAGTTTAGTTAATAAAGCAGGACAATTAGTGAAAAAAAACGATTTAAAGAGTTTAAAAAAAGAAATATCGGTTTACGAATGTTTTGAAAAATTAGATTTTTACGCCGCAGAAAGGTATATAAATAAATCTGCAATCCTTGGAATCAACCAATGTCTACACAAGTTCCTCTCAAATACTTAGAAAGATAATCAAACTGAATGGCCATGAGTTCAATATCATGATATTTATAATTATTTATTAAAAAGTCCTCTGTGGGGAGTTATTAAACGTTTCCCAGTGACACTAATGAATTCAATTTTTTGTTTATAGTTGTTTGGTATTGTGGTTTATCCTCCTCCGGCTAATTGCCATAGAGAGGCCACATTACCAAGGCTCGCAAAGACAGGTTCGGCTCCCCAAAGAGCGTCATAACCCGCTCTACGGACCAAGAGTAAAGTGAGTTTAGGAAAAACGAAGATATGTTAGAGTGAAAGACAGAAGTAGTCGTGTTAGAAAGATAGCATAGAGAAAGCGGACAGGATTGCACTCGATGTTAGGAGATGCAAAAGGTTTGTTTATAGTTGTTTTATTTACATATGATTGCAAATCTATTATTTACAAATATCATCCATTTTTTATATAAAATTCTAAACCACAAAATATTATATTATTAACTTTATACGTTTGCGTAATTTTCCAGTATCTTTAAGAAGACCGCATCATTACAAATATATTAATGTTTATATTAAGATACAACCGCTAATTTTTGCTACTTATTTTGGAAGACGTAATCCACAATGCACTCCCCAGAAAAAGCTGAGACTTTGGCTTTAATCAGCCATCTCGTCTTCCATGATGCAACTGATTTTTGTCTTGCATCTAATTTCGCCCGTCTCGGTACTCTTTTTAGGGTTTTTACTTTTTTACCAATTTCCACGTTCTTTTTAAATTCAATCATACTCTCTGCCTTAAAATCGATTTCCAGGTCACACACCAGTTGAATTGGTCGTTCAATAACATAACCGTTCCCCAATCGTATTTTTAAGCTACGCGTAACTCCATCTTCTCCTTTGATTTCGCTTTCAACTCGTCCAATATTTAGAAGTGTTTTGTTTTTTACATCCTCTTTAATAAGTACCAAGCTTCCAACAACTGGCAGTTTTATGTTACTTCCTTTATTCCTTACTTGCTATCGTTCTTCCATTGCATGTACATATTCGTTTATCCATCCTTTCTCAGATGGGTTTTACAGGTTTTTATAAACTTGGCTCTCCGTATTGCATATTCCTCCTTTGCAATTAAAGCAATATCTTCTTCAAGCAATATTTCAGGTTTTACCCTCATTGATACGTTTGGTGTCAGTACTTGATTGTCGAACTGGTCACCTTGGTAACAAAGTGGTCTATTGTTGATTGAGCACTCAACATCCAACAATACTTCCTCTAATTCATTGAAAGTATGCATCTCTTTACCGATAGTTTTAGATAAGCTTTTCTTCATTATTCCAATCAATCTTTCAACAAACCTCCCCACCAAGGGCTCTTGATAGATTAAACCTCCATTTTATAGCTTGTATAGCAAGATAGTTGGCAATATTCTTTGTCGTTTTTAAGTGTAAGTAACCACTTCCAAGTTGCCTCAATTGTTTTCGCATTGTCACTGATTATCATCTGAGGTGGTCCTTTCCTCGCATCAAATTCTTTTAAAATGTTCTGAAATTCTACTGCTGATAGGTCATGACAAAGTTTAAGATAGACGGCTCTAGTACTTGCGCATGTAAAAAGTGCAACATAGCATTTTTTAATCGAAATTTTTGGTACTTTATACTTTAACGGTCCGGCGAAATCAACATCACTAACTGCAAATAGTTCAACATTGTCAGTTCTAAAGTGCGGTAACATTTCTTTTGTTGGTGGTAACAGAGCCTTCACTCTGTACCCTTTACATAAATTGCAACTACGAATAACTTTTTTGACGGCCATTCTCAAACTCGGTATCAAGAATCTTTCTCTTATGCTACCCATGGTATCTCCGACTCCTCCGTGTAAGGTTTTGGTGTGATGGTGCTCAATAATTCGTAGAGTTAGTAAGAACCCTTTTGGTATAAGTATTGAGCTATACCCAGTAACTCTTCCATGACACCTCCAAAGATTCTTTTCATCCTGCTTAAGTTCCACATTGGCTTTTAGCTCAACAGATCTTTGTAGATGTTTAATATTGACCGTTTCGGCTTCTATCATCTCTTCCATTTTTATTGGTCCGACTATTTTTTCTTTATTGCGACAATTGTAAATGAACCATTTCATAAACGACGATATTCTTAAAATCTTCCAATAATTATATTTATTCCACAATTCTTTAAAAGTGCGATTTTCCTTTATTTCTTCTGTAACCATCCAGACGTTCTCCTTTAAAGCAATACTTTCACATAATGTGCCATATGACTTATCAAATATTTCCGATTGGTTTGGCCAATTTTCTTTATAACTCAACCATATTGGACCATTGAACCAGAAGCTTGAAAACTTTTCCGGACTCACTCCTCTTGTTCCAAGATCGCCAGGGTTTTCTTTTGTTGGGACATAAAGCCATTTTACTTCTACATTTAATAAGATTTGCTGAACTCGGTTTCTTACAAATTGTGACCAACTGGCTCTTTCCTTCAGCCAATAAAGTACAGCAGTACTGTCAACCCAATTTTCCTTGATTACAACTTGATGAGGAATGTAATGAACAATTTCTCCCGTAGGTTTTTCTTGGACTTTTTTCAGTAATCTGAAAAAAGTCCAAGAAAGTCCTCACGGATCTGTTCCATCATTATTTC
>NC_061169.1:23700055-23722555 GCF_022113875.1 Hydra vulgaris | reverse complement strand
TATATATATATATATATATATATATATATATACTCTTACATGTCTCTTGCGTGGCATCAAAAAATGTTTCCCATAAACTGTAGTTTTAAAGAGCGCGTTAATAAACCAGACCAGAAAAAGTTTTAAAAATTAATTTTTTTTTTTTAATTGATAGACTGCCAGGTTAAACCAAACCCTCAGTCGATGTAGCAGCACCCTCTTGCGAGTCAGGCTATTTGTCAGTCGTTGTAGCAGCACTCCCTTGCGAGTCAGGCTATTTGTCAGTCGATGTAGCAGCATTCCCTTGCGAGTCAGGCTATTTGTCAGTCAATGTAGCAGCACTCCGTTGCGAGTCAGGCTATTTGTCAGTCGATGTAGCAGCACTCCGTTGCGAGTCAGGCTATAAGATAGTCGATGTAGCAACATTTACGCATGTTTAAAAAATGTTTTTTATTAAATCAATAACAAAAACACCAGTAATTAAAAAAAACTTTCTAGTCGTTATAATTGCGGTTTTTTAAAAATTTTTTAAAAAACAATTAAATTTAATGTAATTCCGCATAAATTAATTGCTTTGACATTTCGATGACAATCAAAAACAGCTTAAGAGACGAGGTAATTAAAATTGTAGTCGTAAGAGACTTTTTTTACATTAAAATGCTCTTAAAGCGACACTATATGAGTATATACATATACATATATATATATATATATATATATATATATATATATATATATATATATATATATATATATATATATATACATATATATATATATATATATATATATATATATATATATATATATATATATATATACATATATATATATATATATATATATATTATATATATATATATATATATATATATATATATATATATATATATATATATATATATATATATATATATATATATATATATATATGTATATATATATATATATATATATATATATATATATATATATATATATATATATATATATATATGTATATATATATATATATATATCCAAACATGAACTTACACCCTCATTCCTACCCCCTTTGCCTCACCCCAGAACCTTATAACAATGAGTGTGGATGCATCAGTATGCATTGGCCGTGTATTTGTGTGTATATAAATGTATGCTCATACAGGAGTGTTGTTGTGTACGTGTGTATGTGTGTATACTAGGGTGTCCCAAAAACACACTTTTTTTTAAATTTCAATGCGCTCTCATTTGATCCCCATTCTATATGTCCTAAATAGCTAACAAAATCTTTTTTTTTTATTTTTTAATGACTAGAAGTGATAGATGTAAATTCTGAGTTTTACGGTTTTGTACACATATGTGTATTTACATAAAAACAGCGTCATCAAGTTTTTCAATTTGTTTTAATATGATGTAATAATTTGTACATAAATAATTCCCATAGGGTATTATTAAAGATTAGCATCATTTCCTATGAACATTGTTAGCGATGGATATAATTCCCTCTGGACAATATTATTAGTTGGTTTAATTCCCAATGGATTGGTTCACAAATAACTCCATTTAAAAATTTTTTTTGAAGGAAAAAAATTTTTAAATATAATTATTTGTGCACAAAGGAATTCTAATTTGCGCTCGAAGAAATTTTCGTGTAAACAGTTTTAAAAGCCGTAACGGTAAACTTAGATAAAATATGATACGAGAGTGAATAGAAGTGTAAAATTTGGTATAAATTTAGTTAAAAAACTGATTATTTCGAGATTCATAACGAAATGAGTAAAACAGCTAAAAAAAAGAAGATTATGGGAGAGAATAAAAAAAAAAACGGAAAAATTCAAAGGGGTTGAGGTACATTTGCCTATTGAAGTACCAATGAGGGATTTACCTCAGAGACAGTTTTAATCTAATGGTGATATTCTAAGATACTATCAATTTATCCTTCGCGAGTCACAGGTTAAATACAAATCTACTTCTAATAATGTTGGTTACAAATTGAAATCAAAATCCAATGATCTTCATTGTGAAAACGAGGTTTGTACAAATCCTGATAATTCTTGCTTGGTAACTAGGATTAAAAAAATTTAGGATAATGCTGGGTTTAGCAAGAAATTTGTGATTTCTGGGTAGAATATAAAGACCATAATCATTAAACTTAATTTAAAATACAAAAAAGTGATTAAATTGTCTTTTCTAAACTGGAACAGCAGCCTTGATAAGCAATCAAAGTTAAAGAGATTTCCTCACAATATCCTATCAGCTTTTTAACATTGCGACTAATAATTTAAAAAAAAAATACTATTGCTGATATATTGAGAACAGATAATAACAAGCTGGAAGATAAAAAGTAAGTTCATTAAATAACACTTTTTTTAGTAGTGAGATTTTCTTTCCGATTTAAAGTAACTTTAGTAATAGCATATTATTTCCTTTAAAATATTTACGTTTAAATTATTCCATGGTTTGATCATCTTCTCAGAAAAAAGTTCAAATATGTAGAACTTGAAGGCGATTTGGAATAGATTTCAATAGCTAATCATCTTAAAAGCCAACGACATATTTTTCATTTTGATACTAAATTGTTGGAACAAATTACCACTGGGCTTAACATTATTTAAAAAATTGCAGTCTCAGTGAGTTCTCCAGATGACAATACCATGGGAGACCATCTTTTATGTGTTGTTTAATGTCCCTCTTCAAAGGGAGTTGACCAAGCAGAACAAGTGCACAATCTTTTAGAACATTATGGGTGTACGATCATATTCTTGGTATATGATGTGATAAAACTGCAAGCAATACAGGCGGGGTCAATGGTGCAGTCCGAATTCTTACACATATTTTGAAATTACCAATGTTGTGGAGACTCATATATGAAGTACATGCATCTCACTAAATGGCTGCTCTTACTGGTGAGAAAACTAAAGGTACAAGAAGAGCTATTTATGTCAAGCTAAAGAACAAGTGGTTTGAAATATGTGAGAAAGTTATTAAAGTGAAAAATTTATGCAAATTTAAATGGTAATAAAAATGTTCTGAATATTGGCTCTATTTTTTCGAACTGTTGCAGAGGAAGCTAAGACATTTTTAACTAATGCAACTACTAATATGATGCTTTCAAGGAATGATTATATCAAGGTTTCAAGGAATGATTATAGTTTGTAAGCTTGCCTCTTTCTTCCTTGGAGCGGAAGTTTTAAGTTTCATCAACCTGGCACCTGCTATGAGGCAAGGTTTTTAGCAGATCGCATCTGCTAAAAACCTTGCCTCATCAGCACATCTTTTTCTGTCAAGATATCAGTAATATCTTGATAGAAAAAGAAGTGCTGCAGTTAGAGGATGCAAGTTTTTTCATTGTAATTTGCTATGTTCCATGGTTTTTGAAAAGTTTTTTAGGATTTCTGGCTCCCTACAATAGTTTGAAAGCTATCCAGATGAGGAATGTTTCTTCGCAATAAAACCTTAAGATTGCCAATAAATATTAGTTTTAATGTATTTTTCTTGTATTTTCATATTTATAAATATAAACTATCAAGTTTAATAGTAGAAAACAATTGGAAATGATTTACACGCATATAGTTGTTTTGTTTTAATTTTCTAAAATATAAAAAAAATTGTGTTTTCTATAAATGTTAAGCCAGCTTAACATTAAAACAGTAAAACTCATACTTTACATCTAGAACTTCCTGCCTAAATAAAACCTTCAAATTTTTATTTCAGGACTTATTTAGGTCACATATATGGAAATCAGTAGAAAACCTTTTTTTTTTTGGGACACCTTAGTGTATACACCCACGACTGAATCTTTCCTCTCATACCCAACCCTCTTAACTTCACTCCGTAACCTTAGAATTATGTAGATATATGTATATGTCTGTATAGATATGCGCTAATATCTGCACCGGGTGTGTATATGTGTGTATTACTACGTTTCTGTATATATATATACAAATATATACATGCATCTATTTATGAACCTATCCTTCTGTACCCAACCCCCTAAGATTTTTTATCAACCGTCACAATGCCGTCACAATTTATGTGTGAGTACATATTATAATGATTTACACTATTTTTGTATGACCGTATAATACTCAACACGCACACCATACAAAATAGGAGACTCCTCGGGTATAAGTTTATCACTTACAAAACCTAAAGTGGTAACTAAGCTGTTAGCCATGAATTTGTTTTAGTACTTTAACTCCTTCGAAACAAGCTTAGCCATTCCAACATAGCCCTGACGAGATGAAGGTTTGTTACATACCACAACTTTCAACCATTAACATGTCCTCAACCCCAAACTCCACTCGCGTGGTACCTTCAAAAGGTAACAACCTGCAACAACAGCATAAAATACGAAATAACATTAGACAATAAAGTCGTAATGAATGAAAGACAACAAAATAATAAAAAACAGAATAAGCAAGACAAAGAAAAAAAAAATAGGCTAGATACGGGTAAAGGAAGGAAAATAGAACCTGAATAACAGATGAGACGAGACAAATAAATAGGAAAAGTTACGATAAAAAAGAAGATAATAACATCAAAACTAAGAAGGAAAATCAAAGTTTTTTCAAACATAGAGATTCATACAAATAAGACAATAAATAAAATATAAAACTTTAACATTTAGAACACTATAAACACAAAGCACAAAAATTTATACAAACTTACAGAACTCTGAAAAAACACATACTTAATTCTGACTTAAACACTGAATAATTCTCCACTCTTAATAAACATCACCTCTCAATACTAAACACCTATCCAAATATAATAATTGATCTAGCAATTTCTTGCACTTATATAATACATTACTTCCTTCTCTAAAGACTTTTACGGCCTGATGGTTCTATATAAGAGGTGGAACTTTAATTGCTTCCACTACGAAACATTAGCATCTTTATATGGCTTTTTCTCAAAGTTTATAAAACTTGAGTCTGGAAATGTCAAATTAGCCAAAGCTTGATGCAATTAAAAAAACAACTTAAATTTTTCTCCTTTGGAAACGAGTTAGGAAAAAAAAAAGAGTTTTTGAAGGTGTGTTTTTTATGAAGAACAAATGACGCAATCATAGAAAAGTTTATGTTTTGCGCAAAAAAGGTGTGCATGATGAGTTCTCTAATTTTGAAATTAACTTCAGTATTTTCTTTACGTTGATGATAACTGTTCATTCGATGATAAATGATCTTTCTTCTGTTTTGCAGAAAGATCATTTTCTAAAACGAAGTTAATTAAAAATACGCTGAGTACCTCAATGCGTCAAAACGGCTATCAAACTTGACTTTTATTAGTATTAAAAAATACATCATATGGGAAATGAAACTGTTATCGTCAGTGACTTTGCTAACCGAAAATCTAAGAAAGCAAATTTAACTGTGCTAGAATATAAGTGACATTATTCAAATCTGACACTGTTCCTATTGAAATTGTAACCCTATTACTAAATGCACACAATGTGTCTTTTATTTATTTGATTTTTTTGCTTATAAAAATGATATATCATTAAATTATAAATACGTTCTCAAACTTCTACTAATTAATAAGAAATTAAATTGAATTAAAATTCAATATCAGTTTTTATCACAACGGAATTATATCACACAAAATAATAGCTATTTTTATTAGCCCTAAACGTGCACATTATGAAGGCCTTTACAATGCGTATGTTAAGGGTGGATATAAAGGATTAAGAAGTTAAGTTTTCAAGTACCTAAAGAAACGTTGGATGTCATAAAATTAACGTGCCATAGGAGACGGGGGTGCAAAACCAGTGGTTTTGCTGCGTATATATTATGAACACCCATAAGAAGTTGTATTATTGGTGGATTTAGTATAGTACTCCTTAGTAAGTGCTTTGGAGAACAAGTAAGAAAGGTATAATCCTATACCTCCCTAAAAGTACCTACGCTTTTAACCTACCAACCCACCATTTTAAATTATTTTTTTAATTTAGTGTCTCCAAACTTTTATAATTGACCTACTGCCCTTCCCCACCCCCAATCTCATTTTTACATTTGCAGACCCTCTTCCTCTGCGTTCGTATTTTATGGACAAGCCTTTAACTACTTTTTAAGTGCTACAAAAAACAAAATTTAAAATGTTCAAAATGATAAAGTTTTCAATTAAATAACATTTCAAAATTTTTTCCCCAGGGTTTTTAATAACTGTTGTAAAATCTACAACACTAAAATTAAAGGCACATGATTTGTTTAAAAATCAATAAATAACAAGCAATAAGTTTACGACTGTTAATGTTACGACTGTTATAAAGCTACTCATCAAATAAAGAATGTGAACTATACACTAATCAATTCTTTAAAATACTTGGAAATAAGGCCAAGACAAATCTAATTATTTAATAAACAGGGTGGGTAAGGGAAAAAAAAGAATTATCTGGTAGTATAAAATGCAACCAACAAAGAAAAAAATGTTTAGTAATTTTCATATATTTTGCAGTATTTTGCAGTATTTTGCTGTTTTTTTTTTTTTTGTATAATATTTTAATCTTATACATATATATTTTTACATTATTTAGACTTTCTTTTTTAAAAATTTATAGTTGCAATATATTCTTTTTCTCAAGGTTGGTTTAAGCTTTCTGTTTATAGGGTTAGTTTTTGATTGTGTGATTTAAGACGACTTTTTTCTTTAAACTCGTAATAAACGAATTCGCCTCCTTGTTTGCAATTCCCAAGCCTATTTCTTTATCCAAACCTTATTTTTTATAAATTGAATAGCACGATCTTCTAACATGTGTAACTTTGATAACAATGAACCTTATGATCAATTAGCACAATAAAACTGTATTAAATCAGCAATATACTTTTCTAAAGAGAAATATATAGTAATAGTAAAAAGTATATGTCTTTTATCTAATATAAATTTAGTTTCTCAAACATACTACATCACTAATGCTAATATAGTACTCTATGCACTATATACTACAAACACTATACCAATATAATACTCTATGCACTACTTATCAACCAATAGTTTTTTAAAAATATCTAATAAAAAAATTTAAAATAATATACTTTCAAGAATATTGTTCTAAAGGATAATATCCTTTACCTTCTATCCAAAATCATCAAATTGTGTGCTCTTGTTCATCTATTAAATTGTCTATTTGGCACAAGTTAACCTATCTCCCTCAATCTGTTATTTCTATATCGCTATAAACAGTTCTTGTTGTTATTTTCTGTCGTTTAATAACCTTAAACTATATAACCTCAATCATTATTTAGTTATGTACGGCAATAAATCACAAATCAATGCATAAAATTATGGAATAATTTACCTCGTCACTTTAAATCACTAAACCTTATTACTAAAACTGGTCCATATGCCTATTTTTTGGATAGATATTGTTTGTAAAATGTTGGGCTCATTGTGAGTTATTATTATTACTTTAGTGTTATTTTATATAATGAAAATATTATTATTATATTGTTTTACTACTATTCATATATTATTACTTATTGTTATTATTTAGTATTCAGTTTTAATACTTATCAAAATTATTATTACTATTATTATAGTTATTATTATAATATGGATTATACTTATTAATATAAATAGTATTGTTAACATTGCTGATATTGTTATTGGCCTCGTTATAATTGTTTTAATATTATTATACAATTTATTTTTACTTTAGATTAGTACTTGTACTTTTTCTATACCCATGAAATATAATCTTTTATTTTTTTAATAACCTTTTTTCATAATATATATTGTTATTACTTTACATTGCATGTATTTGAAAACTTGCCATTGCTAAAACAAAACATACACACATATATTATAAGTGTGTATGTTTTGTTTTAGCAATGGCAAGTTTTCAAATACATGCAATGTAAAGTAAAAAAAAAAACTATTACTTTTCTATTAGCTAATTTAATATTATAAATAATGTTATCTTTATTTTTATAACATGATCGTGTAAAATGCACCAGAACAAATTTATTTAAAAAAATCTTAGCACTTAAGTACTCAAACGATAAAAACACATTTTTCTGCCAAAATTAAATTTAAGCAAGAACCAAAAAAAAAATAAAGCTATAAAGTAAAGAACATTAAAGAAGATGAAGAAAAAATTTTCAAGTTCAAACAGTTAAAAATTCTGAAAATTTGTTTCAAAAAAACAATCAACTCGCTCTCCTACAGCAAATTAGCTTTCGCAGAAATACAACTATGTGCATCTTAATTTGCTTTTAAACTTAATTTAATTGCCTAATATTTAAAAAATGACGCTTGTTTATTAATTTAAAAAAAGAAAAGTTTTTAATACTGAACAGCACACCAAAAAATGCAACTAAATGGTTGTCATCTAAAATTTACTCCGTAGTTAAGAGCCACAGCCATTTTAAGAGCTCTAAATTTATTACTAAAAACTGGCGCATGCGTACCTAAACATAACTCTTTTTCTTAATATCTAAACGGCCCTGTCTTATATTAAAATCAATTTAAAATAAATTTAATAGGTTATAAAGTAAATTTAAACATTGAATTAATGGAGATTTTATAAAAATGTTTATGATGCATAATTTTTTATCTAAGATTTTTTCATTTTCAATTACTTAAATTTCCTGATTAAATTCCTTTATCTTAATTTTCAATAGCTTTTATATGAGGTCTTTGTATAATAAAATCACTAAGTATCCAGCTTAATGAATGTTTTTATGTTAATAAATTTTTTTAAGAGTTAATTTGTTAACCATTGATTTTAACTTACTTTTTTAGTTATTATTTACGTGTTTTTATTTCTAAGTACAAAAATGAGTTGTTTTCAAAAAGCATTTAATTGGTTGTTCTACAAAAAAGGAACTGATCCGTTGCCGATGGCAATTATTTTTTTACTTTCAGTGCAATACGTAAGTTAATTAGTTTTTGAAACTTGAATAAAAACATCAAATACCAGAATATATTTGTAATACAGAACTTACTGTGAGAATAAATATGTCCTTGTGAAGTTTCCTAATTTTCTATATATATCTATTTATGTTTAATATTATATCAAAAAAACAAGTTTTCATTTTTGTGCAGCATTTTTAAATTTTTTATGCGCATTTTTGTAGTTTACACAAAAGCAAAACTTTGCTTTGTTTTGTGTAAACTACAAAAAACTCGAATTTTTTTTTGTTTTTTTGTTTTTATTTTTGTTTTTTTGGATTGTGATTATTATTGTGCTCCGAGAAATCTTAACGGTTTTATTGCAGA
Organism: Hydra vulgaris; assembly: GCF_022113875.1. NCBI lineage: Eukaryota > Metazoa > Cnidaria > Hydrozoa > Anthoathecata > Hydridae > Hydra > Hydra vulgaris. Next base: position 23,713,375 of record NC_061169.1, on the reverse strand, counting down.
ACAACGCGGAAAAACATTTAACTAGAAAATCATCTTGTTAATGTCACAATCGTGGCCAGAGCTGGCCTCAACCCTAGGATCTGTGATGAAAGCACTTCCCAGTAGGCATGTGTTTTCCGGGAGACGTCCGTTGACTGACTTACGGACGTCTGGACATCCGTTAGACGTTCAGCAACTAAAGAAGCCTTAGTTGCTGGATTTACATTGTAAACTTTTAGAAGTAACAAGAAAGGAAAAATGAGATTATAAATAATGCAAAGACTGACCTTATCTTCGAAGATATGAGAAAAATAGAATTGACTGGAAGAACAAGAGATAAAATGAAGTCGGAAGAAATACAAATCATTTAAAGTTTAACATCAAAATTGTATCCTGAGTTTAAATCTGAGGGGAAGAAGAATGAACCAATATTTTGTTAATTAAAGTAAAAATCGTTAGATTAAGTGTGAGGTTAACTAAATGTGTGTTTAAGTTTTTAATCAAATGACAGAAAAGTGAAAGCCATAAACATAGTAATAGTGCATCACCCAGATGAGGAAAACAAAATCAAAGAGTTTATGCAACTAGAAATCCATAAGTGAGCTGTTTTTGGCTGCAATGACGCATGGTAACATAAATGAAAGACTGAAAGATGCTCAGGTTCTAAAAGAGATATTGATTAATGGTATGTGATAACTATTGTCAACTTTGTTAAATATTGTACTAATTACAAAAGCCTATGGAATTTTACACCTTAAGAATAATTATATTAGGAAAAAAACACATTCTATTTTATGTTTAGCGCAGGGCCAACGACACGGGAAAGCTGGGGGGTCAAGTCTTCCTCTTCCCGCTACTTTTTTTGAAAAGGACCTTTCTTTTTTTAAAAAAAATATTTTAGATATATAGGACTATGCAACTTCGAAACCCGTGTCGTCGGCCATGTAGCGGAAAATAAACACACAAAGACAGAGGAGAAAAAATAGTTAAAACGATAGAGAATAATAACAGTAAAAAAAAAATCATTATTAAAACTCTTTTACAAGAAGTTGAGAAATAAAGTACATCTGTCTCTAGCAGGCATGCAGTGTTTTTTAAATCAAAGCAAATAATTTGAGATATAAGGGTTATTTTGATGAAGTTTAAATTCATGATATTTTAACTATGAAAATAATAGAAGTTGCGAAATAAATGCCCTAATAATTAAAATTTTTAAACCGTAACAAAGTTGAAGTTTACGGAAGTAGGGGGATTTGTTTATAAACAGAAAAACTATAACTGTTCTTTTTATAATTTATAAAAAGTTTATAGAAAATAAATTTCAGAAAATTTATAGTAAAAAGTGTAATTCTAAAAAGTTTTGTACCACTTTAACTGTTTTTACCGGGTAGAGGTGAGATACTTTAAATAAATAAAAAACCCTCATCAACTCTGTATTGTCAACATGTACGATCTAGACTTTGATAAAAAAAGTTTCGACAGCTCTCTTAGATAAAATCAACTCTGAGTTGCTCTATTAATGGATCAACTTTAAATGAAATGCACAATCTAGAGTTCATTTATGAACAAAAAAAAACTTTGCAAATCCAGTTTATGACCCAATGTACCCATGCAGTGTAAAAACCTAATCTATGGGTTTTTACACTGCATGGGTACATTAAAAGTATGAAGTGTCTGCTACATTTTATATGTACTGGTGCAGAATTGGCACATAAAAAATTCATTTACAGAACTAGTTTTGAGAAGTGGCAGGTCAGTAAAGAAGAAAGGAAAATTAAATTGCAGAAGAAATCAAAAAACTTATGTAAGATTGACGAAATATTGATAAGCTGTTAATTTTACTAGCTCTAGTGGCTCTTAAACTTTAAACAATAAAAAGCCTTGAAATTTTTTACATATTATTAAGTTGTTTTTAATTATAGAGTATTAAAGAAACTGCTTACTAATCTCTTCAATTGTATCCCTATTATTATACGGGTTAGAGCGTACATAAGCTGTAGATTTAAAGTCACCAAATTCTCTGGAATAAAAACCTGACTGTAGGCATGCTTTACAAATAAGCATATGAATAATTGCAAGGAACTATTATATCCAAAAAGAAACAGAATCTGAAACTCATTAACTGACTAACAAGCTTTTCCAATTATTTAATTGATAATATTTATTAAATATTGTAAAGAGCTTCGTTATGAAATCATTATGATTTTTTCAGTCTTACCGCCTAGTTTTTAGAAGATATTCATAAACCTTTAGAACCTTCTAAGTTCGTAATAAGGCAAAGTTTGTATTATGATAATAGTTAAAGATTCTTGTGTAAAATCAGTTTAGTTTTAATTTATATAGCTTATAATATATAACTTTGTGACTTGTATTTACATACAGTTCATTATACGTAATAATAATTTTACCAATTATCTACTATTTAATTATACGAGTAAATGGTTTTAAATAAGTAAACAATTCAAACGTTAAATAATTTTTAACCAAAAAAGTTGGCTTTATCTCAAAAACCTTGCATCTCGCACAATCAACTCTGTGTTGTATGCAAAGTTTATGAGTAAAACTTTACATGTTTTACTCATAAACTTTAAAAAGTTCAGCGACGGCAATTAAGGTGTTTTTACAAAACACCTTAATTATCGTCACTGAAATCTATAGTCTTAAGCAGGGTTGTTACGACATTTTATATATGGCTGATCTGTCAATATATTTTCTGACATTTTTTCTGCTGATATAAAATATGTCCCACATATTTTCTATCGATGTATTTTGACATAATTATATATCTGAATTATTTTCTGCTGACATAAAAGATGTCTGACATATTTTCTATTGACATATTTTGACATAATTTTATGTCTGAATTATTATCTGCTGACATAAAATATGTCAATATTATTTTCTATTGACATATTTTAATATAATTTTATGCATAATATTATGAGTCGCTTTCTCTTGGTATAAAATATTTCTGTCATGATTTCTGTAAAAATTTTGGATGTAAAGTTGTGTCAAAATACGTTAACAGAAAATATGTGGGACATATTTTATGTCAGCAAAAAAAATGTCTCAGATAAATAACAACTTTGTTCTTAGTTAAGCAATTATAAATTCACGTGATTATATAACTGCGTTATTTTTTAAAGTTTAGCGTCATAATGCTAAGTTGCTATGTTGAATGTTTTTGCTAATGCTACGTTGTATTTTTTTTTTTTTTTAAATAAATAATGTTTATAATTTAATAACTATAATGGAATAATTTTAACAAAGACAACAAGATTAAAATAAAGACATAGTTCAAATTCATAAGTAATTTTTTTCTTTTGAGAAAATTAAATATGTCGTAAAGACGTCAACGAAAAGAATCGCCGTTAATTGAGGTGATAATATGAAAAGATAAAATGAAAGGCAACCCTTAAAATTTTTTTGATAATTCAGAATGTTTTAAGAAAATAATTATGAATACAAGTCAAAAAAATGATGTTATTTTTATATTACTGAAGAAATATGTAGGGGAAGGATGCATAAGTTAGGCATTTTAACAAGGTATTATTATTATTTTATTTATTTAACACCCAATTTACAAGGTAAAAAGAAAAAAATAAGAAAGTTATTTCGGATGACTTTGCTTAAAAACGTTTTCTTCGAGAATTTGCTTGAAAACTCCTCTTTGCTCTTTTGCATTCCAGCACTCTATTGCATACTTCAAGTTTCGTTCAACTTCGGAAGGAATTTTACTTTTAGAAAGTGGTATTTTTACCTTCTTTTTATTTTGAATTAGGTTTTGAAAATTTAATATCTGAAGATGGCATAGTTCCTGAATATCACTAACAAACGAATGTTGAAATAATGGGTGTTGCAGTTGTGAAAAGATAATGTCTGCAGTTGTTTTGTTATTAAGAAGTCGAAGGAACAAGTTTAACTTATTTTGTTGAACACTTTTTGAAATTTCCTGGATTTCAAATAACGAATTCATATAGTTTTTACTATGTTTTGAAACATTTAAAAACGATTTTAGCGCACTCCTTCCAATTATATCTAGCTTTTTCATCAGACCAGGATTATTTTCACATAGCTCCATACCATAAGTTAAGGTGGGGACTGCCAATGATTTATATATATAGGAAATAGAACTGGGGCGGGCAAATCGGATTTCAGATTGAATAAGAGTTTGAACAACAGCTCCAAAGTTTGATATTTTTTCATCAACATTTGAATAACCGAGTGAAGCAAAAACTGAATGTTTAGTATCCCATGTGAATCCCAGATGTCTAAGTTTATTCTAAAGATTTTTTTTATTACCAGAAATTGTTATTGTATTAGTTTGTATTTGGGCTTTACCTAAAATCAAGAACTCAGTCTTTTCGGCATTCAGTTTAATACAATTTAGATTACTGTAAATATTGCATGTTTTTATAAGCTTTTTGAGACCAGATAAGGTAGAGCTTAAAAGTATTATATCATCCGCATAGGCTACCACACCAGTAAAGTTACCGTTTATAGATGTGCCAACAATACCCTGATTTTTAATAGTTTCGAGAAGACTTTCAGTGTAAATATTATAAAGGTGAGGCGAAAGAATTGATCCTTGTCTTACTCCTTGCTTTAGAGGAAAAGAGATTGATTTACAACCTTGATATGAGACTGTTGCGCTACTATTGTTATACAACGAGGAGATAGTGTTAACTATACATAGTGGTAATTTTTTATCGAAATATAATTTTTCAAATAGGATATTCCAGTTACAGCTATCAAAAGCTTTTTCTGCATCTAAAGAACATAGATACACAGGGAAATGGTTGCTGTTGTAATGTTTAATTGTTTCGCTTATTAGAAATTCAGCATGTAGCGTTGAAGAGTTAGCATTGAATCCAAATTGTAGGGAATGAGTATCTCTAATATCCGGATATATAATAAAGATCAGGTATTCTAGAACCTTTGTAAAAATTGGTATAATACTAATACCACGATAGTTGCTCGGGCTATCTAAAGACTTTTTGTACGATTTAACAAAGGGTACAATAGTTGACGTCGACATTGATATTGGAGTCGATCCATAATTAATGGAGTAATTAAAAAATTTGATGAGCCATTTTGTTAAAGTATCGCACTTGGCGTATTTCAAATGTTCTGCTGAGATACCGAAAGAGTCAGGAGATTTTTTTAATTTTAAATTTTAAATAGCCCCAATTATATTTTGTTTTTTGTATTGTTTTTTGTATTGTTGTATTGTATTTATATTTGTATTGTATTTTGTATTGTTTTTTGTATTGTATTGTTTTTTGTAGCCGAAATATTACAATATTTATATTTATTTTTGCAGATTATCATAATTTAGTTTTTTCTCTTAAAAAATATTTTATAGCTAATTTAAAAAAATCTTTATACCAAAAAATGCGTTGTTTTCATCACACACAATCATCTCCTCTTAGGTAATCAGTTTTCAAAGATGAGCTTTTTTTAATGGAACTCAAAAAAACTCAAAATAACAAAAAATTGATCACAAATCTTTTAGGACTATACTAAATTAAAAAGTAGTTATCGCTACAATAAAAAAAAAACAAACAAACAATAATCAATTTTTCCTCGAAAAGAGTTTGCGGTACTTTTTTTTGAAAAAACTTTTGCTCTTATAATACCAAAATAATACAAACTCAATGGAGAATAAATTAAAAAAGAAACGCGTTTTTCTAATAAAAAGCCCCATCTCATCTTGAGCGTCTCAAAACGTATGATCTTAAGCGACTTTATCAAGTACCATCATAATTTAAACACGGTCGTTTAAATGTGGAAAGTTATTATACCTAAGCGCAGTGTCAAATACAGGTATTACAATTTTAAAGATGGTGACGGCATTTAGTTACAAAAAAATTTTCTGAGTAGCAACGACGTTTTTAAAGTTATACTTTAGTAACTACTTAGTAGTTATTATTTGTATATTTTTGATGAATGAAATGATTTTAAAGATAATTGAATTGTTGATTCAAAAATGATAAAAGTAAGATATAGATGTTTTAGTAAACAAAAAACTGAGATTCTCTGCTACATTTATATATACATATATATATATATATATATATATATATATATATATATATATATATATATATATATATATATATATATATATATATATTATATATATATATATATATATATATATATATATATATATATATATATATATATATATATATATATATATATATATATATATATATTAGGGGTGTCCAAAAAACAACTTTTTTGAGAAAAACCTGCTGACACCCCCTAAATGTGTTTTATCTAATGCAAAAACACTAGGTTTAAAATTTTTTTGAACAAAAATTATTTTTAGGGGTAGCTCAAGGCCCTCAAAAATTTGACGGGTCCCTAATATTTTGAAAAAAAAACTTTTTCTAAAGTATGTCAACCTGGTACTCAAAAGAAGCGATATTGTATAAAAACTTCAAAAATAATAATCATTTTACATAAAAAACATGCCTAAAAAAAATTATTCTCAAAAAACCTGAAAATATTGACTTTTTTTATTTTCAGCTTAAAAACAATAGTTTTTATGCATTTATACCTAAAAAAATTATTTTTATAAAAAATTATTATCATTTTTAAATTTTTTATATAATTTTGCTTATTTTGAGTACCAGGTTGACATACTTTAGAAAAAGTTTTTTTTTCAAAATATTAGGGACCCGTCAAATTTTTGAGGGCCTTGAGCTACCCCTAAAAATAATTTTTGTTCAAAAAAATTTTAAACCTAGTGTTTTTGGATTAGATAAAACACATTTAGGGGGTGTCAGCAGGTTTTTCTCAAAAAAGTTGTTTTTTGGACACCCCTAATATATATATATATATATATATATATATATATATATATATATATATATATATATATATATATATATATATATATATATATATATATATATATATATATATATATATATAAATATAAATACACACACATACGGTATCGGATAAAACCAGTGCAACCAAATGATGCTAATTTAGTTTCTTTGTATAAAGTGCTGCATTTTTTCAATTTAGAGAAATAACTATGTAACTGTTTAGAGACAACGTTATTTAAATTTTATTCATCACAAAGTTCATTATTTGTACACGAAAATTAATAAATTAATCAAAAGTATTAAAAAAAGTTGATTTCCTTCTGGACAAAACAAGTGCAACTCCACAAAATGTTGACCAAGCTGTATTTTGCTATCAATATTTTGTGGTAAATCCTTTGTTGTCAATCATAGCCTTGCATCTTTAAGGCATAGATTCGATCAGGTGATCAATGAAACTTTGTGGAATCGCTGCCTAGGTCTTTTGGATTTGCTCAAACAGTTGATCGTTATTACGAACACATTCATGATTAACTCTGCGATTGACGATCTCCCACAGGTTCTCGATACGGTAGATGGTTGTCTTAGAACCACTGCTTGACTACTTTTGCAGTGTGTTTAGGATTGCTGAGTTGTCTTGCTGAAAAACTCATTTTATTGTTATATTCCATTCAGCATGAGGTAACATAACATCTTTCAAGATATTTTTATACATGAAACGGTCCATTATTCCATCGATTCGATGTATTGGACTTAGACCGTTTGCAGAAAAACACCCCCAGACCATTACATTGCCTCCACCATGCTTCACGGTCTTATGGCAGTAACGTAAATCAAGGCGTTTTCCGGCCGCTTGACGTACAGGCAGCTTTAATTGCTTTTGTATCTCAACTGATGATATCCAGGGATCCTTCTTGATAGATCTGACGATCATAGAATTCTCTCTAGAAGTGGTGGAACGAGGTCTTCCACCATTGTTATCTGCTGCCAACTTCCCTGTGGAACAATATTTGGAACATAGTCTTGATACAATCTATTTTTTCACGCGATATTTATCACAAATACTTTTTTGTGACATTTCACTTAAGTAATCGCAAATAATTTTCTCTCTCAGTTCCAATCCAAGACTGTCGGGAACCATTTTTAAATAATCACGCTTCTCAAAGCTTCTGTAAGCTTCTCCATGCTTCTGGAAACTTCTGGATACTTTCTTTAATTATTAAAAAACTTCCGTGACGTTGACACAGACCAGACTTGAGAAAATGAAACAAACCAAAAAAGTTGCACTTGTTTTGTATGCTGCAAAATGGCACTTGTCAACGAAATTCTGCCTGTGTGCTGTCACCTGTCAGCTGATTGCTCATATCATGGCATGCTATGACTCCAGACTCCTGAACTGTTTGCTGTGGTAGTATTTTTTTTTTCATTTTTAAGACATAAAATTAGGAACACCTTTTAGCATTGTTCGATGTTGGTTGCATATGTTTTGTCTAATACTGTATATACACATATATACATGTATATATATAAATATATATATATATATATATATATATATATATATATATATATATATATATGTATATATATATATATATATATATATATATATATATATATATATATATATATATATATACAGATATCAGTTTTGTAAATACTATTAAAACTATTCCTCGTAAAACACTCCATATATTTACTAGATTTTCTAAGGTTATCTTTTCCCCATTTCCTTTTTGATTTAATTTGGACTGTAACTGATTCGAAAAATAACCTTATAAATATTTTAACAATAAACTGAAATATATTTATAATGATTTTCAATTTAATATATGTAATAAATTAAAATATATTTTAATATATGAATGCTTAAAATTATGAAAAGTAAAAGCATTTTATTTGAAAATAAAATGCTAAACAAGGTTTAGAATTACACTTACAAACAAAACTTTGCACACAAACAAACTTAAACACCTACAGTGAAGCTCCCGAGTTTAAAAAATTGTCATGTTAAAAGTAAATTCATAACAAATAACGGTCAAAATGAATTGCTTTTGGTCCATTTTAATCATTTTTCTAATAATTAATAAAAACATAATCATTTACCTTTTCATGATCAAAAAAACATGTTATCTTGGCTTTCCACCACCAATCTTTTTTAAACTATCAAGCTGAAATAAATGTAATAAAAACTAGTGTAACTTAAATTTCTTTACAACATATTGAGTCTAACACAAGCTAGTTATTTTAGTTCATTTACAAATACTTTTCATTTAGATTCTAAACTAATAAACCAAATTTAAACAAACTTATTAAAAATTAAGATAATTAGATTATGCCAAATTAGTATACTCGGTTTTATCTTTTAGTTTATTATCCAGTGTAACCACTTCGTCCACTGATTCTATCAATTTTAGCCCAGTAGCCTGAAACTTAATTTCTATAACTTCTTTTAAAAGAACTTTTATTTCTGCAAGCTCCTTGAGAATAACATTTTGCATCTCTGCAAACAAGAATAAAAAGATTGATTAACATATTTAGCTCATAAAACCAAATAGCAAAACAATGAAATAAGAACTTTAAAATTCAAATTATGCTTGAGTAACTCAAACTAAAATTCCAAAAATACATGTAAGTTTTTTAATTACTCCATTACAGAAGTTGCCATAATATTTTAGAAAACCTACTTTTTAAATCAGCTAAAACTTTTTCCAATAAAAGGTTACGATATTAAAGAATTTTGTTTAACTACTAAAGGTAAAATGCTACACACATGATTTATTGGATCACAATATTATAAATAATCCATTTTTATTCTTTTATATCTATCTTTTACAATTATTTTGATACAAAAAACAAACTAATAAAAAAGACCTCCACATTAACATTCAGTGGTGTAAAAACCAAAAATACTCATATTAAAACTTGAAACTCTTTGACAATGTGAACTTTGCTTGGTTTTATTCTGTTCATCAATAAAATGTGAAGAAAAATTATTTTTTTCAATCTTTGAATCTGATAACAACTCTATTAAAAAGAAATAATTATAATTAGAACAATAAATAATCCCTCAACCATACCTGTTACTTAATTTAATCTTTTAACCAATTTTGTACTCTTTCAATTTCTGAATTCAAACAACTTCAGCATGCTTTCAATCAATTTTCAATTTTCATATCAAGTTGATTAAAGGATTATTTAATACAATAGCATGTTGTCAATGATATAAATATATGTAACCAATTTAACAACATTACATATAATAGGACACCCAAATAGTTAAAATAAAAAAAAAATCTTAGTAATACATAAAAAAGACTAATAGCTAGATAGATATTATTCAGATCAAATTAAACAAGAATCTATTTCAGTTTGTAAACCATTAAAATAAATTTATGATATTTGTGTTATACTTTTAGCATTGGGCTTATTCATAATAGGTGGCGGAGGTTCTGGCAATGAAGAGCAGTATGATTTGTTATTCTTATTTTTAATGCTTTTCTTAACATACATCTCATTTGATGTAGAAAGTTGTATTCTTCACAACATGAAAATGAATCTAATTATAAAAAATTTTGCTACAAAAAAGTAATAAAGTTACCTTTAAAAAAAACACAAAACAAGTTAGATACTGACTATCTGTTATCTTACACTTTATCAATGTAAATTTGTGCCATTCTTTTGTTTACGAAAAGTTGATTTTCAGTGCGTGATTACAGTTTTTTTTTGGGACAATAAACTTGTTGCTATTCTTTGTCAAATACTATGTTTAGGGCATAATTACTTAAATTACATAAATTCTTTTAGAAGCTCCAGCATTTGATTTTTTTTCTATTTGTACTGAAATTCTATTTGGACACGTCTACTGCGTTCTTTTTGTATGCCATTTTTGTAAAAGACATAAATGAATCTTCGTTCCTCGATAAAAACGATAAGTGCACATTCAATAAAACAATCTTTTGTGTTATTGAAAAACACTATATATATATATATATATATATATATATATATATATATATATATATATATATATATATATATATATATATATATATATATATATATATATATATATATTTATATATATATATATATATATATATATATATATATATATATATATATATATATATATATATATATATATTTATATTTTAATTACATTATCTTTTATTCTAGAAATAAAAATATCAACTTGAAAATATTAACTTTGTAATATTTCTGCAAAATAAATTTTAAATCACAAGGATTTTAGCAAACATGCTAAGCATCAAATCATCTAAATATTTTGTGAACTATAACACAATGTAACAAAAAAAAAAATTTTTCTGTTTATCAAAATTTTTTGATGTTTCTTAATTAATTTGAGTATGCTGAGTCTGAATATGACATTGGATTTTTTATTGCATCAATCGTGTGGTCGTAAAACCAAAAAATCAATTAAACATATAGTTAATATAAATCGTTTTGCATTAGATTCTACTTTAGTCAATATAAAACATTTACTAATTCAAAAGTGTTATTTTATGTTACAAAACTTCATGTTACATTATGTTTCTTACATATATTACATAATGTTACATTATATTGTATTGTAACAGTCTCTCACAATCTCAAAAAACACTAAAAGTGAACAGTAGAACGAGGTTTTCTTTTATGAAGTTTCTCGTCATCGCGTATCAAACACCAGATGTAGTCACCCATCATAGCTGCATCCCATCTGCCCTGGTATCTTTTCTCCATTGCAAAAATATCCTGATGGTAACGTTCCCCGTGCTCTTCACTCACATCACCCAAATTTGGTCTGAAAAATTCCAAGTGTGAATGCAGGTAATGCAGCTTTATTGACATTCTGCATTTCATATCTGCGTACCGTACAATTAAGTTTTCCACTATCTCTTTGTAGTTATCACTCTTATTGTTGCCTAAAAAGCTATGAACAACATGTCTAAATGCAGTCCATGCTTCTTTTTCAACAGCAGACATTTTGTCCTCAAGCTCCTTACATGCCAACATAACTTTAATCTGTGGACCAACGAATATACCTGCTGAAATTTTTGCATCTGACACCTTTGGAAACATCTGCCGAATATGCTGGAATGCTGCACTATCTGGGTTTAATGCTTTGACAAATTGTTTGATAAGACCAAGTTTAATGTGAAGGGGTGGTAGTAAGATCTTTTCAACAGGTATCAGAGATTGATTAATAACATTGTGCGAACCAGGCTGTAAATGTTCTCTCACTGGCCACTCACGTCTTGTGAAGTGCTGGTTTGCAGCCCTGCTATCCCATAAACAAAGAAAACACGAGTACTTTGTGTATCCTCCTTGCAGACCGAGAAGAAATGCTAGCATCTTAAAGTCTCCACATACATCCCACTTGTAACTGTTGTAGTTGATTTTCTCAAGCAACAACTTCACGTTCTTATAGTCTTCCGTTAGATGAACGGAATGAGCTACTGGAATTGAAGGAAATCGGTTTCCGTTATGGAGCAAAACTGCCTTTAGACTTCTTGTTGAGCTGTCAATAAATAATCTCCACTCTTCAGGATTGTGAACAATGCCAATGTCATTGAAAAGACCACAAACGTCATGACAATAGCACAGTGATTCTGATACTACATAAAAGTATGCGAATGTTTCATGCCTTTTACGGTATTTCGAGGTTCTGCAGCTTGGATCTAATAAATTCCATTCTTTCAAACGTGATGTCAGAAGTTCTGCATTTGATTTAGTGAGACCTAAATCTCGTACTAAGTCATCAAGTTCTTGTTGGTTAGGGAAATGAGGTGAATCATTCGGTTCCCTGAAATCACAGTCATCATTGAGTTCATCCGGTGAGTCTACTTCAGAATGATATGCAGCTGCTTCTTCGGATTGAGGTGGAGTAGGAACAGGCAATTCATCACTGTGTGGAACTGGTCCAATAGAAAATGGTATACTTGGATAAACTAGAGTCAGCCTATCTTTCGGTTTTTTATACTTTGAAATGTCAACAATGCAGAAAAAGCAGTCATCATGATGGTTCGTCGGTTCTCTCCATATTCTCGGAATCGCAAAGGGCATTGACTTTCGGATTCCACGCAGCCATCCTTCCAGAGTTGATCTGCAGCTACCACAACTGTAGTGTGGTGCCCACGATTTGTCCTGATCTCCCATAGCCATGCCAAAATAAGCATGATATACAGTAAGGAATTTTGTACCACTGACAATCTTATGTTTAGCTTGTGTTGGACTAATATAGTAACCACAAACATAACAGAATGAGTCAGGACAAAGCTTGCAGGATCTACTAGACATATTCACTACTTCATGTAACAGTTGTAATTAGTTAAGCTGAAAATAAACACACGAATATAGTTAAAATCAGCATATATATATAATGTTTTAATTGCATTACACATATACGAAAACTCCGAAATATACTTTATGCTTTTTCTCAGGAAATCTTGATGATAGAGAAAAACCAATGGTACCACTGAAGTCAGCATACAAAAAT
>NC_061169.1:23657555-23695055 GCF_022113875.1 Hydra vulgaris | reverse complement strand
AACTGTACATGATGACCCAGTTGGCACGGACGTAAAAAAGACGTCTTTTTAACGTCTTATACACGTTTTAGACGTCTTTTGAACGTTCAAAAGACGTCTTTTTTAGGTCCGGTGCCCACTGGGGATGAACCAAGCAAGGTAGTGACAGTGTTGGGCCTACATGAATTATGTAGGACTTAGATGCTATCGATTATTTGAAGGTTGCACTAGACGACTGATCTTACAAATCCTACAAGAATCCTATAGGATAAGATACACAAGTCCCTGCAGGACCTACAAGAATCTTTAGAAGGATCTTGTAGAATTTGAAGGAATTCTTATAAGATAATATAAGATCTACAAGAATATTTTAAAAGATCTTGCAGAATTAACAGGATTTTTATAGGACGCTGAAGGAAAATTTTAGATTCGTATATATACGACCGTAGCCCTCCCTCTTAATCCAGCACTGGTATAGGAACTTCCTATAGGAACCAGTGATAGATTAAAGAGGAGGAGGCTAGGGCCCTAAAATTTCGGGATTCCGAAACTATTAAGCAGACCTTTTTCTTTTTCTACTGTTTTAGTCATTTTTATGCTGTGGCACGTTAAAAAGGACTCCGAGCCCTGAAAAGTCCTAATATGCCAATGATAGGAACCATAGCATTTATTATTTTATAATTAATATCATAAATCTAATAGCCAAACTAAGAACATACGAAGTTAGGTTTTTATTTTGATTGGAAGGAAAGTATGTCTATTCTTCTTTTTAAATACTGATAATAGGTAAGTTAAAGTTTGAAATAACATTTTCTTATTAAAAAAAATCATTCAGTATAAAAGAAACTTTTCACATATTATCATTATTACAGAATCACAATTGCATTGCTGATTACTTTCGTTTTTTCTTCCTATCTTGGCTGCTCTGATTAAGACTTCGTCTGACGCACGCCCACGAGTAATTGGCAAAAACTAGTCCGAGTTGCTCTTTGAGATTTCGTATTATTGCATCAGGAACTGTGGTTCTATAACAAGAAATAAAGATATACAAAAAAATAATAGAAATCAGGCAGTTAATCATTAATTAAAAATTTAAAAACCGTCCCGCCCCTTAACCCATCGCAGATAAAAGGGAGGGGGGGGGGATTGTTACCCTCTGACAATATTTTTAAATTATTTAAAGAGTATGACTAAGTAAAAAGTAAAAACACTTGAAATTTTAGCTACTTGCTCCAATTATTTAGGCGAATTTAAGAAAAAAAAAATTCATATGAAATACCTAATCTGAGCATATTAGTCAAATCCATGGATCGATTCGGTCAAACGAATAACTGGTCAAAAACTTAAATTTTGAATTCTGGCTTTTCTTTGTAATCCTGAAGTTTCATATTTTCCAAAAAGCTTTTTTTTTATACTTACGTATTTATAATTATTTCAATAAATGAAGTATGAAAAGTTGTTAGTTCAAGATCCTACTTTTTTGGATCTTGATCATGATCCAACAAGTTAAACTAATTGATCTCAAATTTTCAAAATAGGTTAAGAAAAATAGTAAATTTAATAAAAACCTAAGCACTAAAAGTATGATTTTCTAAATAATCCCCTCCCACCCTGTGCCAACAACTTAGAAAAAATAGGTAAGCCTTAAAGCTGCTGCCCAATAACATTACCTACATAAAAATGCCCTAATTAAAAAACCTACCTATCAGCCTCTCCATGAGTTGTATTCAGGCTTTCTCTAAAACATTTTAAATTTAATAGTATCGTGTTAAAAATACAGCAAACTTTCATACTTTAAGTATATATATATATATATATATATATATATTATATATATATATATATATATATATATATATATATATATATATATATATATATATATATAATATGTAATATAAATATGTAACAATTTTTATTATTAATTTTTATTAATTAATTAGAGTAAAGTTAAAATACAATGATAGTTATTAATACAACAAAATTTATGCATATTTATGTTACCAAGTTTATAAAATTTTCATAAAATCCATAATATAAAATAATCATGATATAGCAACTATTTATATATTTCTTTAACAAAAATTAAAAAGATATTAGAATCTCAAACAGCATGTTCATTAAAATGAACATGCTGTTTTAGAATCTAATATCTTAATTTTGTATCTAATATCTTAATTTTTGTGATTTGTGACGTGATTTAAATGCGCTAGTGACGTGATTTGAATGCGCTAGTGACGTGATTTGAATGCGCTATTGGAAAGCATTATGAATTGCGGTAAAATAAATAGCACTTGAGTGCTATTTATTTACCCGCAATTCATAATGCCTAATGATTTAAATCATGTCACTCTACGACTCAATTTACTCAGAAAGTCACGCAATTCAATGTACACTGTGATTGCGAGAAAAAATTTAATTCAACTAGATTTTTTTGGTAATAATTTAATTTTAACGTAAGGGACAGATTGTCCCGGGCGGCAGATTTCCAAGGGGCACCAAATAGAATGAAGGTACCTTGGAACAAAGGTCCTTTACCGATTATATAGGAGAATTTCGATAATTAAGAAAGCCAATCATGTTGCTGTCCCAGGCGGCGAAACAGTTCTTGGCGGCATTATAATGTTGTGTAGCGCAGGTGGTAAGGCAATAATGGTCTAGTGATCCGGGTTTCGAAACACACCACCGATAAGTTCTTCATTTTTCAAAATAAATTTAAAAAATTGAAAATCTTACGAATCCTTTAAGATACCCTACAGGATAATCACAGGATTTCTTATGATCTTAAAGGATTTGCAAGACAAATAAAATCTTACAAATCCTTTAAGATACGCATGGGTAATCGACTAGTGAGAATTAATGCTGATAGATATTTTGAAATTTCATTTTTTCAAATTTTCAAATTGCCTTCATCAATGCTTATTTGAGAAAGGTGGTTCTGCAAAATATTAAAGTTCTTTTTTTTATGGTTTTTCTCATGTAAATTATTGTTTCGTAATATTATTTGATACATATTCTTAACTTTTGCCCAATTTTTTTTTTTATTCAAAATAATGTTTCAATATTTTTTTATTTTTTGATATCTAAATCACTATGTCAAAAAATATGTTTTAAGATTTTCATAATGCATAAAGATTTCTCTTATAATATAAAAAATAAATAAAAGTAAAAGCATTTTAATTTTCAATTTAGTTTATTTTGAATAAACTAAATTAAAAATTAAATAATTAAAAAAAAAATATTAAAAAAAAATCAGTCATCTCTAATTTAAGGCCAATTGCAACAAGGCATAAAGTTGTAAATATAGCTTCAAACTAAGGGTTCAGTATTTTTATCATAGCACTATCACTAGAAATTTTTAAGCCAAGATTCACAATCTCCTCATACCCATACCAAATCAAAGTTGAGATTTTATATCTTTTCCTCAATGATATGCATTTCCTACTAATAACAAGTCTTACCAACCCTAAAAAAACTAATTTAATGTCATGTCCTGGACATATATATTAGGCCCCAGCAAAGCTTCAATATTTTGAATCAAATAAAAAAAGTAATTCCAGACTAAATTCAAAAAATCTCTACTTATTTGAATCAAATCAACCTGCTTTTATTATAATAATATATATATATATATATATATATATATATATATATATATATATATATATATATATATATATATATATATATATATATATATATATATATTATAAATAAATATATATATATATATATATATATATATATATATATATATATTAATATATAATATATAATATATATATATATATATATATATATATATATATATATATATATATATATATATATATATATATATATATATATATATATATATATATATATATATATATATATATATATATATATATATATAGTCAGCATTTACGGGGACATGTTATTTTTGTTTCAGTTATGTTTTTGTTTTTTTTTAATACTATTTTTATCATATTTATATATATTTTTGAACTTTTTTTTTATTTATATTTTTATTTATACTTATTTCAATTATCTATTTTATTATAAAAATACATTTTT
Organism: Hydra vulgaris; assembly: GCF_022113875.1. Classification (NCBI taxonomy): domain Eukaryota; kingdom Metazoa; phylum Cnidaria; class Hydrozoa; order Anthoathecata; family Hydridae; genus Hydra; species Hydra vulgaris. The sequence goes on along the minus strand of NC_061169.1, from coordinate 23,691,017 downwards.
TATATTTATTTTAGCTATTTTTATTTATTTATTTTACATTATATTTCTTTTTTTTTTCACCTATTTACAAAAACGACTGTTTTTGTAAGTTTTTGTTTCCAGTAATACAACCATATTTATAACTTGCCGTAACCCTGACCCTAGGTCTGACCTTAATCTGACCCAAACCAAACCATTAGTAGATTGATGCTTATGGGTATAAAAAACTAACGGGTACACAAAAATGTCCCTAATAATGCTAATGTCTATGTAAGCGTTATTTTTTTTGCAAAATCTGTCCCTATAAGTGAAACTATAGGTATATAAATACATATATATGTATATATATATATATATATATATATATATATATATATATATATATATATATATATATATATATATATATAAAATAATAAGATTAGCCCTTTATCATGGATCAAGAATAAAATTGCAGGGATTGATTGGTTGCAAGGTTTTATGAAAAGACAACCAGAGTTGTCTTTACGAACACCTGAAGCAACTAGCTTTGCTCGATCAACTGCCTTTAACCGACACACTGTTGGAGAATATTTCCAAAATCTAAAAACAGTAAGAAATTGGTATAAGTTTGATCCTTATTGCACAAATACTGTTGATGAAACTGGTTTAACAATAGTACAAAAGCCAGTAAAAGTGTTTGCAGTTAAAGGAAGTAAACAAGTAGGAAGAATCACATCTGCAGAACGAGGAATATTAGTAACTTATGTTGTGCTTCAAATGCAATTGGAAACTCTATTCCTCCACTATTTGTTTTTCCTAGGGTCAAATTTCATGATTACATGATAAAGGAAGGTCCTCTTGGATGCGTTGGATTTGCAAACCCTTCTGGTTAGATGAATTCAGACATTTTTATAGAATGGATAAAACATTTTGTAAGGTATTCAAACTGTTCTCTTTAATCTCCAGTTTTGTTACTTCTGGACAGCCATAAAAGTCATATTTCTGTTAGAGCTTTGGATTTTGCAACTCAACATGGAATTACAATGCTAAGTTTTCTTCCCCATTGTACCCATAAATTGCAACCATTGGATAGAACTGTTTTTGGTCCATTGAAAAGGTTTTACAATGCTGCTTGTGATAATTGGATGGTCACAAATCCAAGACCTATGACCGTTTATGATATTGTTTCAATAGTTCGCGAACCATATGCAAAAGCTTTCTCACCATCTAATATACAGAGAGGATTTCAAGTAGCTGGTATTGAGCCATTTAATCCAGAAATTTTTAAAGATGATGAATATTTACCATCATCAGTTACAGATAGTGCTGCTCCAAATGTAGTAAACACAATTCTTGTGGAACCTGAACTGACTGTAGCACATGTTGATGGCATGGAGACTGAAATGCCTGTAGTACATCATGAAACAAGTTTTTTGAACAAAGTGTTACCAAGCATTGCTTCATTACTCTCACCTGAAGTTTTGAAACCTTACCTGAAAGCATCTGCTAGAAAAAGAAGTGTTAAAAGTAGGCAATTAAAAACAAGAATTTTGACTGATACTCCAATCAGAAATGAAATTCGTTTGTCTGAAAAAAAGAAAACCCTAAAACAAATCAACCAACAAAATAAACTCACCGCAAAAGATAAAGAAAGGTAATAATTTAAAAACTATTGCTTAGGAACAAAAAACAATGTAATGTAAAAGCAGCATCACGACTTGACTTTGACAAAGGATGGTAATATAAAAAAATAATCTAGTAAACTTTAGTTTTAATAAAAGTCTTGTATGAATATTGTATTTTCTTTTTAAACATAAAATACTGTATTCTTATGGAATTTTGAGGCTTCAAGTTTTGTAAACCTTAACACATATATATGTTTGTAGTATACAATGGGCTTATTTTTATAGATAGAATTGTGGTTATTCTTCTAATGTAAACTTTATACACTGGTGTGTATGAGGTTGTAATGATATGCATATATATGTTTTAAATTTTACTTTTTTTTTAGGTGTATTATATAATATACACTAATACCCTTTAAATAATGCATTTGTAGCACTTAGGTATGGCAGTATTAAACATGTAAATAATGTTACGCATATAAGATCAAAGCGCCCCATATCGGAGATCATAGTACCCCTTTGCATGGGGTACATTGATCTTTTGCAAGGGTTGTTGTAATGTTGAAATATACCATGTTCATTAATGTTTTCTATTAAAGCATTTATTTTTACTTAAATACAGGTTGTTCTAGTTTAGTTTAGTAATTAATAAGTTTTTATATCTAGATCGGGTTCTTTGCAGTTTTTAAAATACTGCAACGGCGATCAATGCGAAAAATCTCCCCTACCATATGTATCATTAAGGATGAATATGAAATCAACACAAAATTAGCTGTTGTTTCACAATGACACGGCAAACTAAGAACCGATTTCCGAACATATATTAGGAATGATATCTTTTTTTATTATAAAATAATCAGTTTATATTATTTATTATTGAAAATAATTAATTTGATTTATTTTTAATCTTTATATTTGATTTATTTTAATCTTTGCGAGATCAATTTTATAATTGATAATAATTTGTTTTATACATAAATTGCATAGCAAAATAAAGTTATAATCACAAAATTTCAGCAAAAACTACAACAAATGTTGTTTAATTATAGAGTAATATTATTAGCAAGCGATTGCACGCGTGACATCGAAGAATACCAGTAAAAAAGTAAAAAACTTTAGCAAATTTAGTTGATATAAAATACCAAACAAAAAAAAGAAAAACAATAACTAAAAGACTTTCCGTAATTGATCAAAAGGTATATGACATAACCTTTGTGATGTTTTTGTTGACAAAATACATGTACTACTTAAAGTTGAGTTTATGGTAAGACTTAATAAGCTATTTAACTTTTTAGGGCAAAACTTTTAAAGAAATAGCATTTGCGGGTGTTAAACCAAACAAGTTTGTTATTATTTTGAATCTTTTAGATTAGTAATTTATTTCTTGCTAATTTTTTTATATAATATTTGTTGTTGTTGGAATGCATTGCAAAAAACTATTTTTAAACTTTATTGGAAGTTGCCTAAAAAGTCCCTAAAATCGCTTCAAATATCCCGTTCTCATAATGTTTTTTTCCAAGAAACCAATTTTCGCAGTTATGCGAAAATTGATTTTTATACCAATAATTGCGATTTGATTTCATGTTTTACTCAATTAATGAATTAGAATTTTTTAGGGTTATTTTTCTATTAGTTTTGAATAATAATTAATTTTAAATTATTTTTTTGAATTGATACTAAAATTTAATTTGGAAACTTTATTTAGAGAATGGGATTTTTTCATCATTAAATTGAGAATTTTAAATTTATGAGCATTTGGGAAAAAATGCGTTTGACGGGGCGCCACAGAACTTATATATATATATATATATATATATATATATATATATATATATATATATATATATATATATATATATATATATATATATATATATATATATACATATATATATATATATATATATATATAAATATATATATATATATATATATATATATATATTATATATATATATATATAAATAAATATATGTATATATATATATATATATATATATATATATATATATATATATACATATATATATATATATATATAAACATACACACACACACACATATATATATATACATATATATATATATATATATATATATATATATATATATATATATATATATATATATATATATATATATATATATATATATATATATATATATATATATGTATATATATATATATATATATGTATATATATATATACACACACACACACATATATATATATATATATATATATATATATATATATATATATATATATATATATATATATATATATATATATATATATATACATATATATATATATATATATATATATATATATATATATATATATATATATATGTATATATATACACATATATATATATATATATATATATATATATATATATATATATATATATATATATATATATATATATATATTTAATTTTCTTTTAATAAACGGATAAATGCATATTAAATGGCTAAAAATTGAAACTAAAAGTAGCTCGTTGTCAATGTAATATAAATTAAATATAGTTATTAATAATTATGTTCAATATATAAAATATATATAAATATATATATATATATATATATATTTATTATTTTATTTATTTATACTTTTGCCGATAAAAAAAAAATTTACAGTCGTAAATTACAACTAATATAAATTAAAAGTAGCATGTTGTAATTTTTTATCAATAAAAAAATGAAAGAATATTAACAACACAACCAAGAAATTAAAATAAACAACACCACAAAACTTCTAAAAGTACACTTAATCAAAAAAGTTTGTGAAAAACCTCACAAATTTTTAGGAAACTCCTTAGCCTCGTTTACGAGGCTAAGGAGTTTCCTAAAATGGTTTTCTACCATCTTAGGGTCTTTTACAACCTTTCCTTAATAATATTTACATCATGCATTATTACAGCATTGTTTCTTTCTTTTTTTTTTGAAAATAAAAATTGATTTGCAGTAGGCTCTTGTTCAGTTAGGTTATGCGAGGAAGTGGTAAGGTTATCTTTATGAGAGATAAAAAGATTGTGTAACGTAAAAAGTGGTAATACAAAAGTTAAGAAAGATTGTATCTTGTAAAGTAGTGGTTATTAAAGCGTTGAAAAAATATGTATCACGTAAAGAAGTGTTTATAAACGAGTTAAGAAAGATTGTATTACGTCAAGAAGAGGTTACTAAATAGTTAAAAAATTTGAATCACGCGAAGAAGTGAATAACCAAAAAGCTGTTAAGAATTTATAATAAAAAATTTAAAAACTTGTTATACTCAAAAACTTGAAAAAGTAGTAGTATCAAAAAAATTTTTAATTTATCTCAAACACATTTTAGTTTTAAACAAAAACTTACAAACAAATGATTGCCATGAGTTTCTGGTAAAACTAAATCTATTTAAAAAAAATATTTGTGATTATCTAAAACTAGATCAAAACTTATAGATAAAATTTGAATTTAACCAAACATTGTTTTTCGTGTTAAAAGTAATAAGCAAGTCAAAAACAACTTTATTAGGGAAAGGTTGTTTCATTTGTTTATGTTTGTTTTGAAAAATTTTGAATATATATAACCTTTTATTATTGCCCTTGATAATAAAGTTCATAGTTTTATACATTTTGACAAATGTGCTTGGTTTTTTTAAGAAAATATAAAATATATGATTAGTTAATTAAATGTTTTGTATTTAAAATTTAAAATATTAAATTAGGAAATTACTCCATAAAGCTTTGGAATTTATGAGATTTATTTATAGCAAAAAACAACCATAAAAGAAGAACTATAAAAATACAAAAAAAGATTGAGGGTAATCAGTTAGTTGGTAGTTGCAAGCAGAGCCGTGGCTAGGCTCCCCCACACACTCCAATGGGGAGGGGGGGGGGAAGCCCAGCATTTTTAAAGGGCCCTTTTCAAAAATAAAAAAAAAAAATTTGTATTTTTTATAATAAAAATATTTAAATATATATAGTTACTGTTACTATTAATAAAAAAACTGGGCCTTTTAGCCACAATATTACCTAATTTGTACAAGCGCAAAAAAAGCAATTACATTTTTAATGCAAGAAAGAATTAACATTCCTGAGGTCCGAATTATATTATAAAACGCAAGCTTTATAAATTTATTCTTTTTATTTTGCAATTTCGAATTGATTTTTTTTATTATCATTATGCGTTGTTAGTTTTTTGTATCATAAAAAATAAACAATGAAAGAAGGTTTGTATCATAAAAAACAAACAATGAAAGAAGGTTTGCAAAAATTTATATACATCTTTCGTTAGTTTTTCGCAATATAAATATTGGTATGAAAAAAGTGAAAAGTAGTGTGACTAAGAGTATAGAAAAAGGTGCAGCCTGGGAGGAAATCACAAAATACCCCAAACTAAATCAATTTTTGAAACCAGTAGTTTAGCCTGGAAGTGTTTCGACACCAATAGAAACTACAAATAATTCTTATTGTCATTATTTGAATACTAGAGTCAGATAGGTTGATATGTGTCTACATCAAGTGGCATAACAATTCCGTCTATTTTTCTCTGTGATGATTCTTCTGAGTTGCCTGATGATTTTTCTGATGCACAGAGGTGTGATGTGTAAACATGGTTTTAAAAAGATTAAAATTAATTTTTGAGATAATTTAGAAAGAAGACGATTTTCACTGAATTATTATAAAGCAAGATGAAATCTTTGAACGGACATGGCTCGTGTATTCTTTGTGTAGCAATAAACTGTTTTGTTTTTGTTGCAAACTTTTTAGGATAACTTCTTCACCAATCCGACAAGTAATGAACACTTGCAAAGGCTTATCAAAAAAACTTAAAGAACACAAAACATGATGTGCACATTTTAAGTACTTTGAACACTGTATGACTTAACGAAAATGTTAACTCATATTTCTTTAACTTATTGCTTTGTTAATTTTTTTTCCTTAATAATTTTTTCCCCTCAATTTTGATAATGCAGGCATTGCAAATCAAGCTACCATAGATGAGCAACAAAAAAGCTGCTCGTCTATGCAGTGCAGTGTTAGAAAAGGATACTTAACATTACCTTATTTCTTTCTGCAAGAAATCTTGAATTCCGTGATTCAGACACAGCCATTGGTTCAAAGAGCAATGGAAACTTTCTTGGGGTGTTTAAATTACTGGTACTAAGGTTACTAAGTACGATACCGTTCTTAATGAGCTTATGCAAAGAATTTAGGACAAAGAAACCAAGGAGCACTATTTGAGCAATGACACACAGAACAAGGTTTTAAGAGGAGATTGAATCCAAAAACTTGTCCAAAGTAAAAAAAGCAAATAATTATTCTATTATTTTAGATTGTGCGCCATGTATTTTGCATTAAGAACAAACGAGCATTGGTAATCTATCTTTCATTTTCACCTCCTCGATGGGAAATTTTAAAATTGTGCGTGGCTATTTCTGTCTAACCACAATCAAATACCAGATAGGAAAGTAGAATAAACTGTGTTAAACAACTTAACTGTTATTTAAAATAAATCTTGGAGACACTTGAAAGTTTGGAAGAATATGGCTTAAAAGAAAGATAGGGCTACAGCCACAGAAGTACGATCGCTCACGGAATATATTATAACATGATGTTTTATTTAAAATCAACAAATCAAGTAAGGTTTTTCAGTCTTCTGCAACCTTTCTCGTATTAGCTACATTTTAGCTTGTGAAGTAAAGGCAACAAATCATTTCTTTATGAGTATCGCAAAAACGGATTTTCCGACGCACGTATTAAGGCATCAGAAGTCGCAAAAGTATTGGGCATTGAAAAGGTTTTACCAATAGTACGTTTACGAAAAAAAAAAAAAATGTCGATTTATTCACAAAGAGTGTATTGATCACACTCCGCAACCTGAATATCAGTATAAAGCTTTTTTTTTTCCCATTAATTGGTATGTCAATTGCATCAGTAAAAAAGCGTTTTGAACAGATCAGCATTGTCACAAAGCTTAATGACTTTCTTTACCAATTTGAAAGTCTTATGAAAGCCTGTAATAAAAATTCTTTGTCTATAAATTGCAAAAGTTTGCAAATGAAGCTTGGTGATATAGACTTTGAGGATTTAGAAATGGAGTTAAAATGATTTGACATTAAAGTTAAAAAGGTGAAATAAATGCTTTAAAAAAGAGCTGCAAGAAACTTATCCCAATCTAATTGTTGAATTAGGATTCATTCCTACTTTATCAGTTACTGTTGCAAGTGTAGAACGCAGCTTTAGCAAGTTAAAACTAATGAAAACTTTTCATGGGTTAGTTTAAACAATCTTGCTTCATTACACATAAACACATGTAGCTATATTTCTTTGTATCTTTAAATAGGTCAACAATGGTCGATGAACGTTTGTCTTCTTTAGCAACGCTGTCGATTGAACTTGAGGTTGCAAGGAAATTAAGTTATAAGGCATAATAAATGAGTTTGCAAGCATAAAAATAGTCGCAAACCTTTTTTTTAATAGTTTGCGACGTACTTGTATTATCTGCGTAATATATTAACTGTATTTAAAAAAATTCTAAAGTAGTAAACTCTATATCAATTTAACAATTATAAAATATATTTAGTTGAATTTATGCGTTAATTTGATTGTTTTTAGTCTTATGAACGGCGACGTTCAGATACCATGCTTTTTTGGGTAGTCTGTAAATTTTATCCGCTTTTTTAAAAAGAATAAATAAAAAATTAGGGCCCAAATTCCTAGTTTTTTTTTTTTTTTTTGGGGGGGGGGGGGCACTTGCTACGGCACTGGTTGCAAGTACCTTAAAAGGACAATTTTTTCGAGACTATTGTCACACTTTATATCATAGTTCTAAGTTTGTAATCAAACATTTTTGTTTAGAATAAAAGTTTTATATTTATAAAATATTTAAATTGAATATTGTGAATAACGTTCGTTATAATTTTAGTTTCATCTTAAGTACAATGAAAAATAAAAAAGTTACTATATCCATAGTAAATAAATGCTTTTTTTAATCCAGAGAAAACATTTTAAAGGCAATACATAAGCAACCATGCCTTTTGAGAATGAGAGAGAAATAAAAAAGAGAATAATTATTACATAGGAACTTGAAAGAACCATAAGAAAGTCGATTCTTAAAGAAGTTAAAAGAAATTGCAGAAAAAGTTGAAATATCAATTTTTAAGACACGTTCAATTTTTAATAAAATCAGTGAAAAACTCAGTGATGATGAAATTTCATCAGTTAAAATAGGAGGGCGCTGCTCTTACAACGAGATACCTTATTTTTAAATTCAACTGCTTCTTGAAAATGATCCATATCATACTTGAGCATCAATGAAAAAAATTCTTGTTAAAAAAAATATTTATGCACCTATACGAACGATATCGACTTACATTCACTTACAGCCATTAGACTTACATTTTTTCCACAAACCGTGGAAAGAATGTAAGTATAATGGCCACTTTAAATGTTAATGGTATTCCAAGCTATAAATAATGGATTATGCCTATAATGAAAATCTAATTTGAGGTTTTATATCCAACAGTTTAAGACCGTATATCTAAACAAATTCCTATGCTAGTATTAGATAATGGTGCGTTTCATTGTCGAAGAGATGTAGTCGATTTGCTTGGCCAATCCAATATTTCTGTTTTACTTTTTGAAACTTTATTCATTACAATTAAACCAGATCAAGGAACATTTTAGTTGTCGTAAACCTAATTATACTACTATAAGGTCGTTTTTAAAAATTAGCAAATGAAGTTCTCTCTTAAAATTGCTTTTGTAAACTTATTTTAAAAAATATAAAAAACTCCTTTTATAATGGTAATAAAAAAATGAAAATCTGAAACAACGTCTTTTTAATTGAGTTTCACAGTGAATAAATACACCGACAAAATTTTTTTTTTTAATTACATTGTAAATATAATGTATACAAATAATATAATGCATAAAAGTTAAATCTATTTTATCCACAATGCGAATTGTAAATGGCAACCATAAAATAAGTTTTGTGATTTTTTTTTAAATTATCAATTTAAAGCTTTGAGAAACCAGAAAACAGATTCTTCGGCCCTGATGAAAACTAGATAAAATCCAATTTAGCTAATTTGCTTGATTTTTTTACCATACGGGGCCCGTCCGAAACCAAACACCTACCCGTCAAAATCCCGTTCCCGTAAACGGAGACAAAAACAATACGGTGTCCGTCTGTCAATTTTGGCTGGGTTTAAAAATATCAAAAAATCTTCTTATCATTTATAAAGTACTTAACAAAATAAGTATTATTGGTAATATAATAAGTTTTCATAAATTTCTCTTTAAAGATCAAGTTAGCAATTTTAATTCTTTTTGACAATCATCATGATGACATATAAGATGTTGTTAATAAATGATTTGAGCTAAAAAATTTTAAATACTCAAAATAGATTACATAATAACTTAAATAATGTATTTTTTTTTTTATTTTTATAACTTAGTTTCTGGAGTCAGCAACAACTGCATCTGTTTTCAGTTATCTTCCACATCTTGTGAAGGTATGTTAAATACAGATTTAAACACATTTGTGTATATATATATATATATATATATATATATATATATATATATATATATATATATATATATATATATATATATATATATATATATATATATATATATATATATATATATATATATATGTATATATATATATATATATATATATATAGTTAAATATACATCTTTAATAAAAAAGTTACATTAATAAAGTTATTTTAATGATTACAAATTTTGTTTTCTTTGAAATAAAACATACTTTTGAAAACCTTTTTGAATGGACCAATGAATGTTCAAGTGTTTTGATTTCTAGTGCAAAAAAACCACTTGAAAAATACCATTAACATTAACATTAAACATATTTGGAATATTCTGTGAAAATAAAAAATAACCAAATCTTTTTTGAAGTTAAAATCTTTAATCTACAGTCTCTAGAAACAATAACAGAATGAGCTTCTACAGAAGTCTCTAGCAACTCAGAAATTAGAAATTTTGTAAGTTTTTTAATAGGTCAATACTTAGCATCTGCTTTCAGTTCTGTATCACTTTAGGAGATGGAACGTGTCTGCTTATGTAAAAAATGTCTGCTTTTGTAAAAAGAGCATGTGTTTACACAAGCTTTTCAAAAGTGAGTTGCCATCTTCATGAATCTATTGTTTTGAATTGATTTAGCATGTTTGAATTCATTTAAATCATTGAGAACAACATGTTCCGCTTTGCTGCATTTGAGGAAAGCTGGTAATAAATTGCAACAATAAACACTAGCCATGGGATCACATGCATTCACATATTTGCAGACTGTGAATTTCATATCGAGCATTATGAAGTATATTGCATTGACCATAAACTTTGCATTACGTCAGATAGATATATGTGAAAATTCTAAAATTTCTTTAACTTTACAAAGTTGCTACAAGCATTCCTTAAGTGTTTCAATATTTGATTTATTTTTCTTTAAAAATTGATAATATTTACTTTATTGTTACATACCTATGTTAGATTGTATGTTTTAGTGGATTAGTTACAAACTCTTTTATCTTAGAAATTATTAAAACTTTTGTATAAAATTCAGTTATTTCTGTTTGCTGTATTTATTTGTATTTTTTTCTCCTTAATCTAATTTACAATTTTATCAATAAAATGTACAGCTAACATCTTACTAGCCATTAAATCAATTTAATCATTGGGTAGCTGTCCTCCTTACTATGCTAAGAATTTGTAACTGCCTAGCCTTACCAGTTCAATATCTCCTCCAAGATAGTTCCTTATACCAGCAGTAAAAAGGGTTTTTTCTAGAGCGCCAAAACTAGCTCTTATCTTTGAAAATTTTTTGTTATAATAAAGGTCTATCGTTACCAATAAGGATGTTTCATCTTATTTTTTCTCATTATAGTGAAAGAAATTTTAAACTGATGCCAAGTGTTTGCTATTGATATGATGATTTATTAAAACTAATATTTGTCATTTTCATGAACCAAGATCAAACAATAAATATTATTTTCTTGACTCATGAAAATTAACGTTTTTTATGTTACACTAAGTGTTTTTAATAAAGTTTATTAACACTTAGTGTAATATAAACTTTAATGAAGATAAAATTTGTCATAAAAACAGTTACTTACATTTAGAAAAAAAATAATATAGAGATACGATAATTCAATCACTTCAAGTCATTTGAATACAGTGATCTTTTTTGTGTTTAATCATGTTTATTTGCAGATAACCTCATTGTGCTTGAGGACATTAAAAGATATTGATTTGATTTAATAAGTTTAAATTTTTTATTTCTAGCTTAGACTTGGTACAAGTATATTTTGATTAGATTGTAGTTGAATTGTATATAGATAGTTTTAAGGTTTGTTAAGTAGTTGTACAGACCTAAATAATAACTTTTTTCTAAATAATATTTTTTTAATAATTTAAGAAAACAACAAGGAAATCAAGTATTAAAAAAGCAAGCCGTTTTAGTAATTAAAATATTTTACACTATTTATTTCTGCATATGATTTAATACAAATACTTTAGAAACATTTTGAGCTTTTGACATATGTTTTTAAAACTTGTTTTACTTTGATGAAAAAAAAATAAAGTAAAATAAAAGTTTTTATTTCAGCTCTTTCCGAAAAATTAAAAAATTAAAAAAATTAAAAAATAAGCCTTTCAAGTTCATAAATGAGTTTCTTTTTGGTTATGCAAGCATAAATAATATGACGTCCAGAGTTGCTTTTATGCGTACTAACCATCGTTTAAGTTCATACCCCTGTACTTAGTTTAGTATTTGTTATACTTAATTTCAATTAGTTCTAATTTCAATAAAGTAAAATTTTCTTTCAAATTTTTTATATTCTCTTTTCAACATTTTTGTTTGCTATCATCAAGCTAGGAAAGGGATGGCGTGCGATCGAACCCTAATGCTGACCACGTAAATGAAATTTTTTGTTGACAACTTGATCACAACTGTTTAGATGTTTTGATGATTAAAACATTTAAGAAAAGCGCTGAAATAGAAACGCTAAGCTAAACAGTTTAGCTTAGCGTTTTTAATTTTTTTTTTTATGTCTTGAAACTATATAAAAAAAATATAAAGAAAACAATTCCTTGCAAAAAAGAAAGTAAATAAGCTTTAAAACAAAACTGAAACTCAAAGCGAAATTTAATCAATTTCATTTACAATTAATTTACTGTATTTTATCTACTAATGAAATTGAAACTAAATTATTGAAATAAAAAAAATATAATATTTTTAAATTATAAAAACATTTTTTTTTTAAAGTTGCAACAAAAAAAAAGAAGGGAAAATTTAAATAATAAATACTACTATTTTAAAATATAGTCATTTTAAAATAGTAATTTTTAATCATTACATGTGTTGTAATTTTTTTGACTTGGCTTGCCAGTGTAATTTACAAAGGTCAAAAGCATTTAAACAATTCTTTTGTAAAAATATAAAGAAAAAAAAAAAAAGCAAATAAATTTTTCCGTTGCAACGAAAAGATTTTAACTAAACTTAATCACAGTTAATATATAGTATTTAGAAAAAGTAATCATAAAATATTTTCAGAAAGACATGAAAAGTAGTTTCAAATGTTTGAATTTATTATAAAAATGACAGACTTACCATAAAAAATTAACATATTTAAATTACACAAAATGCGATTATTTTTAACGATAGCTACATTTAATTAAATCCTTTACCTAAAATAAAAACGCTTGAAAAGATCAACGTTTAGTTGTTACAAGCAAAAAGCAACCCGTAATACGCCTTACGGTTGGTCTGTTACATAACTAATTTATAGTGGATTTTATTCACAATTTAATGTTGCAAAACCTAAACTAATATCCTTTCAGAAAGACGCCTTCTGAAAAAGTGAATTTAAATGTACTACGCTAGTCTAAAATAATCATTTTGGTTCCAAAAAAGACGTTCAAGATGCAAAATCATTCCACATTTGTTGGTAAAATTTAGTTAATGTTTAGAAATATTTTGAAATTTATAAAACTTGTTCAAAGTTCCCACCATTAAATATATTTATGTATTTGTTTTTATTGATGCGATGTTCTAAATATTATATTGAGAGTTTACTTATTGTTTGGCTGCAAAAAAAAAAAAAAATAAAAAAAATCAAATGTATATGATCACGTCATTCAAATATTTAGAAATGATCAAATAAAAGTCAGTGTAAATAATGTTGAAAAAAAATGTTCTTTGGCAGGTTTTTTTGAGGAAAAATAGCTAAAACAACAAAGAACAATGGACAGATTTACCAGTAATAATTTAGATTTATTTGAAGAAGTTACATTGTTTAATTGTCCGATTCTATCAACATTTTTCTAGTCAGTCAACTCAATCAAGATCTTCTGGAAAAATTAATCATTATCCAAAAATCAGGCAAATATATTATAAACATCAAAATTATTTTGGAATAACTCTCACAAACCTTCTCTGATATTGCAAGCAGCTAGTTTTGCTGCACGTTAGCAAATGAAACGCAATTTAACTTTATTTTTCGAATGAATTGTACAGTAGTCCATGTTTGGCCACCTAAATTTAAAAAAACTTTGATATGACAAAAAAAAAGAGTAAGAAATCGAAGAACCATTATAGTTTACCTTGGATTCCAATTTAATTTATCAACAACGTCAAAAAATTAGACAAGGAACTATTATAAAAACTTTCTTTAGTATCCAGATTACAGAGAGGTTTGCAAACGTAAATTGGCTTTAAGACCAATTGCTATCTCCATTTTTTAAATCGATGCGTTAGAACTATTCAAAAGTTTATTAGAACATACAAAAAAAATTACACACAAAAAAAATGGTAAAAGTTTCTACTTAGAGTAAAATATGTAATATAAGGTATAATTTGCAACCTTTTAAGCTAGAAAATTATATTAAAAGCAATGAACTTTTATGCAACTCTCTACCTTAAAGGTATAATTATCTAACTTAAAAGGTAAAACATTATACTTTATTATAAGTTTTAAAAGGGTAGATTTTTAAACCAATTTTTTTATTGTGCAGGCGTATGACATTTGACATTTCAAACTTTGTTATCATTTTTCATGTAAGATTATTTTCATATTCATTATTTTTACAAAATGCAAAAAAAATATTATAAAATAAAGTTTTTTTTGATGGGTTTTTTACTTGGATTTTGTTTACATTATGACTCTGCTAACCCTTAAAAATTAGTTTTTATATTTTGTTATAGTATTTCTTGTTTAATATTTTTTTTGTAAATTTATTATAGCATAACTGATTTTTTTAAATGTATAATTTTATTAAGTAATAATTTTATCAAGTGATTGCTGTTTTTATTGTCTTTTAAGTCATTTGGAACATCAGAAGAGCAAGCAGGTAAGTCTTATAAAAATAAAATAAAAATTAGTGAAAACAATTTTTTTGATAAACTTAATTAGTATTAAACACGGCTGTTTCATAGTGAGCTTTACGGCTTCTTGTTTTTTTTTTTTTAATTTTGACTTAGTGGGTGTTACTAAAACATTTATAACTTTTAAAATATTTGAGATAATTTTTTTTTGTAAAAGGAATAAAAACAAAAACAAAATGTTTTATCATACCACATTTGATACAATAGTAAAAAAACTAGTGTTGTGACCAAAACTAAAAATTGTAACTAACTAAACTAAAAATACCGTAACTAAAATTAGTTGACTAACTTTTTAGTTAACTATAATCAGTCGACTAACTTTTTAGTTAACTAAAATTACGCGGCTAACTTTTTAGTTAACTAAAATTACCCAACTAACTTTTTAGTTAACTTAAATTAATCGACTAACTTTTTAGTTAACTAAAATTACCCGACTAACTTTTTAGTTAACTAAAATTACCCGACTAACATTTAAGTTAACTAAAATCAATCGACTAACTTTTAAGTTAACTAAAATTACCAGACTAACTTTTTAGTTAACTAAAATTAACCGACTAAGCTTTTTGTTAACTAAATATACGCGACTTTGTTTTAAGTCCAACTAAAGAATTTTATAAATATATAATATAAATAATTTGGGTACATGACATCATTTCTATTAGAATTTTTGAATAAGATTGCGAATGCATAATCATTTTATCGCCTAATACCGCAAAAATAAAAAAATATCAAAATAATTTACTTAATTAAAATATTATAAACAAGATACTTTAAGAAAATTTTTCATAGAAAATCCAAAAAGTAAATATAGTAAAACACATATATCTATAGAATTGAATAAGCCACTAAGGCCAACGCAAGGTGGTGTAAGGATGGATTGGTTGGTTTCGTGTGTGACATCCCATCAATGAACTTTTAGTAAGCCAATTTGACTCTTTTAGATAAGTAAGTTGGCAAATGTAGATTTTCAGAACAGTCAATTGGTAAATAAAAACAAGAATTTTTTTTTCCTATTTCTAGTAAGTAGAATTTTAACGGCACTCTCTACGTGTTACCTGCTTGTGCCGGCCCTGTAAGCTACAGTATATTACAATTACTTAGTTTTATTATGTGCCACTCTTTTGAATCCAAATTATAAAAGTTTTCAATTCTTTGAAAAGTACAAGGGAAAAAAATTTTTTAAATGTGTTAGAGAATTTTTGTCGAAATTTCATTAAACAAAAAAAGTTTGTGATATAATTCTATTTAAAAAGGTGACAAACAAATTAAAAAAATTTAAGTAATCATTTGACGATGAAGATGATATTTTCAGAAACGATAGTGACAAAGTAATAAGTTTAGACTTAAAAAGAGAAATTAGTGGTTATATAAAAATGTCACTAAATGAGCAAAATGTTTTTACACTTTTGGTATCAAAATTAACATGTATACCCAATAATGTATTGTATTTCAACAATGATTTTCTGTACGCCTGCTACCAGTGCACTAAGTGGACACCTTTTCTCTGAGGCATTAAACACTTATGCATGCAAAGCGAAACGTATGCAAACTTATACTTACGTATGCAAAACAAAACAGAATAACAACTGAATGTTTTCAAATATTTATGTTTTTGTACGAAAATTTGGAATTTTTTAATTTAGTTTAAATTCATTAAATATAATACTAAAGTTTTTTCTTGTAATAAATATTTTTTATTATATTTATTTTTCTAAAAGAAATATTATTAAATTTAGTATTCGAACTCTTTTGAGTAAAACTGATTTTTTTTTTTTTTGATACAAAAAATTAAAAAATTAATATAGTTTTTTAAATTTAAAATGTGTTAAAAAAAAAAAGATAAAGATAAAATTAAAAATTAAAAAAATTAATGTGTGATTTTAATGTTCTTGAGCGTGCAGTTTTATTAAAATGTTGCCTAAAACAGCAAACTTTTTTACCTTTATTAATTTAATAGTTTGGTTGTTTTTTATTTTATATTTATTTATATATTCTTTAGTATTTTTTTAAACATCTATCTAATGAAAAAATATAAAAATAAATATAATAAAAAAGTTATTGAATTTTAATTTATAATTGTTTCGACCCGGTTTTACACGTATTTTAAAGTGCTTAAAAACTACGTATTGCATTTTTCAAGTAATTAAAATGTCATAAACAATTTCCTGGTTTTAAAAGCGACCGCAGTTACTTAATAAAATGTTTTTGATATTCAACAGTTAAGTATTATTTAATACATTTTATACACTATTCAACAACTTATATTGCGGATATTGCATTCAAAAATGCAAATACCAATTTTTCTTTCAAATTTTGCAGGTATCGCCAACCGACGAACAACTATACTCTGAAAGCAAAAATAATAAATTCATAATAACTTATTTAACGATTTTCTTTTGGGTTCATGTCAATACTTTCGCCTGCCTTACTATAGTGTTTGCGGGTTGTAATAACCGTTAGGAGAGGTTGATATTTGAAGAGGTGGGGAGGGGGAGTCGTAGATTTGTTGTGAAAATTAGAGATTGAATCTATTCCTATAATACAGCAGGGGACAGGGCTGTACTGAACAACGAAGACGTAGGGGGAGGGGGTGCAAATGAAATAAGCTTTTTTACCATAAAAATCTCACCAAAGTAGGGCTTTTTTTATTTAAAAGCCAAGTTGCAGTTTTAACCGATTGAGTCTCAAATTTTCTAAATTACCGACAAAACCGACAGAATGTTGTAACCCCGGTAAGGTGCCCATACTCACGTAGGTACGGCCTTGGCAGGAGAAATTATTTTTGATTTGCGATTGTTATTGCACACTTCCTATAAGAAGCAGCACATAAAAAATATAAGTTAAACGTTCAATAAGCGTACCAAATTTGATGTAATTGACTAAAGGGCATTATTTGTATATTCTATGCTGATTGGGTGTTTATAAACAGTTGCAACAACTTCATAGGCAGTTGTCTCAGAGCTGGGAAAAAATTAGAATATTCGAATTTAGCTTAAAACATTTCTTTTAAATAACAGTTTAGTTCGACTGGGCTCTAGGATTCACAACTAGTAAAGTGTTTATTTTCAAAAAAATAATATTTATCGCCTTAATAATGCTTCCTCGTGTGTAAAATTTTCAGGCGAAAGATTATTTCTTTTTTCAAGCGCCAAATCTTGCTTTAGTCGACTAAATTTAGTTACACTAAATATCTAGTCGACTAATTTTAGTTAGACTAAAAAGTTAGTCGCTTAATTTTAGTTAGCTAAAAAGTTAATCAGGTAATTTTAGTTAGCTAGAAAGTTAGTCGGGTAACTTTAGTTAACTAGAAAGTTAGTCGGGTAATTTTAGTTAACTAAAAAGTTAGTCGGGTAATTTTAGTTAACTAAAAAGTTAGTCGCGTAATTTTAGTTAACTAATAAGTTAGTCGACTAATTTTAGTTAACTAAAAAGTTAGTTAACTAATTTTAGTTAGACTAAAAATTTAGTTAAGTATCTTTAGTTAGACTAAAACTAACCTTAACTCCCGCCCCTAAAAAAAACTCCCTATAGTTTATTAAAAGCGCGACAAATGATGAACTTGGTTAAATTTTAATCATTTGTTGTTACTTTTTATTAACAAAAAAAATCAGAAAAATATATTTCTGATAGCTATTATCAAACACACTCATTGTTTAACTAAAAATCAAAAAAAAAATCTTTCTTAATTGTTTAAGGTAATTGATGTCTGCAAGCAAACCGCTTTTTTTGCAAAATTATGAAAAATGTTGTTAAAGGGGGGATTAACTGTTAAATGAGCACGTTTTTAAATCTAGAAGTTCTTGTTTTAGAAAACAGTTCACTAATTTTTTAAATTCAATGCATTATAAAATAAAACCAGATTTCAAATTTGAAATATTTAGTCTTAACATTTTAAGCTAAAGCCTTTAAAAAACTTAAGCAATTCTTTTTTATCCATACGGCTTTAATCATATAGTGTTAGGTTGTTAATAAATAAAGACTCTAATAAAATAATTCATGACCAAAACTGAGTTAATGTTTTTGAATTAACCTCGTTTTTGGTAATAAAATTATTTTATGGCACTCGAATCAATCTTTTCTCACAAATAAAAAAACGTTTTTGTAAATATACAAATAGGTAATTTAAATTGTTTGATGTGTTTTTATTCTCATAAAAAACTTTTTATAAAGAGTTGATCAATTAATAAGTTCTTTAAGTAGGAAACGATCTTTGAACACCCAGTTGATAATAGATTTATGCTAAAGATATATATTCTAAAGAAAAAACCCGGCTTACTTTGTTTATTTTATACTTCAAAATTCGTCTTGCTAAGAAAGTTGCTTTCATAAATATTAAAACATATTTGCTTGGGACGTACAAAATTTAAGGTTGCGTAATTGTTTTGAAATGTAAACAATGTTTTTAAGCATTAAACTAGAAAAATTTGTTTCTAAACTAGCCAAGTTTGAAAACATATTTCATAACATAGCTAAAGGTGCAGCAAACAATTTTCTGATTTTTTTATACAGAAAGGGTTGAAATTTCAATAATTTGGTGCGGGTTACAAAAATAATACGATTTTCATTATTTAATAATAAAATTAAAAATATAAAAGCATTAAAAAATAGTTAAAAAATTAGAAATAAGCAATCCGCACCAAAAATTAGATAGAATAGAAGTTTATTTATAAATGTTTTAAATTTTAACCATGAGGCTTGTAGCTATGTTATGAAATCTTAGTTAACCCAAGTCAGGTTTTCCGTAAAACCACAAAAAACAGAAAAGTGATCCCAAATCGTTAGCAATATTTAAACATTAATGTTTTTACTCCGAATAATGTAAATATTTATTTAAAAAAAAAAGATAGATCTTTTATATTTTTTTTTATTTGAAGATAAAGGCGCTTATAGGAAAAAAGTACTGCTATTCTAAAGTTAGTGCATTTTTAAAATTTTTTTGGAGAAATACATTTTTTTTCTAATAAACCCAAATTTAACTGTGACGTCAAGCTCGCTTTTATATTGAATGAAACAGCCGTGTAAATAAAAGGTGATTTTCACCAGTGTAAATAAAAGGTGATTTTCACCATTTGACTTATAGGAAATAATGTATTTTTATTTTGTAAGTACTACTAAACAACTTTAACAGTCTGGTTTTTTTTTGAATTTTAATGCTTGTGTCAGTTAAAAAAATCTAAAATGGATGAGTACAAAAGAAATAGGCTGTGCATTAAAACTGGTAATAATAAACTGTAAGTAAAAAAGATCAACATTCCTCTAAGTAAGTTAATAATCTAGTCAGTAATATTATCAAACTAGCAGTAAGCAACCCGTAATACGGGCTAGTAGTAGATAAATCATTACTAACAATTTGATATTTATTTACTTTCTCTAATAAAATATGAATTTATTTATACAGTAAGCAACCCGTAATACGGGTTAGTAGTAAATAAAAAATTAATAACAATTTGATCTTTATTTAATTTCTCTGATGAAATATAAATTTATTAATACATTGTTTTAGTTGAGCTCACTTTGATTTTTCTTGGCTTCTTAGTTTAAGAGAACTTTTAGCTTCATTAAAGATAAAGTTAACCATTTCTTTTGCAATGTTCAGACATTGAATGCGCAAACCACAACCATGAAGTAGTCAAAAATGACTTGAATTATATGCACCGAACATCGATGTCAAATTTTCAAATTCAATAAAATTGTTTAGGTAAACATTGAGAATATATTCTAGTCTCGATTTTGCTTTAAGCTTTAAGAGTCATTTCTTTTTTTTTGAAACTTTTCATTTTACTGAGTAAAGAGCTTAAAAATATGTCACTATCGTACCTAAACTTTTCAATATTATTAATATACTTTTTAAATATTTTTAAAACATCTAAGATATTACACTAAAACTTGTAGACATAGAAGTTAGATATCTGGAAAAACTTTAAGTTAAAAAATATACAGCAATTCCGAAAATTTTTTTTAATTAGTAATCTAGCAGAAACTTGTTTATAAAAAAACAATAAATGAATATATGGATTTACTTTAATAGCTAACGTGTATCAACTTATTTATTTCAGCATACATCCAATCCATATTTATACTAATTTTATAAAATGTCCGGAATACATTTTGTCTTAACTGGGCAAAATGTATTCCGGACATTTTATAAAATTAGTATAATAATATATAAATGTATTATAGATTATTAGTTTTATTTCATTAACTTTTGTATAGATTAGGTTAATAATAAAAGCAATTGGATTTTACTCAATATTGTTGAAGTAATTATTCAGTTTTAATAAAATTGATAAAATCATATAAGACAGTTAAAAAATATATTTAAACCTTTGGCCACTTTTTGAAATTCCGTAAAAAAGCAAATATCAAGTTTACATATCTTTAAAAGAAATTTATTTACATGATATATAGTTAAATATGTAACAAAAATATTTTAAAACAGAAGCATATAAAAAACACATTTTTCTTAAAAAAACAAAGTTGAAGCCACCATTTACAGCACCGAGGAGACAAGCATAGCCTATTGTAAGAAAACCATATCAAATAATTTAAAATATTTATTACCGATAGGGACGACAATTAAACATATTTAAAAAGCTACGTGATTCCATATTAGTAGGATTGTTATAGAAAAGTATATTAAAAAAGTATATTTAAAAAGTATAATTAAAAAAAAGTGGATTAAATAGAAAACAGATTTTTAAAAACTACCCAATAATGTAAGCATTTTGCCAATAGTGTTCAATTTTGAAACCAATATCTTTAATGGAAAGCCGACTTGTTTAACTAATCTCATTCAAAGAATAAAATTATTATCACTTAAAGATAAAGAAAAAAAAATGAATGAGATATGAACAATTTAAAAAGTATTTTATAAATAAGTAGATATATATGAAAAAAAAAACAACAACTGGAAAACCGTATACCTGCTTTTGGTAACCTATTGTGATACTGCAGCAGTTGCTGTAAGGATGCAAATGTACTTTTTGGTGTTGTTCGTAACTTTTATGTTGGCTTTTAGTAAACTTTAGTTTAATTTAAAAGACATCACAACGGATTAAAAATACTCAAAATAAAAAAAGCGAAACATAAAATGCTTCAAGGAGCCAAACTATAAACATAAAAGATGAAGAATGGAATCAAGACAAACAAATTGTATTTATATAGCTAAATATATCGCCTTAGGTTTTTGTAAATTTTAAAAGCAGTGAGTTCAATAAATGAAACATACCAAATAATAGTTTTTAACATAAGAATGCAGTAACATTATATTATGATAATTGGATAATGAATCAATTCAACTTTCGACTTTAGATTTCAGGGAGGGGTATTTAAGAGGGCTTTAAAATTGAAGTCAGGTTTAATTGGTAAAAAAACAATTAAAATTTTCATTGAAATAGATCAAAACAAATTAAATATACAACGTAATATATATTTAAAAAAAAAATTACAAAATTAAAAAAAAAACTGAAGAAAAAGCAGCAACTAAAAAGTCATAAATATCTCTACTGATAGAAGACATTTACAACCTTTTGGTTGCTGTTTTTTTTTCGGTGTCTCCCAACACCCCGGTATGGATGAGCCCTCCATTTAAAGGAGGGCTCATCCATTCCGCCATGATCTTTCCATTTTTTGAAGGACCTCCCTGAGAGAGGTCCCGGGTGTTGGGAGCGGTAATTTTTGTATTCTTTGAATGATAAGGAATCTAATGTTACAAATAGAAGAATATAATAAAAATTATACATTTGCAATTATTAAAAAAAAAACATTTTCATTTAAAACAGAACCATTTTCATTCAAAACAGAAGATGCTTAAAAAAAAAAAGAGGAAATTAATAAGGGTTAAACATGCAACATTTTGTATTTTATTAAAAATAAAGGGCAATAATGCAACTAGTTTAAAAGTGTCATATTTATTAATTAATTTTTCCACCTATTTCACATATTTCTCCATACAAAACATATAAAATATAAAACACAGCCCTACTAGCTATACTTCGATAAAATAATGTTAACATATAAATATGTACATATCTAAATAATTGTTTTACTTATCTCCCTCATTTCATCCATAAAGTTGTCTAAAGTAAGAAAAAAATAACTAAAGCTAAAAACAAAACTATAAACTTAACCAAAACTATAAACTAAAGTAAACTTTAAATCTTAATATTAATGCTTTATTTATTAAACTATACTAATCATAAATTATACTTAGTTTTTGTTCCAACTCCCCTAAAAGAAAGTATAAAATAAAGCTAAAGAACTTCATTTTTTAAAATTCCAGTGGCAGTACAAATAAACAAATTCCTATTAATAATTATCTAATAGCAAAAACACTGACTTATTTCCTTCTTCACTTCTCTATATATACAATAAAAGCACTTTAATGTTTAGACGTTAAAGTATCGATAAAATACATATTAAATGCCACATTCAACTAATGTAATTAATACCTTTATTAGATCTCTCTTGATTTATTAAAGAATTTAAATTTTAAATAAACTCTAACTAAATTTTAACAAACAAACAACCAAAATAAATCTTCACTTTAATAGTACGTTATTAAGTTGATTAATAGATCAAACAATTTAATCTTCTCTAATAATCTACTACCTTATTAATAAACTTTAACTATTTTTCTACGACTCAGTGTAACTATAATATAGATATTTTAAAAGTAAAAAAGAAATTTAATATTCCAATATATATGATTTTAAAAACCTGAAATTTTCAATCTACCTCGAAGAAAACAGATATATATTGAAAAGTATTTTTATTTCTTTTTAAAAATTTAAAAATGCTTTATAACTTACTTGTTTCAATATTATTACCAACGGCTAAATAGAAAAACAAACAAACATTTAAGTCGACTCATTCTAAAATCTCATAATACATGATTTAAAAAACCTAAAATTTTAAATCTACCTCGAAGAAAACAGATATATATTGAAAAGTATTTTTATTTCTTTTTAAAAATTTAAAAATGCTTTATAACTTACTTGTTTCAAAATTATAACCAACGTCTAAATAGAAAAACAAAGATATATGATTTTTATATATGATTTTAAAATATATATGATTTTAAAAACCTGAAACTTTAAATCTACCTCAAAGAAAACAGATATATATTGAAAAGTATTTTTATTTTTTTTTAAAATTTAAAAATGCTTCTTAACTTTTTTTTCAATATTGTCATCATCTAAATAGAAACACAAACAAACATTTAAGTCGACTCATTCTTAAATCTAGTTCAATTTCTTTAAAAATAAAAAAAATTTAAATTTTAAGGATTAAATTCGATTACAAATTTTCGTTTAAGTTCGTTTAAACCATTTTAATATTGTTAAGTTAATTTAAAGTTTTAAAAAACTGAAACTTTAATTCTACCTCAAAGAAAACAGATATATATTGAAAAGTATTTTTATTTCTTTTTAAAAATTTAAAAATGTTTTTAAACTTACTCCCTCCGATATAATTATATAATATTTATAGTATATATGATAAATAAACCTACACAATTACCTTGGTTTAACAACTCGATTATGATTAATAACAACTCTGTAAACATGAATTTTCTAATAACCTAAATAATTTACAGATAGACAAACATAAATAACATTTATAACAAAATTTTCAATAAAAATTAAATTAAGATAAATTTATAACAAAATGTTGTCATGGCTTTTATCCCAATAACCAAAACTAAGTGAAAGCATGGAACTACCTATAAATATATTTTAACGCTAGACACAATTTAAGAATTAAAGTAATCTAAAACACGAGGCTTTAAATTTAAAATTACAATTTAAAAATGATTACAATAAATTAATCACATTTAAATTTAAAAAAAAAGTTAGATTACCTATAATTTTAAGCTACTAAACATTATCTATTTAATGTCAACATAACTCGTACCATGAAAGGTTGAAAGGAAATCTTTATGAAAGCACGCGGTAAAGAAAAGTCTAGAAACTACTTAAAAAGTGTATTTTACAGATACAGAACCGTACCGTAACTATAAAACAATACGCGTAACTATGCGCAATAATAATAACATTCATTTGGCTATTCATTATAGGCGGATAATGTATATAATTACAACATTAATGCACATGTGTGTTTATATATATATATATATATATATATATATATATATATATATATATATATATATATATATATATATATATATATATATATATATATATATATATATATATATATATATATAAAATATATATATATATATATATAAATATATATATATATATATATATATATATATATAATATATATATATATATATATATATATATATATATATATATATATATATATATATATATATATATATATATATATATATATATATATATATATATATATATATATATATATATATATATATATTAATGTAGGTGGATGGCCTTCTAGAAAGCTACTTGAAAGCTTGAGTTCTTATGTTTGCATTGTGAATGTTTTATTTATATTTTATTAAACTTTGAACAAATGACTCGGATTTTCTTAGTGTAGTTACATTATGTTATACTGGATTTTTTGCTAACAGATTGCCTGCTTCAGTTTATTCCAATAAAACAAAATACTGAAATAGGCATTCAGATAGCTTTATATAAACATAGTATATAAAATAATATTACATGTTGCAAAGACTATCTATAAATCTTTAGTGGAAATAAAATCAAAAGTTTGTTATATTGTTTTTATTATAGTTGAAACAAACAGTAATAAAGAAATAGCTTTTTATTAGGAATTGTTTTAATTGTTGGTTCTCTGTCTTTTTTGAAATTGTTTTACCTGATCTTTTCATTGAATAACTGTAATGTTTGATTAAAATAGGAGATATGACATCTAGAATAACCATACACATTTGGTCTAGTACTGCTAAGTATTGTACTCTACAATTAGTACTATACAACACTATAAAGAACTTTCGTTATGACTATGTATTAAGTAGACCGAATCTTATCTAAGTCTAATTTTATAATAACTTTTATGTAGGCTTACTTTTATATTAGCTTAGTTTCACATTCTTTTAATTGTATCGTTTAGGATTAAGGCCAGACACAATAAGCTCCAAGAACATGCCATTAAATGTCTAAGAAAGTAAAGCAATCAAAGCAGAAAAATTTTTTTTTTGTTTTGAACGTTTTATTTTTTAGTGGCTGCAAATAACTTATTTTTGTATTTTTATATTACTGGAGAAAAAATAATAGCTTTAATACCATTGTTATTTCACAGCCATTAAAGAGTGTTATTTTAAACCCACCATGTAAAATTTTCTTTGGGTAAAAAAAAAATAAAAATTTATTCAAATGCATATAAAATTTGTTTAGGTAAAGATGTAGGATGGATTGCAAGCTCCCTATTTATTGCCAGAGTCTTTTTTGGGTAACTTTTAGTTAAGATTTATGGTTTACCTTTATTATTTTGCTTATGTTTTTACATCGTTTCATAAAATAAGGTTTACGTTGTTGTTTTTATATATGCATGCTTTGATTTATAAATTAAGACAATTTTTGCAAAACTTAAAATAGTTTATTATTTGTTTTTATGTTTATGTTTATGTATGTATGTATGTATGTATGTATGTATGTATGTATGTATGTATGTATGTATGTATGTATGTATGTATGTATGTATGTATGTATGTATGTATGTATGTATGTATGTATGTATGTATGTATGTATGTATGTATGTATGTATGTATGTATGTATGTATGTATGTGTGTATGAATTTATGTATGTATGTATGTATGTATGTATGTATGTATGTATGTATGTATGTATGTATGTATGTATGTATGTATGTATGTATGTATGTATGTATGTATGAATTTATGTATGTATGTATCTGTGTATGTATGAGCGTATGCTAGTACGTAGGTATTTATGTATATATATGTATATATATATATATATATATATATATATATATATATATATATATATATATTTATATATATATATATATATATATATATATATATATATATATATATATATATATATATATATGTATATATGTATATATTTATATATATATGTATATATTTATATATATATATATATATATATATATATATATATATATATATATATATAAATGAATACATATATATATATATATATATATATATATATATATATATATATATATATATATATATATATATATATATATATATATATATATATATGTATATATATATATATATATATATATATATATATATATGTATTCATTTATATATATATATATATATATATATTATATATATATATATATATATATATATATATATAAATATATACATATATATATATATAAATATATACATATATACATATATATATATATATATATATATATATATATATATATATATATATATATATATATATATATATATATATACATATATATATATATATATTTTTATATTCATTTTGAAATTATTGCTTAATTTACAGACCGGTCAGTAAATTACTATAAAAGATTTGCAGAAATCTATTGAGCGATTTTACTTTAAATATAATTGATAGTTTTCAACTGTTATTACATTTGATTTTAAATTTTTGATAGGGGACAAAAATATAATAAAATTAAATGCCATAATTTTTTTTGCAGTTTATAAAATTAACAATTCTGAATAATTTCTGTCGAAATTATTCAGAATTGTTAATTTTATAAACTGAAGTGTTTTTACTTATTTACTTAGTCTTTTAGAAAAAAATTCAGGTTATATTATAAAAGTTCTACGATAATATGCATAAAGGATTGTGGAATCCAAATAATTCATCTGTTTAAAACTAATAGTTAATTTTCAAACCGATTAGTAAATCACTGCGTATGGGCATTGATATCTATCTGAATCATTCAGAATTATCTATTTAACAGAAAGAACATTCTTTGACAAAGTTTAAATTTAAATTTGAATTAAAATAATTTACAGCAATCGAACTTCCTGAAATTTTGAGTATTTACAACAGCAATAGCAGGTGTAACAGCAGAAACTCAACCTAAAACTGTAATAAAATTATTATTAAAAACGCAGATACGCAATTTTTCGAAAATTCTATTTGTTAATTCGTTTTAAAAATTAAAAATAAAAAAAAACAACTATAAATTAACAATTAACACTAAATAAATATAAAATAAGAAACTTACTCTTTGAGAATGTCTATGTGAACTTTTAACAACACCTAAGATAAAAAAAACAAAAACAACATTAAAACAAAAAAATGTTGCTGTTCTACAACTAATCTCATGGCTTTTAGTGAATGATTAGAAGCAGCAAGTTTTAGTTAGGAAACAAAATAATAATCATTTTTAATAATAGACACCAGCGAGAAGGTAAGCCAAATTGTCTATCAACACAAAACATCACAACAATAACATCACAATCACAAAACATACAGACCCTGTGGCACTAAATGCTGCAAATTCACACTAGTGTCAATACTTAGCTAACAAGGTTAACGTCTATCCTTAGGCATTTATTATTTCTAACCAACATTAATGGTCATCCTGAAAAGCTCACAGATTAAAAGCAACATTAATGATCTTCCTGAAAAGTTTGCATGTGGCTCTGTTTGTCGATGACATAAAAAACATATGGATTTGAATAATCTCAATTTAGAGCTGACCTGTTAACTGCCGTTACAGAAAGGTTTGAAATTATAATTAGATAAAGGCGGTGAGGCACATTCTATTACTCTGGATGATATGGTGTCTGGATGATATCTGGCGAAGTCTTCAAAACGTCTTTGCTATCTTTTTTATATTCTTATATTGATGAATGGCGACATTTTTACTGTGTCTTCTAATTTACATTGTCTCTGATTATCTTTTTGTACTGACCTCTCATAGAAAGTTAGTAACTGTGTAGGAGAATATAATACTAAAAAAAGTAACGTGTATACGATTGTATACGATAATATAATAATAAAACAAATAACAGTTGTTTTTTTTAATACTCTCCATTTATCTTGTTTTCCTGATTCATATAATTTGCAAATTATATTGTCATCTGTTAATCGTTATAATCTTTACCTTGGGTCTACCAGTAACTACTAACTCTAAATGTGGTTGCTTCCAGCCTTGTTGGAAATACAGGTAGGTAAAATAAAAAGTCAATCTCGTATGATTTAACAATTTTGATGATTTGCTACCTTCTGTTAATTGTTCTATCCCTACTTCTAGCCAAACATATTCTGGAACAAATTCTAAAGAATTTGTTTAAGAAGATGTTCAAGAAGCTGCTTCTAAAAGTTTATTTTCTGATTTAAACTTGAAAACTGGTAATGATGTTTATTTAAGCTCTTATACTTCTAATATTTAAAAACTTCAATCTATTCCTGGCAGTATCAAATGGTTTTTCCAGCAATAATTTGTAAGCTAAAATTAAAAGTAAACCTAAATTAACGTAACTCAAAACAAAGAAAACAAGGGATGGATCAATAAAGTTTGCTTTCAATAAATAAAAGTATTTAGATACAAAATGTTTGTGGTTATGTTAAAAATTTAGCGAAGTAGGCCTAATTAATTCAAAGTTGTACTATAACTTATGGAAGATATTAGCTCTTACACAATTTCATTTTTGGTCACTTTTGATCCTTTTGAAGTTGATATGATTTTTGAACCTTTTGAAGTTGATATGAAGGCCAATATGCAATCACAATAGTCTATTGAATAGATAGATTGTAGCCTATACCCGAACTTAAAGTTTCGATAAACAATTCAGATTTCAATTCAGATAATGCCTCTGAAAAATTTAGATTATTTATTTTTAATTTATTAACATTTTAGGAATTTCACTTTAAATTTCATATTTAGAATACAAATAAGGTCCCTAATCGAATTCTAAATATAAAATTGAAATTGATATTTATTCTTATTATCCATATATATCCTTGTTAATCCTTAAGCCTTAATAAGGCTTAATTAGGCTATATATAAGGAAAAATCTAATTATGTAGATAATTAAGTTAAGGTACTTAAATTAACTACTCGCATCCTTAGATTATTCGATATATTTTCTCATTAAACCTTATTAAAAACTTTTGTTCTTTTCATTATTTTTGTTTGTTATTTAAAATAAAAAAACTTCTTATTTACATCCTTAATGAGGATTATTTTTTATTAACATCCTCAAAATATTTCTTATTTACATCCTTAAATTAAATCTTAATAAGGATGTGAATAAGAAATAAATCTTATTAAGGCTTAATAAAGATTATTTCTTATTCAAATCCTTATTAAGATTTAATTTAAGGATTTGAATAAGAAATAATCCTCAATAAAGATTAATTCTTATTCACAACCTTAAATTATTTTTAGTTCACTTAAATAATAACTAAATAGGACGTCTCATTTTATGAGAATAATGTATAACTGCTTTAAATGATATAGAAATCTTTGTTCTTTCCATCTTTTTTGTTTATTGTCATCAATGTTGACAAAAACATATATAAAATATGATATTTTTTTTTTTCACTTAATGAGAAACTTAAATGTTAGCTGAATAATTGAGCTAATATTTAAGTTTTGAAATTTGTGAAAAAAAACACATCATCAAATTTTGTAAAATAAACGCAAAACTTTATTTATAACTTAGAATAAGTCTTAGTAAACATACGCAAAAATCAAAACAAAAAACGTCATAAAATACGCGAAAAAAAAGCATATAACGCATACATTGTTTAAAAAAAAGTTTTCTAAGCATCAAAAAGAGAGAAGAAGAGCTATATTTGCTATTTGGACAGGGAACCTTTTCAAAATAATTTTTTTTTAACTAAATCGACCTTAAAGTTTTTAAACGTTAGGAACTAAAAATTTTTGTATAAATTTGAAAAAAAGTTCCCCTTTCCATTCGATTTCTCGTCCTTTTTTTAATCTATATAAAAATTTTCATGCAAATTGGATGTGTTTTAGTACATGGGAAATCTTACCTTCAAAAGTTACTTTTGAAAATACGTTTCCGCGGCAACATTTTTCAGCAAAAGTCGTCTCAAGGTATTGATAATATTTAGGTAAAACCATATGAAGCATAGTACTTTCTATATATGGCTAGAAGGAGGTTGAGAAACACTAACTGATGCGAAAAGCCCTAAGGTGATTGTTTAAATGTACAATAAGATATAAGGGAGTAAAGTTTATGAAAATTCGGTGTTTTTGGTCAAACTTCAAATGTTTTTTGTTGCGCCGTGGAATCGATATATTTGTTTATACATATAGTTTATAAAATGTAAATAATCCATTTAGAAAACGTTTTATTAAGGATTGTAAGAAATATAAGTAAACTTTTCTAATATTTATAAGTCTTTTTGGTCACGATGTTTTGTTTTGACTTTTCGTAGTTATGCTGTTTTATTTAAAAAATTGCCAAGTTTAAAGAAACACAAAACATAACATAAAAAATTGTCACAAACGAGTGGGCATCTTGAAACTTCAACTGTAGGTGTGCTCTTCTATCGAAACTTTTTGATTTCTAAAGTTGATTCATCTGCTTCTTAGACCTTTAAAAATGATAGTCATAGAAATATTTTATTTCAATTTTTTATAAAAACTCTATCTATTAAAGATATATGAAATACCTTTTTATGCAATATATTCTAATAATGACAAAAAAGGCCATCCATAAAAGACGTCATTCAAATAGGAAGTGGGGGAGGGGCTCAAGATCAAAAGGACAAAAAAGAACAAAGGGAGGAAGGGAGGAGTTTGGCAGAAAAGGACATCATTTTATAGTTTTTTTTTATTTTAGTTTAATTAACATATAAACGTGTGTTTTTAAAAAGGTAATATATGAGAATAATTTCAAATTTACTTTTCAAAGGTGTAGCAGCAGATTCAAACATAATTGCGAGATGAAATAATTTTTGGGGGATTTAAATTGGAGGAAGGGGTAAGATTTTATGACGTCCTTTTCAAGGGTATAGGGAAAAAGAACAACCGGTGAAAAACCACCGGTTGTTCTTCTTCCCTATACCCTTGAAAAGGACGTCATAAAATAAACCGGGGGTAAGGAGTCAAAAATTGGTTAAAAAATTATGACGTTTTTTATGAATGGCTCCAAAACTATATATTTATTAGTATATAAACAAATACAACATCTTGTCCGTGAAAAGTTTTATATATTTTAATGCATTTGTATGCAACATAATAAAAATTAATAAAAAAATGTAAGATAAATGCAAAAAAAAACATGACGCATAAAGGTTTACTTGGTCACAAACTGATGTCAATGCCCAAAATCATTTTGGCTTAAATTTTAGATAAGCGTTTAATATTATTCTTTTTGTTCTTAATAACAAGAATTAATTTGTTTTTATGACTTTGGTTTAGTGCTATTAGATCTTCTTAGTTCCATTTGTATAGCGTTGCGTACAAATTTATTTAAGTGTAAACGTCTTAATGTTGAGTTTGCAGGCATTTTAGGGAATAATCGCGTATATCTATATTTCTATAAAATGAGAAAATCTAAAAATTTTATTGTAAATTTCAGAATTTTTTTTTCTCTATATTATCATTAATTTTGCTATAAATATATAAGCAAGATTGAAAAAATTTCAAAATTTATTACGCTATTTCTATAAAATGAGAAAATCTAAAAATTTTATTGTAAATTTCAGAAACTTTTTTTCTCTATATTATCACTAATTTTGCTATAAATATATAAGCAAGATTGAAAATATTTCAAAATTTATTACGCTGTGAGGAGGTCTTAAACCCTACAAAACATCTGATGACAGCTCATTAACCACTGCACTATTATTGAAATGCATTTAGCAGGAAAACAAACCTAATTAAAAGCCTTTTATAAGCTCTGCGTATGCGGAATAGATGCGTATGTTAAGTGTTTTGCTCTTAAATTTTTTTCTCAGAATGAATAATGAATACGCAGTTTATATATAAGCTCTGCGTATGCGGAAAAGGTTTGCATGTTAAGTTTTTTGCTCTTAATTTTTTTCTTCAGAATAATTTATTTTACTAAAAAATATTGAAAGAAATAATGAATAGGTATATAATTTTTCGGCTAGAAATAGAATTGTAAATTGGTAAAAAACTGTATTTACAGACCCGGAAAGCTAGGATATATAAGGAAAAAGTATAGAAAAGTTTGGAATAGGTATATGTTTTTTTTGGGGCCGATTTCAGCTAGTCAAATATTAATGTCATTAATGTGATATAGATAATAAAAAAATATTTAATCATAAGTTAACATACTCTTTATAATATTAAGTAGACGCTATCAGAACTAAAGCTACTTGGTGTAGTTAAGGCGATTTACAAATTATTTAAACTTTTTTTTATTTGGAGTTAGCGTGATTTTATCAGCGTATTATGTCCAAACAAGAGCTTTAAATGTTATAATTTTTTTTTTCAAGTTTTTTAATATTTATAGAAACTTTTCTTTTTTTTGAATAATTTTTAAAACATTTTTACTAAC
>NC_061169.1:23642555-23655055 GCF_022113875.1 Hydra vulgaris | reverse complement strand
TCTAAATTAATTTTAAAATGAAAGCGTAATTAATTTAAGCACTATTTTTTTATAGATAAGTCACCTATTATAAAATAGAATTTAATTGCTGATTAAATTGCTAATAAATTAGTATACATATAGGGTGTTGGATTTTTTTTTTGTTTATATATTTTCAAGACCACATTAGTATTTACAAGTTTTTACAATACATAATATATTACAACAAATAAATTCAAAAAAATACCTCTTATATACCTAGAGACATCAAAATACTTCAGATATATTTGAGGTAAGGAGATTAAAGTATATAACAAACAGTATTGTGAAAAAGAAACGGGATAAAAATAAGTTAGCTTAAATTTTGTAGTCAGGGAGAAACTCGCAGAAAACTGCGAGTCTTGTCAACGAGAACCCTTTTTTTAATTTCATAGAATACTATATTATTGTTATGAATACTATTAAGAAGTTAAGAGTACTTTTTTTTAAGTTTTTCCTATGCTTTTTTTTTTTTTTACAGTATTATTTTTCTAATTATTCATAACAATTGGAAATATTTCCTTGTAATTATTTATTTCTAGAATGCGTTTTTTATTATTCGGTTTTTAAGAAATTAATACTCTCTACAAGAAATAATGGTGAATTTTCTGGAATTAATTTGTTATATAATTAAGGACCACGAAAGCTGCAGAAAATTGAGAGAAATTTCCTTTTTTCAAAGGAACTATATAGTTTTCAGTTGCTCTAGTACTAAATTTATTTATATTAGTATTAAAAAAGTTGCTTTTGAATTAACTTGAGACCATTTCCATTTTATGTTTGAACATAAACAATATATTTTGATATGTGTTGATTTTGTAAATGTTTAAAGCATTCATCTGTTCAAGTAATGGGCTTGCACGAGTAAGCTTATCTTTATAAAATATCATTCTAGAATCATATTTCTGTCGTCGATATAGTGAATTTAGCTTTCTTTTATGGGTACTAGCCCATGCAATATTGGCGTATAATAGATAGCAGTGTATAATTGAAAAATAAAGTAATTTTAAGTTATTGTAAGACAGAAAAAGTCTTGTTTTAAAAAGTAGACCAATGTTTTTAGACTGTTTTGTATTAATAGCGTTTATATGAGAATTCTAAGATAAACTCTCATCCATAAGTACACCAAGAAATTTAAATGAATGGGTTCTTTCAATAATTGAGTTTTCTATGCTTAGAACAGGTAAGGTTGATAGTAATGATTTTTTTTATTGGTGGAGTGAAATAAAATTCTTGGTTTTGATTGAATTTAATGACAACTTAATAGCTCTGAACCATGAGTTAAGTTTTTGTAGTTCTAAATTTACGCTTAAAAGGAGGTCGTTGATAGAATTTGAAGAATAAAATATATTTGTATCATCTGTAAAAATTATGCAATTTAATTTGGTTGAGACTATAAAAAAATGGTTAATGTAGATTAGGAATAGAAGAGGAGCTAAAATAGATCCCTGACGGACACCACATTTTATTTGTAACTACTTTGAATTGTTAATGTGATCCATAATAACACGTTGTTATCTATTATATAGATAGTTTGAGAACGATTTTATGATTTATTTTTAATGCCATACTTTTCCAGTAGTATTGTATGGTCTAGTGTGTCGAATGCCTTTGTCAGATCAATAAAGACTCCTAATATAAATTTCTGACTTTTGAAAGATGTGTTAACGTTGTTAACAAGGTCTAAGATGGCATGATTGTTTGAATGTTGTGTTGGAAAGCCGTATTGATTGACACTTAAATTTTTGTATTCTGTTAGATATTTATAGACCCTGTTGTAAGTTATTTTTTCAAGGAGTTTAGAAAATACAGGAAGAATTGAAATTGGTCTATAATTACTTAAATTAGATGCATCTCGAGCTTTATATATAGGTAAAATTTGTGCTATTTTTAATTTGTCAGGAACAATCCTTATTATAATTGACAGGCTTTTTTATAACAGAAAAAACGTAAAGTACAACATTACTAGAAATGTTGTCAATACCTGAAGTCTTGTTTTTTTTAATTAATTTACTTGCTGTTTCTAATTCCTTAGGTAATGAACTATGAAAGTGACTGAAAATGATTTTTCCGAGGTTTGTATTTTTGACGCAAGA
The DNA here is from genome assembly GCF_022113875.1 of Hydra vulgaris. Lineage (NCBI taxonomy): Eukaryota > Metazoa > Cnidaria > Hydrozoa > Anthoathecata > Hydridae > Hydra > Hydra vulgaris. The sequence continues at coordinate 23,652,941 of NC_061169.1, read as the reverse complement.
TTTAAACCAGTGTTTACAAAGAAGTTGTTGAATGATTTAGATATATGTTTTTTATCTATATAGTCAATTTCGTTTTCCATTATTTTAGAGGGTAAAATGTCTGAGTTTATTTTATTTTTACCAATAATTTCTTTTATAATTTCCCAAGTTTTCTATATGTTCCCATTATTTTTTTGGAATTGCTTAGAATAATATATTTTTTTAGATTTTTTCTTTATTTTTTCAAATAGGTTTTTATACACTTTATATACAGAATGATTTGCTTCGTTTCTATTTTTTAAATATTTAATGTACAATTTTTTTTTGATGATTTTCTTATTCCTTTTGTAATCTACGGGCATTTAAGATATTTTTTTATTTATTTTAATTTAATGTATTGTTAAATGAGTGTTTAACAATACATTAAATTTTAGTTTTAGATTTGCTAAATATGGTTGAGTCTTCGACAAGAGAAAAAAAAAGGAAAGTGATCCAAAATATTAGTTTTAATTATTCCTGCTTTTAAGGAATCATCTATTACGGAGTTAGTTAGAATATTATCAATAGAGGTAGAGGAAATTGTTGTGACACGTGTTGTTTTATTGATGATTGGGTAGATACCGTATGAAAATAAGTTGTCTAAAATTAATTTGGTAATAGGGTGTTCCTTGTATTTTAAACTATCTATGTTACGGTCACCAATGTAAATTACTATTTTGTGTTCAGTGTTGATTTTGATAAAGCTTTGATGCAAGAAATTAGAAAATTGAACAGTATCGCCATCAGGTGGTCTATAACAAGTAAAAACTATAAAGTTTTTTGTATATTTTATAATTATCTCAATTGTTTGCACCTCGCTGTCTAAATTAGAGGCTGAGAGAACTTTTTTGATTTTAATGTTATGATGATTACGAATGTAAACAATAATTCCTCCTCCTCTTTTAGATGTTTTTCTTTCAAGGGAAATTATTTTATAATTAGGAATATAAAAATAATAAATTTTTTGAGAGGATTCAGGAATCGATGGTTATTTGAAATAGAAAAAGATATATTAAACCGTAACTAACTATCTAATCATATTTTGTTTTAATAAATATTTTTTGAAAAAGATAAATAAATTTTGAAACAAAAATTTCTCAGTTGTATATATTATTTTTAAATATATAAAAATATTTAATGTTGAAATTCTTATAATATTAAAAAAGAGAGTATTTAAGATTTTTATTAAAAAAAAGTTATTGACTATCATATTGTAAAAGTTATTATTATTATTTTTTTGTTCTTTATTACAATATTTAATACAATATTTACAAATATATCAATAAAAAAAACTAGATGCAAAGAAACCGTTAAAAAAGTAAAAAATAAAGATAAAGAACGCGGATACTGAAAGAAGACCATACAGGTCTTGTCACCGAGAACTGCTGTTAAAGAACTTTGAATTTTATTTAGATTTTAGAAAAAAACAAAAATAAATAAATACATTTTCTAAACTTTTCTTTAGTTATGCTTTTTATGGCTTGAATTAAAATACTAATTTCTCTGAACCGCATGACTCAAGCGAATACAATAGTTTCATCATATTCTTAATAAAAGAAAAGGTCTCGCATCTTACCAGCATCTATACGATCGCTGAATCTTGTTACTCAAATGTATCTTACAATTACACAAATCTTAATACTTAGTTAATTAATAGTTAAGCAAAAATAATAAGAATATGACTGCACTAGCTACATCCAAATGCATTTCAAGGTTGTCCAAAAGATTATGTAGAAGAATTTAGAAAGCCAAATGATGTTGCCTCTGTGTGTGAAGCCAAAATTATCAAATGTTGGTGCGTTTACGTTTACGCTTCCACTGACAAAAGCGCTAAACCACTGTCAAAGGATGGTTAACTTCCAGAAGTATCATTCTGGAATAATCTTTTGGAAAACAAGTAAAAATAATGGAAAATTATTATCTCTGCTTATCTATTTGTGTCTGATTTTGCAGGAAAACATTTATGGTCTCTATAGCCTTTAGTTATGTTTCAAAAAACAAGTTAAAAAGTGCATGTGATGGAGTGTTATTAGTAAATGAGTTAGACACATTTTCAATTGCTTAAGAAAATTGTAAAATCATTAGGTATACAGTAATAAATTTTTTGAGTTATTTTGTAGTGGATTTAAAAAAAATATATATGTTTACTACTTATTTATTGTGCCCTTATCGACTAAAAAGACCAGAATAATATGAGGACAACCAACTATTTTTTCATATTAATAAAAATTTACTTTTACTTAGTTTAACTCCTCGCATTGGCAAGTGGACGGATTAGAGGGTTTCCAATAATGTGTTCAACCGGTAATAATTAAAAATAGGGTTATCTAAAAGTGCTAATATTTTTAGTGTTTCCATTATTTCTTATTGATAGCACTCCTAAAGGTGGAATATGGTTTTGGTAACCTGGTGCTAATAAAAAGAATGGTTTGATGATGAGGGCCGTTTTTCTATTTAGATAAGGCTATATTGTCCGTCTTTATAGAAAAATATGATTCACTACACTCAAAACCTGAAGTCGAACTTCTTGCGGTCTTTCTTATGGTCAGAAAATATGGCATAACCTGCAATAAGTAAGTTTGTTCATCACTAAAGTACATCTAAAACTCTTGTTTGAAAATACAGCTGCAAGCCCTGCTCCTCAATAAGACCACGCTGTGCTTTATCTGAATATCCAAATACTGAAATTGCCAAGTCTTCCTCTGAAACACTGAAATTGCCAAGTCTTCCACAGCTTTTGAGCTCCACCTTTGTTATCTGTCTGCAACCCTTGGTACCTTTTTGCTTTAAAACTTCACAATTTTTTTACATAAAACAATAAATATTTTTTAACAATTTTAGGCATATACCAGGAATTCTTGTAAATTCCTGTGAGTGAGAATCTCAACCAGATTATTATGAAAGCAAACATTTTGAGCTGTCACTCAAAGTTGTCAATGACTTGTTTGAATTTGGGATAGGGTTGGTTCAACTCGAGTTGTACCCGCAATGAAGTACAAAAACAATATATACTTCAAGTTGTCAAGGACCAAAGACAAAAGTATTTAACTTCAAAAGGTTTATACAGCTTTTCTCTAACTAGCATTATGTAATTAAGAGTTGAAGAACACTATCTCGATATTTTCATTTTTTCAAAAAGCAATCTAATAAAATAACAATAATAACAACAACAAGGTAGGTCACTTTTGAAAAATTTTGAAAAATCAAAAATTACAATTTTATGGTATATTAAGTCAATACACGTAGTAAGACAAAATATTGATAACTACATTTTTCTGCATATTTTTCTAAAATAAGTTGTTTACTCATACTAAAAAGTTGATTTTAAAATTTTGATTACAATAAACTAATTACAAAATTTGCATCAGATCTTTCTTTGAGTGGCACACAGGCATCAGCTCTCTATGAGCCATTGTAGCCCTTTTGAACCCGTCTCTTCTCCCGGCACCACACACTAAAATTGAATCCCTGGAACCTCTTTCACAATGCGTTCATTAGATTGACCGTGAATTGGGAAGTTTGCTGCAATCATTGGATTGTTAATAACCCCCTCGTACACAATGTGTACAAATGTACACACGTCGTCTTGTTCAATTTTTACTATGAAACTAAAGCAAAATATTATTTATAGGACGTGTACGTGTAATGTGTACATTTATGCACATCAGTCCTATTTTTGTGTAGTTTATTTTGGTATTTGAGATAGTATATTAGAATACAGTGCAGTCTTAATCCTAACTCTCTTTAATTTGTTCTGCTTTCTTTGATGATATTTTGTTTGTTTGGATACTTCTTTTCTATCAACTGAACCTATTTGCATTCTACTTTTAGAACTAACTTTATCTCTAATGACTTTAAAAATTTAAGTTCAATATTAGGAATTTTATTTTTCTGAGAACATTTGCAAACAATATGAAAAACTTGGTTGCAGCAATAACAATCGGATTCTTTGCATGATTTTATTTAACATTTACACTAATGTCAAACGGTTTATCTAAGATTATCTTATGATCAAAAAATTGCTTAGATGTTTCCGTAACGACAGATTATATGCTTTTTTCTAGTCATAATTAATTCTTTCTTTTCCTCTTTTATCAGAGATAGTGGGTATAAAAGGTTAAGCTTTTTGCCATAAATATTTTACTGAGGTTTACAATTTATCGAAAATTAGCCTTAAATTTTGGTTATTTTCTTCAATCTTTTTAAGAATGAGACCGTATCTTAAAACATCGCTTAAAGTTGGTAGTTCTGACTCTAATAATGTTTTTCTTGTACTAGTTAGCTTTGTTAATTTACATTTAACTTTATCACGAGTGTTTTGAGGCATTCATTATAACTGCAAACTTATTTCTATACAATAAATACATACGTACTATTTCTTCTTTATAATAACTAATAAAACTGTTATTAGTGGTCCAAATTTTGTTTACATAAACAAAATTTTCGGAAATGCATCAATACGTTTTTCAAAATTAACTATTACTCAATTCTATGGTAAAACACCCCCTTAGTTACAATAATTTAGGATCAAATTTTGATATTTTTATTGATAATATAGGTGTAGTTTGAGACATATAATTGATTTAAAGTGTTTTGAAGATGATAATAGTAAAAAAATTGACAAAACACTGAAAAAATTACATATTTATGATAAAACTAAAATTTTAAAGCTGAAAATTACCTGACTAAACATTAAATGCAAATAAAAGAGAATTGGTTCTCAGTATCATACAGTCAAAGACATAAGAAAAATGCCCAGCCGAACCTAATTTCATAAATATATATATATATATATATATATATATATATATATATATATATATATATATATATATATATATATATATATATATATATATATATATATATTATATTTTTACTTTTGCAAGTTATATGATTCTTTATGTTCCATATAGAACCATTTGATGTTGTAAATGCTTTAACTTCTTTAAGGTAGAATTTGCATATAATACAACGATTATTTTTACATTTGAATAATAATTTTTTTTTTTTCAATTTAATGGAACTTTGCAGAGGTCAGAATTAATAACAGATTGGGTGGTTATTTAAATGCATTTACTGGCTGGATATTTGAAAATACTTCCTTTACTCTTTCATTTGAAGATAAAGTAAAAAATTATTTTCGGTTAGGAAAAGTTGACAATTCAAGTTGCTATAAAAAGTTGTAACTAAGGGAAAGATTTCTTAAGGTTGATTTTGGGGAGCTGGTCCTTGAAGTTTTGCATTGTCAAAAGCATTTTTTATAATATTATCAGGATATATACATTCTTTTAGCCATTTTTTTAGTTATACTAATCGTTGCTTTTCTTTTTCGTAATCAGATGAGAAAACAATTATTCTTTTAGCCAGATTGAAAGCGATATTCTTTTTTATGTGATAAAGGTGATGACATTTATAATTTAGGTAATCATGAGTATTAGATTCTTTATAATATATGTTTGTTTTAATTTTCCATTTTTAAGAATAATAAATATGTCTAAATAAATAATTACATTGTAAATGTTACCATCTCTTATAAATTTTTTGCCTTGGTCTGTTGTAAAACTGATCGAGTTATCTATTTTAGTTAATGAAATCATAAACTTTACTAAAAAGACTTTATGAAAAAGACTTGTTTTTACTAAAAACCCAACTGTGAGGCATGCGTAGTCTGGAACAAAATCAGTACCCATTGCTGTTCCTTAAATTTGGTGATAAATTTCGTCATTAAACAGAAAGTTATTGTTTTCTAAAATATAAGATGCTGATTCTAATATAAACTCTTGAATAAATCTTTTATCTATTATATCTTTATGTTTTGCAATCCAAAAATTTAAAACTTCTAATCCTTTGAGTGGAATACTAGTATAGAGGTTAACAATGTCACATATCAAAATGCATCTTTCTCTCTTTAAATCTTTTGATATCATTTTTAAAAAATCCCAATTATCTTTAATGAAAGTTTTTTGTTTTATAAGAATAAGTGATAAAATTATGTGTTAAAACTGACTAAGGTGTGATGTTGGCGAGGTAATTCCTGTAATAATTGGTTAACCCTTGACGTTTTCTGGTGGTTTTATTTCTATATATAGAGAGTTTGATTTTTAAACTTTATCAATAATTTCATTTCATTTATGATGTTTTGTAGAACTGACCTGTGACCTCTGCAAAGTTCCGTTTAGTCAAAAAAGAAATAGAATTATTTAAATGTAAAAATAATCGTTGTAATATATGCAAATTTTACCTTGAAGAAGTTAAGACATTACAACATCAAATGGTTTCATATGGAATATAAAAAGTCATATAAATGCAATAGTAAAAATATACTACTATTTAAAATGTCTATCTTGCAATATGAAAACTACATACACCGGAAAAACTAATAATTTAACTCGTACAAATGAACAATTTTCTAGAATTTTATAGAACCGGACAATCAACAGATAGATTTGATAATCATGTTTATAATTGCCAACGTGCACATAATACAAGTAGAGAACCTTTCTTTTAACTTTTTGTTATTTTGGAACTCAAAAATTAACAAAAATTAATTCCCTTTGAAAAACATCTCCACATACAAAAACATGACTTTTTTAATTGACATTTCCTGTTAGAATCATAAAAAAAAAATTGACCATAATAGTTATACAAATTACACTATGGATAGCTGTCATTTTCTATTTAAAAAAAGAAAATATTATTTTGATAACATAAAAAGCACTACTGATAAATTTTTGAAAGGCCTCTAGTGCTAAAAAATATTAAACTTAAATTTAATGTATTTTACTTAATAGTAACAATAAAATAAATAAATAATTATATGCATTGTTTATTTGTTTTATGACTGCTTAGTTTTTTGATTTTAGATTGCTTTGGGGATATTTATTGGACAAGATGGATCCTAAAACAGTTTTATTGATTTCAGGAATATTTCAAACTATTTCGACAGTTTTGTTTGGATTTAGTACCTCCTTTTATTGGACTTTAGTAACAAGATTTATGCAAGGTGTTTTTAAAGGTACTTTTAATTAAAGTAAAAAATATCAATATTCCAATCATAATATAAGATTTAAACAGTAAACAAAGTTAAGCATATTGAAGAAAAAATGCGAGAGTAACCTTTTATAAGTTAAGTTAGTTATTAGCATAAACTATCTTTAGTGATAAAACTAAATTAAAAAACTTATGTTATTAAAACTAACCCAGCGGGCATTTGTTTTTAAAAGTTACTTTCTGAACGTATTTTAAATGTCTTTTTAATGTCTTATAAATATTTCTACGAAAAGAAAGTTTAAAAGACGTTTAATAAAATGTTTAAAAAACTTTTAGAACGTAACTTTCAAAAACAAATGCCCGTAGGGAAGAAAGTAAAATTAGGCGGACTAAGTTAATGGAATTAAGAAAAATAATTTAAATAATTTGACTTAGTTGGTTTAGTCCACACATGGCCTACTATTTTACGCGGCTGTATATGTTACATTTTAGAGGCAGATTTTAAGAGGCCTATTATAAAAAAAGATGGCTGCGCAACTATAGAGAAATTATATCTATAATTATTATATAATTATATCTCATCTAGACTATATAAATAGTATAAATATAATGTTTATATCATATAATTATATCTCATCTAGACTAAATAGATAGTATAAATATAATGTTTCGAGTAGGAATGTTATGAATAAAACAGTATTGACGATAAACTGGCATTTTTTGTTTTCATACTAACAATTTATGTATTAAATTAATATTAAAGTACTATTTTTCTCTCAGTCTCTTTTAAAACTTTTAACAGCATCTTTTCGTACAGTGGAATTGATTATCTTCTGCTTATTGTTAAAAAAGACATTAACTATAATTTTTGAAGCAGATTTAAAGCCCCATTCTTTGTTTAAATTGCAAGTAAAGCAAACTGATGAAAAGTATTTTGATAAAAAAAAGTTTGACACATCTTTGACATAAGCACCTTGTTTAGTTATTAAATTTGAAAGATTATCTAAGACTGCAAAACATCCACATGTGAAATCCTTACGTTAAAGTGAAGGCACAGTAAGACCACCTTGTGAAAGTGTTTGTAGATGTGGGCAAGTTTTTAAATTGCTTGCATCTGTAGTAAGCAATTTAAAAATTTAGCAATCGCAAGTCTGCATAGACTTGCATTTGCTACATTTGCTTCTTTTTATTAATTTCTGTATAACCAGCAATTGTTGTTGCAACTTCTTCCGTCTCAGGTAAAAAAGTTACTTCTGATATCTCATTTGAGTTTAAATCTAATGTTATAGGTTTTTCATTATTAATTGGGTTTTTACAATTGCTCTCTAACACTTCATCCCAAAAATTTACATTTTCCTTAATTTAAGTCCGACAAGCTAAAATAATATCTGTATATTAAACTTCTAGTAAACTTACTAAAAATCTGCCACCACTCATCTCTCTATATTAAGAAAATCTACGCTTTATAGAGTCACTTTGAAGTCCTAAAGTAAGTACATACAAATATCCTTCTTCAAAAAGCTCGTCTACAAGTATTGCTTGAGAACGCATAGTTGTGATGATAGCAGATAATGGTTGTTTTGATAAGGTAAAAGTTGGAGATTTTTGCCAAAATTTAATCCAATCAGCAAGTTGCCAAAAAATGTAGCTTTACCATCATCAAAATAATTGCATTACCAAGTTTATTAGGACTAAATTGTTGTTTTGAATTTGAAAAATACTTAAAAGACAAGAAATGTCATTTCGTTCAAAAATATAACTTTTAAAACTTGCATTTGTTGTTTCATCAAAAATTGACAGTGCAAGAGAAACATTTTGCTTTTATAACCAGGCTGAATACTTTGATATATATATTTTAAAGCTTTTGTAAAATTATCTTAAAGTTGTTCATTTATCGAATGTAGAAGATGAAAATCTCTCCAAGTTATAAAACCAGCTGGACAATTATAGACATCATCTTTTATATTAAAAGTAATTGATAAAAAGTCAAATTTTTTACAGTGTAATAAATTATTTTAACATACTTTTAACAATATGAACACTATCATAAAATATGTATATTTTATTATTTAGACTATCAGGATGATAAATAAATAAATTTGATTGATTACCAAATTTCAAATGAAGTAAATTAAATGCATATACATTTGCTTGATGATTGTTAATAATAATTCCTCGAATTTTAAAACCAGGTAAAGAAAAAGAACTAATAGAACCTGATATTTGCTCTCAAAGCCATTTACCACTAATGGTAAAGTCGGGTACTGCTTTTATGACAGAAGGAATAGATTTCTTTAAACTAACAATCTTGAATGCACAAACTCTTTTGTACATAGTACCATTGTCATCAGCACCCACATAAAAACCACTACAATATTGTGCCTGTTTCTGAAGATATTTACAATTAGTATTATATCTTTATCTATTGAAACCTTCTCATGAAATGTTTTAAAACCCTTATTACATCAACTCCATCTTGTTTGATTTTATTTAATAAAGCAATTTAAGGTAATGAAAATGATTCAAGTGAAACTTCATATGCTTGTTTAGATATTTATGCGTTGGATCAAATCTGAAGAATATTGTGGTTGACCTTTTGCTTCATAATATACTAGCAGTAAGCAACCCGTAATACGGGTTAGTAGTAGATAAATCATTTCTAAAAAATTTATATTTATTTACTTTCTCTAATAAAACATAAACTTATTTATACAGTAAGCAACCCGTAATACGGGTTAGTAGAAAATAAAAAATTACTATCAATTTGATCTTTATTTACTTTCTCTAATGAAATATAAACTTATTTATACATTTTTTTATTTGAGCTCACTTTGATTTTTCTTGGCTTCTTAGTTTAAGAGAACTTTTAGCTTCATTAAAGATAAAGTTAACCATTTCTTTTGCAATGTTCAGACATTAAATGCGCAAATCACAACCATGTAGGAGTTAAAAATGACTTGAATTATATGCACAGAACATCGATGTCAAATTTTCGAATTCCGTAAAATTGTTAAGGTAAATATTGGGAATATATTCTACTCTCAAATTTGCTTTAAGGTAAATCGTTTCTTGTTTTTAAAAACTTTTCATTTTACTGAGTTAAGAGCTTAAAAATATGTCACTATCGCACCTAAACTTTTCAATATTATTAATATACTTTTTGAATATTTTAAAAACATCTAAAATATTACACCAAAACTTGTAGAAACAGAAGTTAGATATCTGAAAAACTTTAAGTTAAAAAATATATAGCAATTCCGGCTTAGCCCTGCATACGGATCCTATATTATTATGATAAAGATTATTATTAAACCAACATTTTTTTTTATTTAGTAATCCAGCAGAAACTTGTTTATAAAAAAACAATAAAGGAAT
>NC_061169.1:23617555-23637555 GCF_022113875.1 Hydra vulgaris | reverse complement strand
AAAATTTAGATTTGGCAGTAAATAATAGTGTCCAACAATTTGAAATTCTTTTACACAGTGGGCACCGGACCAAAAAAAGACGTCTTTGAAGTTAAAAGACGTCCAAAACGTTCAAAAGATGTTCAAAAGACAACCAAAACGCGCATTAGATGTTTAAAAGACGTCTTTTTTACGTCCGTGTTTATTAAGTAGGAAGACTTAGTGATTAACTTATTGTATACCACTTTAGCATAATACGTATATTTAAATATAACGTAAACAAATATGGAAAAAAACGAACAAACTTTTTTTTGCATTCCACTTGCGTACAATGAGATTAATGAGACGTAGGAAATATTTGCAAATTTTGCCGATAGTCTTTTAGTTTTCATTTTCTCTCGCAAGTCTTTTCTTATTCGATTTGTGTCCGTGCAAAAATCTTCTTAGATAAAAATATTCTTTCCTTTTAATTTTAAAGAGTTTTTTAAAATTGCTTCTGTATCTTTAAAGACTTTAAAGTCCAATAACTTCACAATAATTGTTCTGTGCTTTTTTATGTCTTCTTTATCAACTCTATGCGCTCTTTTTAATTTTTTATGTCTTCTTTATCAACTCTATGTGCTCTTTTTAATTTTTAAATCTTTTATGCCTTAGCACTAATCAAGTATTTTTTTAGTTTTTAAGTCGCTTTCCGGCCACCTTTTGTTATCATCTTTTTATACTCCTGCAACTCTTAGATTGTTCCTTCTTGATCTATCTTCTATTTCTCTTAGCTTGCTATTTATTTTTTTAAGTTCAATGTTGTTAATTTGAATTTCTTTATGAGTAGATTTTTTTATTTTTTGAAATATCTAACGCATTTTTAATTTTGTTTTCAATGATTTCCTTATAAAAATTTAAGCTACCTTTTATTTCTTCAACTTCTGTTACAAGGGTTGATATTTTTTTAGCGTTTTGTAAAATACTTTTTTCTACTTTGTCCAATCTCTCGTTTAAGATTTTGGTGTTTCCACTCACGATGTTTATAAGGTTGTTTTTTTGTAGCTTTAGCGCAGCTTCTATTTCTACTTTGTACTTTGTAAACAAGTCTTTTATCATTTTTTTAAATTTCCACAAGCAGTGGTGTACAACTCGGAAGTTTTCTTGTAAGTTAGCAAACGGAGATTCTGGGATGTCTAGTACAGCCAAATTTATAAACAATAACATTAACGTTAAGACGTTTTGACGAATTCGTAAAGAATAATGCTTTTGTAATGATGGTTATCTTATTTTAAATCTTATTTGGAAAAAAATACTTTAACAAATTATAGTAGAAATATTTGTTTACTTAATAAATCAAATAGATTTTTGTGAAAACGATGAAACATATAGGAACAAAATTAGCTTTTTATGGCATTTTTAATGTTTTTATTTTTGTTATGTTTTGAATCAATAAAATATTATTCAATGTTTTTTTTATTCTTCAAAATATATGAAAAATACAAACACTAAATGCCATAAAGTGCTATTTTTATACATATATAATCCAAATGATTTCAAAATGTTACATAGTTATACTGTTTACAAACAATATTACGTTTTTTAACAAAGTAAACTTATTACCAATAGGTTTACTAATAGTATAAGTTATATGAACATGCTTTTTTTAACATTTGTACTTTTGAATTCTTGACTATCCTCTACAGTATGCTAGAAGGTTTATAATATAACTGTATGGTAGATAGCAATTAAGGTTTTATTTAAACATAAAAACATTTTTTTGACAACACTAAGTCTTAGTGTAAACTATTCATACAGCAGTTGTAAAATTTTAGGCTAAATAAAATCTTTAAATATTGAAACATTTAGATACAACTTGAATACAGCCTCATCTTAATCTAAGATGAGGCTGTATTTATCTAAAAGTTTTAATATTTAAAGATTTTATTTAGCATAAAATTATACAAGTGATGTATGAATTGTTTATTGAGCTCTGTTAGTAAAAAGCAACTCAAACGTTCCTTCTAGTTTTAATATGCTTTTGATATTTTTTTTTATATTTTTATAAATGTATTTTAATTTCCTTATCTTAAATATAAAATAGAAGTTGTTAAGTACATCTAAAACTTGTAATTTTGATTTATCAGAATATAAATAAATAAACATTTTTCAACTAAAGATAATATTTTACTATTTTTGAACAAACCAAGCAATTTTACTACATGGGTCTATGTAGTAAAATTGTTAACATAACAATAAGTTGGTATATCAACAAAGTAGTAATTCAAACATGATGCATGTTTTGATTGAAGATATGTATATATATATAGAAAAGTATAATTGCAGTCTTCCTTAAAAGCTGTAACAATTACTGCTTTATTTATGCTCATAATTTTTTATTAATCTTTACATCTTAAATAAAAAATCATTCATACATATATTTATATAACACTAGCAAAAGGCAACCCGTAATACGGGTTATGGTCGGTCTGTTAGATAACTAGTTTATAGTGGCTGTCTTCTACAATTAAATGTTGCAAAACCTTAACTAATACCCTATTAGAAAAACGCCTTCAGCTTTTATTAAAAATAACTATTTAACGTTAAGCCAAATGATAAATTATTCCATCTGTAAAATTAACATAAAAAGTATGAGGTAAAATAATTTACCAACTGGTACTTAACATATCCAATTACTACTCAACTTAACATTAATTGAGTAATTTACAACTGACATAGGTCATTACAGTGTATGGCAGAACCATTTTCCTCGATATTTTTTAAGTTGAACACTACATTTTTAGTTACACAAAATAATCAAAAATATAAAGTATCAACTTAATCCTTATAGTAATTTTTATAACATGAACTTTAGTTAATTATTAAGATTAAGATGAAATTAACTTATATTTACAGGAGTTATCAATATTTTGGTATCCCCTTGGTTAATTTTTTCTTTAGAAAAAAAAATTGTTAACTTAAATACGCTAAATGCACACAACTAAATTAATTTATTAAAATAACTAAGTTTATAATAAATTACTAAGCAACTGAGTACAAATACGTTTCAAACAAAAAAAAATTTTAATTACAATCACATGAATGTATAACTAATTTAAATATGTAAACTTTGATCGTTTATGTTGCATTAATGCGTCATATGACAAACCTGAAATAAAAATTGTAACAGATAAGTAGACATAAAAATTTAAACCAAACTGACCGGACCCAGGTCTGGATAAGTCTGCTCAACACAGACCATTTCTATATAAATTGTTCAGCTTCTTTATTTTATTAACCTCAAGTAAACGGTAATTTGCTACCATTTACTAAAAATTCCTTTTGTTACTTGAAACTTAATTTTCCTAAATATTTTGACACTAATAAAGAGGTTCCTCCCCTCTTTTTGCTTTAATGGTGGCCAGGTGAATAGAGTTTTTTTTATTAAGAGTAATCAAGTTTTTGACGAAGGTTTTATAATAATATTAAATGACAGATATATTTATTAAAAACTATGAAAAAATAATAATAATAAATAATAAAGTTATACATACAAAAAATTTATTTCCATAATTGAACAACCAAGGCAAAATTAGAGTTAAACATGATTAAAGAATGATATCTTTAAATAGCAAGCAACTCGTAAAATATATCTTGTAAATTGTCATTATCAATTGTAGTATTAAAAAATGCGCAAGAGCTCAGTAATTACACGAGTTTTATCAATTCTCTCTGTACTAATTTTTATCTCAGAGAGAGAGAGGAAGTTTTTCAAAAGCAGCATGTTAAAAAAAGTAAAAAAGTCATGCAATAAATAAAAGTAACTGGTTTTATTATGCTACCAATAAACAAAATTACTTCTACCTTAACTAAAAACTTCTAACTTTCTTAATTGAGTTCCAGCTTCTCTCAAACTATTGACTAATGATCAATATAGTAAACTTCACATATTAAATTTACAAAATTAAAACCATGTTTCAACAGTAGACAAAATAATCAAGTGATGACAAAGGCAACTAAAAAAAAAAAAGAACAAAATTATGTTTGAGATTACAAAAAAATATTATCATGCCTAGATCTATCTTTTTTATTTGACAACAAATTTTTTAAAGTCGCCTATTACCATTTACACTAATAACTTCTTTGAGCATAATATTATACATCTGTTATCATTAAACATATTACCAGTGATTATACTACTGTTACAACTAAATGAAGGAAAAATAATTTTACAAATTGTGATCTTTTCTAATCAAAGACTATATTTTAAATAAAGATTTATTGATATACATACAATTTTATAAGTTTTTATAAAGAGTTGTTTATTAAAAGTATAAAACAAAATTTATTTAATTTATTTTTAATTTAACAAAGAATTTAGGCTACAATGCATAAAGTTATTTTTACCGGCACAATCTCAATGCACAAAAATAATAAATACCAATAACAAATGTAAAAAACCAAGAACAAACAACATTTTTTAAAACTACTCTATTTAAACAAACTAAATTAAACAGAGAACAACATTAGTTCTCCTTGAAAGCTGAAAAACTTTTCAGCTTAAGTTTGCTTGCAGACCTTGCTTGTAAAACCACTTAAATAAGAAAAGCATTTAGAAAAGTCTAGAAACTAGTTAAAAATGGTATATGCAAGATTGAACTTTAAATGTTGAATAACTATTATCAAATATTTTTGAAAAATTCATAAAAATTTACAATGATTTGTTCTTCTGTACCACATAAATACATCATATGATAAATCTAAAGTTAAAAAGTGTAACGAATAAGTAAATACAAAGAAAAACATCATATATGAATTAAAAACAAATGTACCTGATAGAGATAAGCTGTTGCGATATTAAAGTTGTGATACCAAATTACATGATAAACAAAATGTATTTATGGCGAAATGATGTCTTAAATGACTTTTAGTAAATAAATAAAAGCAGCGAGGTCTTGCAATGAAACTACGTATTAATTATTTTTAACAACAGACAACAACAAAGAATAGCCAAAGATAACAGTGTTACGCAAAAAACCATTAAAAATAATGTTATGTATTTTCATAATAGTTATATTGAAGGTTAGACAACACTTAGACCTGAAACAGTAACACCGCTTGACTGGTAAGATTTTAAGTAAATCTTACCAGTCTACCAGCTCTACACGTTGCCAAGTCACACCACTTATACTTATACCATTTATACCACCTAATCAACATTGTACTAACATATATACTAACTATAAAACACAATATATTTTTTTAATGTTATATAACATAAAAAACACCTCATTTAACATTTATGTACACATTAGATAAAATACATTTCATACTATTATAAAAACACATTTATATAAACACATTTATAAAACAACTATATAACATATTACACCACATATACGTATTTATCAAAAACTTTTTAACTTTGAGCATAATTTAAACATATAAGCAAACTATAAATAAATAAAACTTGAATTAGGCAAACAAAAAATTTAAAAAGATTTATATATATTTATATGTAAAGATGTTGTCATGGCTTTTATCCCAATTATTAAAAGCATGTGAAAGCATGAACTACTCATAAATATCTTTTAACAGTAGACACTATCTAAAACTCCTATTGAAAATATAGATTACTATAATTGAAAATATAGATTACTATAATTCTAAGTAAAAATTATAGTAACATTATTATTAACGTCCTTAACATAAAGCTTTAAATTTGAAAGTACAATTTAAAAAAAGATAAAAATAAATTAATTACTTATAAATTTTTAAAAGTTTTTATATTACCAATAATTTTAAGCTACTAAACATTATCTACTTAATGGCTACTTAAACATTTTGAACTCGTACGCTAAAAGGTTGCAACTTCAAGAAAGCACTCGGTTAAGAATAGTCTAGAAACTACTGAAAAACTAAGAAATAGTGTTTTTTACAGAATACAGAACCGTAATTAATACCGAAAAATAAGCACAACTATGTGCACTAATAATAATAACATTCACTGTGCTATTTATATAAAGAAACAAAAGCAGTGAGTTCTGGAAATGAAACTACCTTTTATTCATTTTGAACAACAGACACCAACATAAAGATAAGCCAAAGGTAACAACATAACGCAAAAAACTATCAAAAATAATGTTATGTTTTTTCAGAATAGTTGTATTGAAGGCTAGACAACACTTAGACCTAAAGCAGTAACACCGCTTGACTGGTAAGGTTAACAAATCTTGCTCTACATGTTTGCCATCTCACACCACTTTGAAATCATGGAAACAACATTATATAAACATATATACAAACTATAAAACACAACATAGTTTTTTAATGCATAATTAAAAACTTGCATTTAAAAACTATATTGTTTTTGTTACATCATATAAACTTATAAAAACAACTCATTTAACAATCATGCACACATCAGATAAAATGTATTTCATACTATTATAAAAACACATTTATAAAACAACTATATAACATATATCATCAACTACACGTATTTATCAAAAACCTTTTAACTTTGAGCATAATATAAATATATATGCAAACTTTTAACAACTATAAAACAACATTTATTAGCATAAATTATTTTTAATGTAACAAAAAATGCAGACTACAATGCACAATATTCTTAATATAAGTGAAGTTATGTCAGTCAGTATATATTTATATAGAGTAATGATATAGATGAAACCGTTTACAAACAAAATTAAAAATATTTAATAAATACATATTCAAATTTTTAATTTTTCTTTAGTAATTATTTTTCTTAAAAGAAAATATAAACATTGATATAGAGAAATATAAAATAGACTGAAATAAACGCAAGTTTATGTATATAAACTTACATGACCACAAATAACGGTCTTATTTCATTTAACTTTTCAAATTACATACATAAAATTTTATTCTCATTATTCTTTCTACAAAAAAAAATCTTAACCTTTAAATAAGAAAATTAATTGAACTTACTAAAAAAGCCATCAGCTCCTCTTGACTGCTCAAAAAAGTTTAAACAATACTTGCTTAAAATGTTTAATTAGTACAATGAATAAATAGTACAATGTTTATAATATTGATAGTACAATGATTTTTTTTTAATAATAAAAAAACACATTGTACTAAAAAAACTATTTCACCAGTCATTTTAGTTATAACTTCTTTTAAAAAATAAAAACGGGCTATAAAAATTAGGAAAATAAAAACAACCAACAAAAAACAAACGGTTAATAAAATTTTTATTTTAAACAATGAACCACGTCAATTCTTCTTAAAAATAAAAATATTAGCTCTAATTTGCTTGTTGACTTTACTCGAAAGACCGCGTGGGAATATAACAGCGCTTAAAAAAGTCTAGAAACTACTTAAATAGTGTATTTTACATAATACAGAACCGTAATTAACAAAACGAACAATAGGCATAACTAAACGCAGTAATATTTACTGCGGTATTAATATTTAGACTAGCTGTAAGCAACCCGTAATACGGGTTAGTAGTAAATAAATCATTACTAACAATTTATTATTTATTTACTTTCTTTAATAAAATATGAATTTATTTATACAGAAAGCAATCCGTAATACGGGTTAGTAGTAAATAAATCATTACTAACAATTTGATCTTTATTTACTTTCTCTATTGAAATATAATTTTATTTATACATTTTTTTAGTTGAGCTCACTTTTATTTTTCTTGGCTTCTTAGTTTAAGAGAACTTTTAGCTTCGTTAAAGACAAAGTTAACCATTTCTTTTGCAATGTTCAGACATTAAATGCGCAAATCACAACCAAGTAGGAGTTAAAAATGACTTGAATTATATGCACAGAACATCGATGTCAAATATTCAAATTCCGCAAAATTATTTAGGTAAATATTATAAATATATTCTACTCTTGATTTTGCTTTAAGCTGAGTCGTTTCTGTTTTTTTGTAAACTTTTCATTTTACTGAGTGAAGAGCTTAAAAATATGTCACTATCGCACCTAAACCTTTTAATTGTTATTATTATATTTTCTAAATATTTTTAAAAAATCTAAAATATTACACCTAATCTTGTTGGCATAGAAGTTGGATATCCGGAAAAACTATAAGTTGAAAAATATATCGCAATTCCGAAAAGGGCTTAGCCCTGCATACGGATCCTATATTATTATGATAAAGATTATTATTAAACCAACCTTTTTTTTAATTAGTAATCCAGCAGAAACATGTTTATAAAAACACAAAGGAATATATGGATTTACTATAATAGCTAACGTGTATTAACATATTTATTTCAGCATATATCCAATCCATATTTATACTAATTTTATATAATACATTTTGCTTTAACTTGGCCTTATATTATTAGTTTTATTTCATTAATTTTTGTATAGATCAGGTTAATAATAAAAGCAATTGGATTTTACTCAATTTTATTGAAGTAATTATTCAGCTTTAATAAAATTGATAAAATCATATAAGACAGTTAAAAAATATATTTAAAGCTTTGTTCACTTTTTGAAATTCCGTAAAAAAGCAAGTATCAAGTTTACATATCTTTAAAAAAAATTTATTTACATGATATATAGTTAAATATGTAACAAAAATATTTTAAAACAGAAGCATATATAAAACACATTTTTCTTAAAAAAACAAAGTTGAAGCCACCATTTACAGCACCGAGGAGCCAAGCGTAACCTATTGTTAAGAAAACCATATCAAATAATTTAAAATATTTATTACCGATAGAGACGACAATTAAACATATTTAAAAAGCTACGTGATTCCATATTAGTAGGATTGTTATAGAAAAGTATATTTAAAAAGTATAATAAAAAAATTGTATTAAATAGAAAACAGATTTTTAAAAACTAATTTTGTATGCATTTTGCCAATGGTGTTCAATTTTAAAACCAATATCTTTAATAAAAAGCCGACTTGTTTAACTAATATCATTCAAAGAATTATATTATTATCACTTAAAGATAAAGAAAAAAAAATGAATAAGATATGAACAATTTAAAAAGTATTTTATAAATAAGTAGATATATAAGAAAAAAAACAACAACAACTGGAAAACAGTATACCTGCTTTTGGTAACCTATTGTGATACTGCAGCAGTTGCTGTAAGGATGCAGTTGTTCTTTTTGGCGTTGTTCAAAAACGGAATTTTTATGTTGGCTTTTAGTAAACTTGAGTTTAATTTAAAAGACATCACAACGGATTTAAAATATTCATAATAAAAAAAACAAAACATAAAGTGCTTCAAGGAGCCAAACTATAAACATAAAAGATAAAGAATGGAATCGAGATAAATAAATTGTATTTATATAGCTAAATATATTGCCTAGGGTCTTGGTAAATTTTGAAAGCAGTGAGTTCAATAATTGAAATATACCAAATAATTATTTTAAACAAAAGAATGCAGCATCATTATATTATAATAATTGGATAATGAATCAATTCAACTTTTGACTTGAGATTTAAGGGAGGGGAGGGGGGTATTTAAGAGGGCTTTAAATTTGAAGTCAGGTTTATTTGGTGAGAAAACAATTAAAATTTTCATTAAAAAAGATCAAAACAAATCAAATATACAGCTTAATATATATTTGAAAAAAAAAATACAAAAATAAAAAAAAAACACTGAAACAAAAAATTACATAATTAAAAAAAAAAAAAAAAAAATGAAGAAAAAGCAGCAACTAAAAAGTCATAAATATCTCTACTTATAGAAGACATTTACAACCCTTTGGTTGCTGTTTTTTTTTCGGTGTCTCCCAACACCCCGGTATGGATGAGCCCTCCATTAAAAAGAGGGTTCATCCATTCCGCCATTAAGTTTCTATTTATTAAAGGACCTCTCTGAGAGAGGTCCCGGGTGTTTGAAGCGGTAATTTTTGTACTCTTCGAATTATAAGGAATTTAAAGTTACAAATAGAAGAATATAATAAAAAAATATACATTTGCAATTATTAAAAAAAAAAAATTAGCAAAACTTTACCATTTTCATTCGAAACAGAAGATGCTAAAAAAAAAAAAAGAGAGCAAATAAAAAAGGGTTAAACATGCAACATTTTGTATTTTAATAAATATATAGGGCAATAACGCAACCAGTTCAAAAGTGTCATATTTATTAATTAATTTTTTCACCTATTGCACATATTTCTCTATACAAAATATATAAAATATTAAACACAGTCCTACCAGCTATACTTCCACCAGACACTAAAGACAAATATATACTTAAATATATATATAATAATCGATAAAATAATGTTAACATATAAATATATACATATCTAAATATATGTTTTACCCATCCCCCTCATTTTATCCATAAAGTTGTCTAAAGTAAGAAAAAAATAACTAAAGCTAAAAACAAAACTATAAACTAAATCAAAACTATAAACTAAAGTAAACTTTAAATCTACTAAATATTATTGCTTTATTTATTAAACTAAGCTAATCATATTTTATTATTAGTTTTTGTTTCAACTCCCCTAAAGAAAGTTTAAAAAAAAAGCTAAAGAACTTGATTTTTCAAAATTCCTGTGGCAGTACATATAAACAAATTCCTATTAACAAATATCTAATAGCAAAAACTCTGACTTAATTCCTTATTCACTTCTGTATCTAAACAATAAAAGCACTTTAAAGTTTAGACGGTAAAATATCGATAAAATACATATTAAATGCTACATTCAAATAATGTAATTAATACCTTTATTTGATCTCTCTTGATTAACTAGAGAATTTAGATTTTAAATAAACTCTAACTAAATTTTAACAAACAAACATTAACATTATCTCGATCGAGCCTATTTCATTCATTTTGGCGACGATTAACATTATCTCGATAGAGCCTATTTCTTTCCTTTTGGCGGTGATTAACATTATTTTGATCGAGCCTATTTCTTTCGTTTTGGCGACGATTAAAATTATCTTGATCGAGCCTATTTCTTTCATTTTGTAAACAATTAATTTCATCTCGCCTAAGTCTATTTCTTTCATTTTGTCTACGATTATTTTCAACACGCCTTATAGCACTTACATCATCTTGTAAATACAAAACTACATCTAGCCTATCATCCATTTTAATGTCATCATTTTCATTAAACATATTTATCAAAGCAACACTAATTATTTCTTTTTTTTTTTTAAATCTAAAGTTAACAATAAAATAAAAAAACTTAATAACTAAAAAATTCATATTCGAAAAATTAAAAAAAAAATTTCTCAAAACAAATATATATAAAGAAACCAAACAAATGCAAAATAAAACTAATTTGTCATCATCAAAAGTAATACAGGTTTCTTAAGTTTATTTGATAGAAGTTAAGAAAAACCTGCAACCACATCAGCAAAAACTTATTAAAACTTATTTTATTTTTAATAATAAAAAAAAAAAAATGCGACAGCGTCATAGTTCATGCGTTGGGAGAAAACATTTAACAAAACACGTATAGACCTTTTCGCGGTTGCGAAATGCATCTTGGGCAATCAGGGCAAACAAACAACAAAGTTAGTTTGATTTAGTGAAGGAAAGCTAAAGATTTTTTACTTATTTTTTATTTGCTAGTACTCAAATTTTAAATTTGGTGTTTTATACTTTGAATTTTTTATTAATATAGATAAATAAAATATAAATTTAAAATGCCAAACTACCGCTGCTGTGTTGCTGGTTGTAATAACGACTCCAGGTATCCAGATAGGTTATTTAAAAGAACTCAAGTAACAGAGCTAAAATTTCACTACTTTCCTAAAGATTCTTTAAAAAGACAGCATTGGATAAATCAAGTTAAAAAAAGTTTAATAAATTTTACAGTTTCTGATAATAAAGTGGTTTGCTCTAATCATTTTGAGTTTGGAAAGCCTACTTTTGCTTTTCCTAATCCAACTTTATACATGAATATTCGTAATGCAGAAAAAGAATCTTCTACAAAACGAAGAAAACTCGAACGATTTGATGTCATATTAGAATCAGAAGCAAACAGTTCATCAACAAGTTTAACTTTAGAAAATAAACACTGTGATAAATCTATTCAGTGTAATGAACCAATACGACGATCAATAATTTTTGCCGATTTAACCAGAGATTCTGATGTTCAGTTTTTTACAGGCCTTGCAAATTCAAATGCCTTTGAAATGTTGTTTTCTTAC
Source organism: Hydra vulgaris (assembly GCF_022113875.1). Taxonomy (NCBI): domain Eukaryota; kingdom Metazoa; phylum Cnidaria; class Hydrozoa; order Anthoathecata; family Hydridae; genus Hydra; species Hydra vulgaris. The sequence continues at coordinate 23,625,452 of NC_061169.1, read as the reverse complement.
TTACAAAGGAAAGGAAATGTAATGCACTATTGGAAAGGTAGTAAAAATACAAATAAAAACTTATCTTCGCCAAGGGATTTAAAAATAATAACATTAAAATCTCTAACATTGCAACAGGAGTTTCTTCTTGTGATGATGCGTTTATGTTTAGGTCTTTTAACTGAAGATCTTGCTCATCGTTTCATGATATCTATTTCTGTAGTGAGTTCAGTATTTGTAACTTGGTCCAAGTTACAAATACTGAACTCACTACAGAAATAGATATCATGAAACGATATCCAAGTTTGGATAAAACTTCTTTCTCTTGAATTAAAATGGCTAATACATTTTCCTGACAGAAATAATATAAAGAGAAATTTACCAACAATGTTCAGGAAATACTACCCAAAATGCTCAATAATAATTGATTGTAGTGAGCTTTTTATCGAAACACCATCAAGTTTGGATACTGCTGCAAGTTGTTGTTCAAATTATAAACATCATTATACTGTTAAATATTTGGTTGGAATAACACCAAATGGTGCAATTTTTTTTTTATCAAATTGTTATGGCGGAAGAGCTAGCGACGTTTTCATTGTTAAAGATTGTGGAATTTTAAAATTCTTACAGCCTGGAGATCAAGTTATAGCAGATAGAGGTTTTTTAGCTATTCCTCCATCAAAACGCACAAATTTGCAAATGACATCTAATGATGTGCGAGAAACCTCAAAAATTGCAAATGTTCGAATTTATGTGGAACAAGCCATAGGGCGTATGAAAAACTTTCGCATATTAAAAAATGAATTGCCAGTCACACTGTTACCATTATGTGACAATATTATCACTGTATGCGCTGTATTAACAAACTTCATGCCCCACCTTTGCATTAATGAAAACTAAGCATAAGATTTACTTTATATATATATATATATATATATATATATATATATATATATATATATATATATATATATATATATATATATATATATATATATATATATATATATATATATATATATATATATATATATATATATGTATATATATATATATATAAATATATATATATATATATATATATATATATATATATATATATATATATATATATATATATATATATATATGCATATACATATATATGCATATATATATATATATATATATATATATATATATATATATATATATATATATATATATATATATATATATATGCATTTGAATTAGCTAGGCCTGTATAAACTGAACATCAGAATCTCTAGTTAAATTGATAAAAGTCATTTATATATATATACATTCAGTGTGTGTGCGTGTGTTTTGATATATATATATATATATATATATATATATACATGCATATATATATATATATATATATATATATATATATATATATATATATATATATATATATATATATATATGTATATGTATATATATATGTATATATGTATATATAGCCATATATAAGCCATAGGGCGTATGAAAAACTTTCGCATATTAAAAAATGAATTGCCAGTCACACTGTTACCATTATGTGACAATATTATTACTGTATGCGCTGTATTAACAAACTTCATGCCCCACCTTTGCATTGATGAAAACTAAGCATAAGATTTACTTTATATATATATATATATATATATATATATATATATATATATATATATATATATATATATATATATATATATATATATATATATATATATATATATATATATATATATATGTATATATATATATATATATATATATTTATATAAATATATATATATATATATATATATATATATATATATATATATATATATATATATATATATATGCATATACATATATATGCATATATACATATATATATATATATATATATATATATATATATATATATATATATATATATATATATATATATATATATATTTATATATGTATATATATATGCATTTGAATTAGCTAGGCCTGTATAAACTGAACATCAGAATCTCTAGTTAAATTGATAAAAGTCATTTATATATATATACATTTAGTGTGTGTGCGTGTGTTTTAATATATATATATATATAGATATATATATATATATATATATATATATATATATATATATATATATATATATATATATATATATATATATATATATATATATATACATATATACATATATATTGCTATATATATATATATATATATATATATATATGTATAAAAAAATATATATATATATATATATATATATATATATATATATATATATATATATATATATATATATATATATATATATATATATATATATATATATATATATATATATATATATATATATATATATATATATATATATATATATATATATATATATATATATATATATATATATATATATATATATATATATATATATATATATATATATATATATATATATATATATATATATATATATATGTATATATGTATATATGTATATATATGTAGTATATATATATATGTATATATATGTATAAGATATATATATATATATATATATATATATATATATATATATATATATATATATATATATATATATATATATATAAAGATACTAATTTTTTTTGTACATATTGCTTTTTTTTATATTGTTTCTGAATTTTTATTTCTTATATAATTACACTACTAAAACTAAATATAGACCTCATTTTTTCTTGTTTTTTATAATAAATTTAAATAATTTAGCAGTAAATACACGTCATTATAAACCTTTTAATATCTTTTGAGTCAATAGTTTTTCGCTTTAATACTTTTATGAATTAAAACAAATGATTAGTAAAAAGATTATTTTCTGAAATTAATGCTTAATTTAATACATTTAATATCTGTAATGTCTATAAATCAATGTTGTGATTTATCAGTTATTGGCAAAAAATGCAAATAAATCTATCTTTTAAAACAGTTATTTGAACTAGTCCACAACAATCCCAATGATACCAGAGACCACAAATGTCACAATCAATGCTGTTATCTTCTTTTTCTTTTTAAATTCATTTTCATTTAAGCATGGCTTATCGCACAATGGGCATGTATACAGTTGCATAAATCCAAGTAGGTAACGTTGCACATACGTTTTAAAAAACAGAATTAAGCTTGGAAGCACTTTTTGCCAATGTTCTTCATCGAACGTGATTTTATTTACTAAAACTTATTTTTTTGTATAGACTACGAAGTACGTGGATTTGTAACCAGTGATTGCCATTTGGCCGATTATTTGGGTGTAATATTTGTGATTTCTTTTAAGCACTACTTTCCCGTCAACCATTTCCAAAAAATCCGTTTTTTTCCATGAAACGCTTATATCTTCGTCCCGAATACTAAAAGGACATTTGTACTCTACACAAGATTTTAGGCAACAACGGCATTGAAATATGTTGTCCGGAGAAGCACCAAGATACGGGTGCGGTTTGTGCACGAATAAACCACACGTTATTAGCTTAGGATTTTGATGTCTTACCCCCTCAGTTGACATAAATATTTTAGCAGCATTTTTTTCGTTTTCTTTACCCCAATTTAGAGGTGCAACATTCTTTAATTCAACAGGGTCGACAATAGCCTTAAGAAGTGGCGCAACTTTGCATTTAACGTCTTTATCATGGCTTCTCAGAAGAGATGTAACCATTTGGTGAATGGAATAGAAACATGATGATGTTATTCTTCCTCTGCGTTGTTCCCACCATTGGTTTGAGTGTGATTGATTTCTTGTAGCTTTTTCTAATTCTTGAAGTTGATTGTCGTTAAATGTCAGCATACCAAGAAATCTATCAGTCACACAGCTTAGCTCCGTTGGGAAACAACTACGTGCTGCTGAAGCAATTTCTGTTATTGGAAGTGGCACATCATTATTTGGCGGAGGGGTAAACATTATATTTAGAGCGGCGTTAGGAAGAACTTCCTTGATATTTAATAAAAATTGTTTTTTTTCAACTTCCGTAATTTCGCGCATTTCTACTGGTCTAGGATCAAAATCATTTTTTTCTTTGTAAATCAAAAAATTTTTCTGCAATTTACCACTTTTATGTTTAACAAAGTTCATATCTTTCACCATACTTGGTTGAATTTCTTTGGACGGAGCGTTCCAGCTGCAAATATTATCAGTACAAATAGGGTTCGTTATGTCTTTAGTGTTCGCATATTCTATTTTATAAAGTACCGCAGCAACGTGATTACAACAATTACTTTGTCCTGTGGTACACGTGCAAAACGCGGTGCAAATGCTGCCATCCACATTAAACAAAATCCAAAGTTGATGGGATTTTTCTCGTATATGTTGAGAAGGAGAGACCGATGAACGTATCATAATATAATCGTTCATTTTTTTGCTAAACAACTTGCCAACAAAACCACTTCCAAAGTATGAATATGCTTTTTTAAGTTTGTACTGACCAATGTATTCAGTTTCAAATGCTTTGCTTTTGATGATAAAAGCAAATATTTGTCCAATATTTGTAATAGGCCATTGTCGCATATCGTCTATAAAATCATTTGCTTTCAACGGGTCGAAATCTATTTTAAACGATTTCAGTAGATTTGCGTAGTCACTATTTAATTTATTTCAAGCATTTTCAGTACTTGGTACCACTTTAATTTTTTGCTCACATGCCATTAAAGCTGTCGCAGCTAAGGAGCTATGATTGCCGGAAATTGTAAAACCACGCTGTTTAAGATACAACTGCAGCTCTCCTTTTGACATTTCCAAAAAATTTTCTAGAGTTTCTACTTTTATCTCATTTTTAGTAAGCGTATCAATATCCATTTTTTATTTGAGCGCGTTGAAAGTTTTTAATTACATTTTGATTGGTTTTGTTTAATAGAAACTTTTATAACAATACAATGGGCTCGAAATTGAGCTTTTTACATTAGGACGCAAAAGGATCATTTCGATTCTCCTCTAAAAGTTTTTCGATTTCTTAATAAAGCTAAAGCTAATATATTTTCCTTTCCTTTTTAGTCAGAAAAAACAAAAAGAAAGTGTTATAACAGCATAAATCAAGTTTTTTTTTTATTACAGTTATCCATTTTATTTTACAGTAAACTTGATTAGGCCAAAATAACATGTTTTTCGATTCTAACAAAAAACTTAAGAGTCATCGTTATAAGAAAGAATAACATAACCAGTTGAGGAGTTGGGCATTTCGGATCTGTTTTTCTTGAATTCGCCCTTACAAAATCCGAAATTACAGGCCTTTATTTTAAGCGGGCCTAAGGCAACTGCCTAGTTTGCCTAATGGATAATCCGCCACTGAACATGTTTGCATTCATTGCATCAATAAATTAAATCACTTTAAAAATGCATTCACATTCTGCCCCAATAACTAACGGATGCTGGGATTCTTCGATATTTATAGACGGATTCTCTACAAATATTGATTAAAAGACAAATTTATTAAAAATTAGATTTTCGAAATATTTTTTTTTTTACATTTTTTTTTTATAAAAGTATTCGTACTCAAAAGATTAGGAAAGTAAATTTTGGTCTCATCTTTAGAAAAATTAAATCTTTATTATAAAGAACAACACAAAATTAGAATGTTGTTTAAGGAGTGTATTTATATAAATCAAAGTAACATTTCCACATAACACCATACACACTAATAATGCTTATAATTTTTTTTTTACTAATTTATTACTGTTCTGTTCTTTAAGACGAATATAGATTCTTCACAAAAAAATTACAGTAAAAGGAGACTGGGAATACCAAAACCTTACAATCTTAGCCCTCCCTCCTACCCCAATCATGAGAGCAATGAGTCGAGCTATTCATTTTTTATAATTATAAACTAGTTCTGTATTTATCTATAGATTTTAAATTTCATCAAATCGTTTAGTGTTCGGTTTTTATGATCATGTAAATATTAAACCACCTTTATTTTGATGAGGCTAAAAACGGATCGCTGAATAATATAATCATAAAGTTTTAAATCTATAGATGAATATATAACTATTTTATAATTAATTATTTAAATTGAATAACTGAACTTAGAATACAAAAAGGTTCTTTATATACCTTATGGCTCATATTAAATTCAATCATTTCGTAATATATATATATATATATATATATATATATATATATATATATATATATATATGCATATATATAAATATATGTATATATATACATATATATATATATATATATATATATATATATATATATATATATATATATATATATATATATATATATATATATATATATATATATATATATATATATGTATGATATATATATATATATATATATATATATATATATATATATATATATATATATATATATATATATATATATATATTTATGAATATATATATATATATATCATTTTTAATTTTATAAAACTATATTCGGTCTCACTTGTATAGTAACAAACTAGTCAATGGAGTGACACCTTAATAAAATAAACAAATAAAACAAAAAACGAACAAATAAAAAGAATAAATAAAATTAAATATTAATAAATCGGTTTCAAGAAAAATAGTATCATTGAAAATGCAAGAAAATAAAAGTAAAAACGAAATGAATGGATTATCGGATTCGAGAATAAATGAATAACACATGAGATCAGAAAAATGAAAAAAAGAATATAGTAAAACAACAACAAAAAAAAATCACTTGATAAATAGTAACAAATATAACAAGCAACTACAACACAAATAACAACAAACATTACCCAAACAATTAGCAGGACAAAAATGGGATTTGTGAGCTTTAATGGGCAAGTTATATAGAGGAAAAAAAATTGCAAATCTTTATCTTCAGGTTTTAAGTGTTTTAATAGTCCATAACCTTTGAAAATACAAATATAACTAGAGATTCTGCCATAACAATGAAAAAAAATAAGGAAATCTAAATATTTTACAGTAATTTGACCAAGAAATTGCATCTATACCCAAGCTAGATGGTTTTTCAATAAAAATCTCAGAACAATCAACAATTATAGAGCATTTAGGTAAAATTTTATAATCGCGGCTGGTAAATTTTAATTTCATTTCTAAATGTATCTATTATAAATAATTCATTTTAACTCAAACAAAAAAAGTTTTATCTATGTCATAAATAAATAAAAATCACCACACAAATAGACACTATAAATGATAAGCAGAATCTTCATTTTATTTATTATCACAAAAATATCTGTTATCATACTAGAGATTTTAATTATATTGTTTTTAAATCCTGTAGCAAAATTAATCTTTAGCTGGACTTTTATCTTTCCAGTAGTGCATTATATTTTCATTTCTCTGCACGTAAGAAAGCAACATTTCTAAGGCCTTTGAATATGCTAAGCCTTCAAAAAACCGAAAATCACAAAATATCTAAGTAATTTAGCAAAAACAATTATTATCATACAATTATCATCAAGTGTCTAGTCTATTAAACTTGATTTATTTATTTGTCTTTAATTCTTACCGTTTTAAGCAAATGTTCTAATCAAGTTTATCTCAATCTAATGACAATATAAAAATAATTCACTTAAGTTTTTCTTTTTTTTTGTAGAAGATTTTTATTTTGCATAACGATACTTTCATGTATAAGCAAAGCAAAATAGGTTTTCAAAACTCGAAATAAATAAATCTTTTACGACATGATTAAGGTTGCTTTTTGCCAAATCATCAGGAAAACAGTAAAATTTGGCACTGTCTATTGAATTCTTTTAAATGAAATCATAATTACAACCAACAGAGCAACAATACGTAGCAGTATGGCATTATACACTACAGTTGTTTGGCAGTTTAAATTCATATTTATTATTTTTTATCGATCAAAAAACCAATTTATAAAACATCGAATATTTTCTAATAATAATATTGAATAATAAGTGCTAAATCTAATTAACAGAACATTAAAAATAAGCACCAACTCTTTAGC
>NC_061169.1:23608604-23616556 GCF_022113875.1 Hydra vulgaris | reverse complement strand
GAAAAGATGAAGATTGTAGAGCAAAACAAAAATTGACAGATGACTTAAAAGATTAAAAATTATATTAATCAGGAAACAAGAGAAAGGAAGCGAATTTTAAAGGACTGATGTTCGAGGAAAAAAACTAGACGAATGAGAGTTTTTAGACCACTTAGGAACAGTATCAGAGAAAGGATGAGACTTAGTTGAATGACGAGTAACTAGAGAGTAAATTTTACTTGATAGCACAAGAGACGCTTGCCTTTAGAGCAGTGCCCTATATCATATTTGTAGAAAAGAGAAAGAGAAGCAGTATTACGACGGTTAGATAATAATTGAAGGTTGGCTGCAAGAGCAGGTAAACTATGTTTGCAATGAGTTTTTCTCACCTTACCTAAAAGAGAAAGGGCTTCATTAGAAGATCCGCCCCAGATAACGCAACAGTATTCCATACAAGACTGGATTTGAGATTTATAAAGATAAAGAATAGAATCTAAAGTAAAAAAGTGTCGAGCTTGATGAAGAGATGCAACTTTAGCAGATGCTAATTTTGCAACGGATTTGATATATAGTTTCCAAGAAAGATCAGAAGTAAGAGTTAATCCTAAAAGATAAATGGTAGATGACTTGACGAGTACATTACAAATCATAAATATATGAAGGTCTAAATTATTGCAATAAAAATTTGCTGAAAATTTTTTTTAATCTGTTTTATCTGAATTAAAGTTTACCAGGTACTGTGAGCCCCATGCTGTAGTAGATGTGAGATCTGTTTCAAGCTCAAATGCCCCTTGCAAGCAATCAGAGAGAGTTGGCTTCTTATCATGGCAAAAAAAATAATAGTATCGTCAGCGAACATGAGACAATCTGTAAGATCATTAATGTAAACTTAAAAGAGTATAGTGCCAAGGATTGAACTTTGAGGAACCCCTGTGGTTACAGAATAAGAAGAAGAGTGCTGTCAATGAAGGACAACTTTTATACTACGATTAGTAGGTAGGATTCAGTAATCTTAAAGATGTTTCCAGATACACCAAAAGAAAAAAATTTATAGAGAAGACTAGCATGCCAAACTTTATCAAACACATTAGAAATGTCAAGAGCAATTGCCTTGAATCTTTCCACCTTTATCTGATTTACGATAAAACCTATCGGTTATTACTGTTAGCAATTTAGCCGTAGAACGAGAAAATCAAAATCCATTTTGATGATCAGAAAGTAACTTATTAGATTCAAGATAAGAGATTAATTATTTGTTAGTTAAAGATTCAAAAACCTTGTTTATGATAAAAAGAAGACTAATCGGACGGTAGTTAGACGAATCAGATCGCTCTACAGAGTTTTTAAAAATAAGGATAACAGATGCTGTTTCCCAGCAGGCTGGAAAACAAGAGTCTGATAAGCACTTGTTGAATATTTTTGAAATGATAGACAACAGCTCTGGAGAACACTTCTGCAAGACTATAACAGGTATGTTGTCCGGGACCCAAGCTGTAGAAGAGCCTAAGCAGGAAATCATTTTAGATTCAGAAGCAGGAGTGATAAATCGTGTCAAGCAACAGATCAACTCGTTTTGACGACTATATCAGGTAGAACGCAACAAGTGGTATCAAGAGATGATATTGATGAAAAGTTCAAAGCAAACAATTCAGATTTGTCTTTAGGTGAGGTGACGAAGTCTGAATCATACAAAAGAGATGGACTTACAGCCTTGCCTTTATTATTGATACTGGTAAAGATTCGCCAGAAGTTACGCGAGCATAAATTTTGCGATAAAATACAAGATTTCATGACCTGAGAATAACGGGCTTTAGCATTAGATAAAAATCTTTTGACAATGGTTCCTAATAGTAATAAACAGACGTCTGTTTTCTGGAGAATTATTTTGCTGATAGATACGGGCGTAATAGTTGCGATTGGCAATTGCAGCAGCAAAATGTGAGGAAAACCATGGAGAAGAGTAAGGCTTCACCTGGAATCGTCGAGAGAGAATAAAGGATTCCATGCCAGCCCGAATCCATCAAGTTATGTAAGAAGTATATTTGTCAACAGGAAGAAAAAAGATTTCTACCCGAAGGCCATCAAGAAGAATTAAATGGAAAGAGTCCCAGTTAGCTTTAAGGTAGTTGAAAGATGTACAATGATAAGGGAATTCTGATGATAAAGAAGATCGATATCATAGTTTTAGAGAGATCAAACTGTGATCAGAGGCATCTAAAGCTGAATATGTAAAAACTGAGCACTGAATAGGATCAGAAACAAGACAAAAGTTGAGTAGAGAAGATTAATGATTTAAGTTATCAGGAAAGCGAATTGGAAAGTTAACTATTTGAGTTAGAGATCTAGAAAGGCAAAAGTTGTGGGCTATAATGCCTGCAATGTCACTGACACTAGAGCCAAACCATTCAGTGTGATAAACATTAAAGTAACCACTAACAACAATATTGGCTGATTGATGAAGAGAGAGGGCTTAGTCAATATGATCAGAAATAACATCAAGAAGAGCGCAGTCTTGAGATTAATGAGAGCAATATAGAAAAAAGAGAAAAGCGATAGAGTAAAGTGGTGCTAAACAAAAGCCCATAAAAGAGTAGTTTGTGGAATCAAACCATTTTTCGCAACAAATAGGTGAATTCTTACAAATATAAATGCCCAGGTCAAGCATGTGGCTATATGAGTTTTTACGAATTAATGGAAGATAACCATCAACACTAAGATCACAAGATAAGACAACTGAATTTAATTTAGTCTCACAAAGAGCAAGTAGGTTTGACCTCTTAAGTCTTTGCCTTCGACAAGGCAGCAGCCGAATGCATTTAATGTCTTTTTTTTTTTTTTTTTTTGTATGTATTTAGGTGCTCCCAGAAGTCCTTACGGTCTTATCATAGAGCACCGCGGGAGAGCATTTAACAGGAAGTTCACGCCTCCTTCCGTACCAATTTCCGTACCAATTGTTCGGCTAGAGCTGGCGTCGAACCTCGGACCTCTGGGTTCTGAGCCAGAAAACTAACCACTGCGCCACGGCTACATATTTAATCTAATATTTAATTTAACAATAAATATCTGCCCTAGATAAGTATTTTTTTCGAGACAGCATCTCTAACCTTTACTCAACCAAGAACCTCAGAACAGTGGTAATTTGTGTTGGAGTTGGCATCTCCTAACCTTTGTCTAAAAAGGCGTATCCTATAGGGCAGCAGGACATGAAGCAGATTGTACTGGTTTACATGTTACTGGGTTACAAATTACTCATCCTGTTGATACACATATATATGTGTTTGATGTAATACAGAACTCTTTTGATGAAATAAAATGCATGTATTTACATTATTTTTGTTTACAAGCTTTGAAATAAGTTGAATTTTTACTTTATGTTTTTAAATTACAGCCGCTATACTCAATAACATTGTAAGAAAATCTATAGTTTTATTTAAAACATTTGTTGAATGGAAGCAGAAATATAAAAATTAAAAAAAAAAGATAATGCTGAAAAAAAACTAGTTAATATATAATTAAAATTTAAAATATACTGAAAGTAAACAAGTGAATATATAGTTAAAGCAAAAAAAATTACTGAACGAAAGCATGTAAACATATAGTTAAAATAGAAAAATATACTAAATCGTGGAACTTTATAGAAAAAAGTAACTAAAAATGGAAAATGAAAAATATAAGTTATTTTCTGCCATAATTGGTTCCTTGCATATGTAAAAATTGTTTGCCCATACCCTTGTTTCTCAATAGTTTTGTATAATGTAGCCCTGTCTCTGTAACTTTTATCAGTTTCAGTATGATTACTGACATGTATATCTTGTATTAATTTTTAAAAGTTTGTTGTTTGTTTTAATTTTGTTTTTGTGTATTATATTAAATATTTTTTTTTTTTTAATTCTTTTATTATTGCACTCTACAGGTGGTTTATTTGATCAATTCAAAATAGTTTTACCTAATGTGATATTCACAATTTATTTGGCAATATCTACTTTAGCCATTTTTATTTATCTTCCATCTTCGTGTTCAAACAGGTAATCAAGTTTTAGCTTCTGTTATCATCCAATTAAATATTATTAAATAAATGTATGTATGTAGTTAAGAGGGATAAAACAGATTTTAATGTTGTAATTACTTTTGGTCACAAAATTTACTTAAAGGAGTAATATAGGGATAAGTATCGGGATAATAATATAGAGGTAAACAGATTTTATCTGTTGATTTGCACCTTCTTTTTTATCTATTAGGCTGATGAAAATGTATTTTTAATGCCTATTTTCCGGAATAGAATGTTGAATGCTCGATCTTCTTGACTTTGTGCATGGGTTTTATTTTTGCCTTTGTTTTTATGACTATGCAACCTCGAGACAATTATAGTTAAACAATATGAGTAATTATATCACAAAATAGCAGGCAATGCGTAAAATATTTATTATATATAGTAAATAAGAAACACCTAGGAGCTCGGTAGTTGCATATGTTTTACTATTTCTTCCTCTCATCTTAGAGAGAGAGGGAGAGAAAGAAAGTGTTTCAAAGCAGCATGTTAAAAAAAGTAAAAAAATACACAATAAATAATAGTAACTAGTTTATATATATATATATATATATATATATATATATATATATATATATATATATATATATATATATATATATATAAAGAGAGAGAGATAGAGAGAGAGAGAGAAAGAGAGACAACCAAATAATGTTCTTATATTAAAATAAATAAGTTAACTTAAAAAAAAAATACAAAAAAGTTTTATATTTAAAAATACTTATTTAAATAATTTAATTTGAAGCATTCTTTCATTGTTATGTATCTTTTAGTAAGTAGTATGAAGACTATCAAGCTTCGTTTTAGCTTTTTGAATACAATCAACATTCGGAACATTTCAGTCACAGGATAAGGAAATTGACCTAAAAACGGAACAAAATTGTTATTGAATACACTTAAAACACATTAATTTGTTATGTACTCTATATATTTGCTTGAAAACTCAAAATGTGACTTAACAGATAACAAATAAGAAACTTACTTTGAGAGGTTGTTTATCTTTTGTGAATATTTCAAGATTTATTGTTGCAAGTTTGGTTAACTAAAAATTTATGATCACAGTAAGATAAATTATTTTTTTTATTTAAAAACTGAATCTTTAGCATTTAGTGAATAACTATATGTAGCCAGTCTAAGTAATAAAACAACCCAATAATCATTTTAAATTAAAGTCATCTAATCTATCAACACAAACTAAAAACTAGGGTTATTTACAAATATAACATTTGTGAAACTTTCATTCTAATACTTAAAACAAAAACTTAAAAATACTTAAAAAAAAATCAAAAAATACTAAAGTACCGTATTTTCTGATTAAAATGATCACTTTATTCTTTTGCCAAGAATGTTGTTGTTGGTGATTTTAATGCCTATCACACTAAATAGCTTGGCTCTAATGTCAAATACTCTGCAGACGTTCTACAACATTTGTATTTTTTAATCTCTAACACAAATAGTTAACTTTTAAATTCGCTGTCCACACAGTCTAAAAAAAAACCTTTTTTACTCAATTTATGTCTTGTTTCTGACCCTAGTCAGTCAGTTTCTATCAGTTACATCAGTTACGCTGATGTTTTTAAATTTATTTTGCACATTTATGCTAATTTGCACTTTATCAGTTTGCACTTATTTGAGGTTTTGCTGCTGCTTCGCACTTATACATGTACACATTTGTACAAATGTTGGAACATTTATTTGGCGCATTTATACCAGTTTGCATTTATGCCAATTTGCACATGTGCCAGTGTTTGCAGCAGCTTCACACATATGCCTATTCGAACTTCCCAGTAAGCAGAAAGACGTTTAAAAGACGTTTTAAAGATGTCTTTAAGGAGCTCTAAAAGGCGCACTTGTAGACGTCTAGATCATAAGGCTAAAAGACGTCTAAATGAAGACGTTTTTATGAAAACGCGTTTTAGACGTATGTTAGACGTTTTTTTCAAGATAATTTTAAGTACATGACGTAACATTTTCGCGTAGTATGTGGTATATATTCATTGTATTTATAACATCATATATTGTTATAATTTCGTATATACAAAATAGGAACCAGCAATCAAAATAATGTTGCTGTAATCACCACCAACGGTTGATGCATCAAAGATGAAAATAATAAATAACATTAACAAATATATATCAAAACAGTATTTTAAACATTTATAACTTACCTTTAGTTACAATAAAATCTACCATGCGTATTTCTAGCTAATTTTTGAGCTCATACTTGACTTATTATATGGCTTGTGGGTGTATAAAAACTAAAAGTACTGATATTTAACTTATATATTATTCTTGCCATTTTCACTTATTATCATGATCAGTCAACTTTCTATTAAAAAAGCAAAATAATTATTAATAAAAAAAAGATATATTATATTATAGCAATTATTTTAGTGATTCCTGTGACAACAATTTTAGCAAGTGTGTAAAAAAGTAATTTAAATTAAAGTAATTTACACTTAAAACTTGAACAAATTATTGAAAATAATAAAAACTATGTTTTTACTTTGAATTACGACATCTACTTAACGCGTAATGACAAAGCCGTCAAAAAGAAGTCATAATGACATATTTATAAACAGGTCTCAGAAAAGACGTCTTTTAGCTTTAATCTAGACGTCTTTCAATGCGTATTTTAGACTATTTATTACGCGTCTTTTAAACGTATTTTTAAACTTTAAAAAGACGCATTTTAAACGTCATGTTAAAATTGCATTCATTAAAGACGTCTAGAAGATGTCTTAAAAAAAGATATCTTCTAGACTTTTTTTTAACGCTTAAATAGACGCCTTTTAAACGTCATTTTAAAAACGCCTTTATAAAAGACGTCAAGGAGATGTCTTAAAAATTGACGTCTTCTAGACGTCTTTTTATCTTTAAAAAAGACGCCTTTTAAAGGTCATTTTTAAAACGCATTCATAAAAGACGTCTAAAAGATGTCTTTAAAACGTCTATAAAAGTGCGTCTTTACCTAGACTAGTTTTAGACGTCTATAAGTGTCTAAAATGCGTCTTGTGCTTACTGGGTTATGACAGTTTTCATTTCAATGTTTGCAAATTCTTTTGACGGACTTATGCAAGGTCGCAATTATGCTGATTCGCACTTGTTCTAGTTTTTGCAACTGACACGCTCTTATGCTAGTTTACACTTATGCTAGTATTTGTAAATTCTTGTGGCGCATTCATGCTATTTCACACATAGGCCAGTTTGCACTCATGCTAGTTTTACAATGCTTTGCATTTATGCCATTTGCACTAATCAAGCTGGTGCTTACTCAGCCTCCCAAGTTTTTCCTCTCATTTTTTTGGTGCAATTTCTAATTGTAACCATTACTTCCATATCTATGACCAAAACAGTTCTCTAAATATGAAATTAGTTTACTATTGCTAAAAATGTTAGCTATTGCTAAAAAACATTGTAAAAAATTTTTTTCTTAAGCCAAAATCTGCTAATCTCAGGTCACGATTTATCATATTTCATGTCAAAAATTAGGCTCTAGTGACTTTTAAAGAATTTTCAGGAGTGTCTATATTAGAGGCTAAACTGTTCCACCTTTTTTGCATTGTTTAGGTTTTGTTACCTCATCTAAGACAAAGCTGAATTGTTTCTAAAGAAATTTTTATCAACCTCATCTCTTGATTTTACAAATCACAACCTACCTGATATAGCCAACAAACAGGTTGAATAAACGCTTGATATTTATATTACTACAGCTTCTGTCCCTTGAATGTTTTTCTGCTTTAATATTTTCTATAATTTGTGGTCCCAACATTATACCTGTCATATATTTAAAGAAATGCTTTCCAGAGCTGTGATCTATATTTTTAAAACTATTTAACAAGTGCATATCAGAATCTGGTTTTCCAGTCTGCTGGAAAACAGTATCTATTATTCCATTTTTCAAAAATTCTGGAGAGCGATCTGA
>NC_061169.1:23568604-23601104 GCF_022113875.1 Hydra vulgaris | reverse complement strand
ATGCAAAGTGTAAATTATAATTTAATGATATTTTTTTTATATTCATTATTTTGTTAATTTATTCTTAATTTTCTTTTCAACTCTTTTTCTAAAAAAGTTTTCTAAAGTTCATTTTTTTTTGTTGTCAAGTTAAAACATTATTTTATTATTCAATTATCATTCTATATTTTATCGTTTTAAATATATCTTTTAAAACATGTTAGCCAGCCGTGAGTGATAACACAAAGAGGTAGAGCACTAGTTTCAAAATTGAGAGGTCTGTGATTAAATGCCAGCTCCGGCTATTTATGCGATGTTGTAAAGGATAAATGTGTGCTTTCAATTTAAAAATTTCAACTGAGTTCTATAACAAAACTGTAAGGGCTTTTTAGAGCAATTTAATAACTAGATTTAACAATTTAGAAAATCTAATCAAACTTTACTAATACTCTAACACATATCTCACTTAAGCCAAAAAATTATTCCTGACATTGATACCAATTTAAAAAGTTTTTAATTTTTTTATTTTTCACACAGCCAAGTCGGTACAAGAATTCTGAAGTGAAAAGCTTGGTTTTTGAAATGGAAATACCATCATTACCAACTGATTTGAAGCTTATTGAACAATTATGGAAACACATCGAGCGTCAAAAGTTAACCCTTAAGCTTAAGAATCATATTTACTTTTTCAGTTAAATCAAGAATTTATGGGATTTCTAATAATGTTTGCATTAATTTAGTTAACTGTTTGCCTCGTAGAAATAAAAATCCTTTTCAAATACATTAATTGTTGATAAAGTTTTGCTGAAAAAATTGTACTTTCAAAAATATTAACGCTCCTGCCGAATTTTTATACTCATCAAAATCAAAATCATTTTAAACTCATCAAAATACATATAAAAATTATTCAATTTTTGTTCAACGCAATAAATATATCAGGGTTTCATTAAATTGAATAGAATCCTGTTATAGGTAGGTTATAGTTTCTTTTTGTTTTAAAAACGATTTTTATTTGTTTATAAAAAAAAAACTTGCTGGCTATATTTTCAAGCAAGTAGATAATTTAAAAAAAAAAAAGTAGACAGTCAAAAAAAAAAAAAAAAAAAAATTATTGAATAAATGCAAATTTATTATTTATCTATAAGATAAAAAGGTATCAGTAACAAAAAAAGCAGTACTTTTATTTCTTTTTTATGAATATAAAATGTAAAACTTTATGTAAAAGAAAAGATGTGATTACAGGAACGTATTAAACCCGTATATTCATAAACAACGTTACTAATAAAGCAATAACACAAAAGAATCGAGATATGTAAATAAAACAGGTAAATTATTTCTAGTTTTTTTTCCAATTTAAAGCATAATATAAAATTTGTCTGTTTTTAACAAAGTTGTAGAAAAAAAATGTTTTTAATTAGGATCATAGATTTTATTAAGTCATTTTTAGTTTGTCCCATATCTGAACACAACAGAATTACTTTTGCATTTTTTATTGTGTTGTTACGCTTTGTTATTAATGGAAATTATGAATTTTGACTGGCATTAATCTGATGCATTAGTTTTTAATTTTGAACGCAATAAATAAAAAAATAAAAAACTAGTATTTTTTCAGTCTTAACTAAGAAAACCCTTTTACAAAAAAAATTTAAAAAACACAAAAAGTTAGTTCTGAAAATGTTCAAATAACTTCCATTATTTTAATTTTGTTTAATAAGCTCGTAGACTTAAATTATTAAAAACATCAACAATAGCCTGAAATAGCCTGACTCGCAGTGGAGTGCTGCTACAGGGTTGCCACCGTTATTTAAGAACAAAATTCCCTGATTTTCCCTGATTTTTTTGCTAAAATTTTGCTTTTTTCTCCCTGATTTACCCTGATTATTTGCGAAAATTTTGCTTTTTTATCTTTGATTGTTCTTGATTTTTTTTCTTATATTTTGCTTATTTGCCCCTGATATTTCCAGTATTCAAACACCCACACTTAACCTTAAAACTTCTCCATTAACCCCAGATTTTTACCTTCAAAAAAACAGATGCTATAATCCCCCAATGAGTAATAAACCAATTAATTTTGTTTAAAAATTCAAATAGCTAATTAAATACTTCAATCAACACATGAAATTATTTATAGTAGAATTCCGTTAACTTGAACTCTGAAGGGATATATATATATATATATATATATATATATATATATATATATATATATATATATATATATATATATAATATAAAACGGGTTCAACAAGCATTAAAAATCCATCAGACTTATCTAGGGTACAAGATAATGAGATTCAAAAAAAAAGTAACAATTAAGATTGAAAATGTTTTTAATAACAAGCAATGTATTAAAAATTCAAGAGTAAATACAAACAAGTTATAATAACTATTTAAAAAAGACTAACAAAAACAAAAAAAATTAAACTAAATAAGTAATACTGTTAAATACTGAAATGTTTGAAACAAAGGTTAAACAATTTTATGTTAGAAAAAAGAAATTATATGTAATTGACTTCTTTTTTTTTCTTATATAATATAACTAAAGCCTCCTCAAGCATCTTAATTTCTTTTTCGTGTTCCTCACTTTTTCGCTTACGATCATTGCCTTTTGTAAGTAGAAGTTTCATTTGAGACATATCCTGCTGTTTGCCAGCTTCCTTGGTGAATGTAATAAATTCCTCATTGTATGTTTACACACTTCGTTCAATACTTTTTGCTTTTCCTTAAGTTCAAATATTTCCTGATCTAAAAGCATTATCACGCTATTTTCTTTTTCTTTTGCTTGGAGTTTTCTATTTTCCTCCAAATAATTTTTATATTGTAACGAGGCACTACGAATAGCCTTAATCATTTCATTGTTTATTTCTATTTCATGAGCCTTTAATTTGTTTGACACCATAAAATCCTTGATAGTGCGACGAGATATAAGTGACTTTTCTTTCATATTTTCACTGAGCATATTACTGTTAATACTGAAACCTCTCTCAATTGATGCTTGCCCATGACATAACGTAAAAATATATATCAAAACTTTTGACAAAGTCTTGTAATCTACACCAACTTTAATGGTTTCAAAATAAAATTTGTCTAAACGATTTCCAGAGTGAAAATTTTTAAATGCGGGTAAAAGAGTAGATTGAACTTTCCTCTAACAACTTTGAAAATTGTATGAAAGCTTGATCACATTCATTTGAAGTAATATGTGAACAAGAAAGAATAAGATGTAGTACAGATTTCATCTGATGAAGAAGATCAGCTTTTTTTTTAGAAAGAATTGACACTGGACTGATGCAACCAGTTGCTTCCAGAAAAGAAAATCGATTCAAACTTCTTTCAAATATTTTTTCCAGGATTCTAATGATAATGAGACGGCAATCTTTCATGAATCTGTTGATGACATCATGAGATAACGCATCCTTTTTCCTCAATTCCATAATGTCACGTTCAGCAGCAAACCCAATTGTCATTAATTTTAATGGCAGAAAGTTTTCCTTTTCAGTAAAATCAAATTTTTGAAGTTGCCTGCCATTCACGATGCTGCTAAGGACATCTTGTTTTATAATTAAACCCATTAAGTTTTTAACAGTTAAGAACAAATCTTCAAAAAGAAAGGAAATCATTGGGGAATCGGTTTGATATCTCAATAAGATTTTCTGTAACAAACTTGCAATGTAACTAAAAAACTTCAATTTAGTTAAAGTTAACTCATCTTTTGTTCCTCCTAACACAGTGTCATAGCTCTTGGATTTTGGTTGCTTACTTTTAGGAAGAGTCTCCCAATACTTGGTTATTTTTTTAACATTCTCCCAAATTAAACAAAGTCTATTTGCAACTTTTTGGTCTTCAACCCAGCGTGTTGAGCAAAATGCATAAGGAAAACTCTCACATTCAGTAACAGTTAGAAAATCAGCTCTTCTAGCCGGAGAATCATGAAAAAGGTTGTGTGATGCTTTCATTAACTTCCCCATATTCCATTCAACAGATTGAAAACCCGATTTGAAAGCCCCATGTATTACATGAAGATTACAACTACCAACGTTAATAAGTTTAGGAAGCTCTTGTTGATCACGCTGCTTTTCAAGAAGATTAAGAAGGGACCAATTCACATTTGGACCATCCATACTTAGTTGAGTCAGATTTATGCTATTATTCATTGACAAAGATTTAGTAATACTTTCAAGCAAATTTTTTGCTGCGGGGTGACCTAAAAATTTAGAGTCAAAGTATCTGGATTCAACATGATTTAGATCGCTGTTCCAAAACCGAATATTTAGATCCATTTGACAATTTTGGAAAGAATCGTTAAGGCTTTCATCAAATGAAACAGTATAATAAGGAGATTTTTTTATATTTTCAGTTAAAAGTCTGTGAAAATAAGGTCCAAGACCAAAATTAATTATATAACCAAGTTTTGTTCTACCCATTTCATAAGATTTAGCAGTATTGCTGTCAGGGAACATTTTCTGATAAAGTAGGCCATTTTCATTACATGAGTTCAATGAGAAATTATTCTGTACTGCATTTAAAACAGAATAGATTTCTGCACAACATTTATCATATTGATCTACTGTAAGAATTGCTTGCTTTTTAGATGTAGACGGTGCAGGCATGAAGAAGCAAGATACTGGCTTTGGCTTCTGTGCATGTTTTTTGCCATCCATGTGACTTATCACAGCTCTTCTTCCCATATTTGACAAATTAAACTCAACTTGGCATATTTTGCACTTGGCTGACTTTTTATCGCTGCCTATTACCAGCCATTTTTCAAACAAAGGATCACTTAACCATTCTTCTTTGAAATATGTTGTCATTTTAAATGTTAAAAATTTGTACTATTCTAAAAAAAGAGCAAATGAATACACAATGTGATTAATTTTCTTTAAAAATATTTAACATTAACCCTGGTACCCTGGGAAAGGAAAATTTTTATTAGAAATTATTTCAAAACATTAAAGAAAAATTAAAAAGTTCCCTGATTTTCCCTGATTTTTTTCTAAATCAATCATTTCTCCCTGATTTTCCCTGATTGTATTTAAATTTCCCTGAATTTCCCTGATTTCCCTGATTTGGTGGCAACCCTGTGCTAGATCGACTGAGGGTTTGGTATGGGTCAGCAACCTTTTCATTCATTATTCTTCGTTTTCCATCATTGTTTTTTCAAAACGCTCACTTAATTTAGACTAGCAAAAACAGTGAGCAATTGCGCATATAAATATGCTATAGTATGTATGTAAATATATATATATATATATATATATATATATATATATATATATATATATAAATACATATATATATATATTATATATATATATATATATATATATATATATATATATATATATAT
Source organism: Hydra vulgaris (assembly GCF_022113875.1). Classification (NCBI taxonomy): domain Eukaryota; kingdom Metazoa; phylum Cnidaria; class Hydrozoa; order Anthoathecata; family Hydridae; genus Hydra; species Hydra vulgaris. The sequence continues at coordinate 23,595,778 of NC_061169.1, read as the reverse complement.
ATATATATATATATATATATGTATATATATAGTATATATATATATATATACATATATATATATATATATATACATATATATATATATATATATATATATATATATATATATATATATATATATATACATATATAATATATATATATATATATATATATATATATATATATATATGTATATATATATATATATATATATATATATATATATATATATATATATATATATACATATATATATATATATATATATATATATATATATATATATATATATATATATGTATATATATATATATATATATATATATATATATATATATATATATATATATATATATATATTATATATATATATATATATATATATGTAGGGGTATATTATATATACGTATATAATTGACATATAAATTATTGTTAAATGTGTATATGTATTTATGTTAGTATATGTGTATGTAATTATGCGTTTATGTAGGTATGATTATGTTCGTGTGTATGATTGTGGATGGTATATATGAATCTACATATATGTGTGTGTATATTATGTTTGTATACAATTCATGTATACATATCAATATTAAATACAGGGGGATATAAGTATATGTGCTTATATGTATATGTGTTTATATTATATTATGTTTTTTATTTGTGAACCTCAGTGTGTATGTGTGTTTGTATGTGTGTATATGTTTGTGTATGTATGTGACTAATACTAAATTACAATTTTTTTTTTTATGAATATTGTAATTATTTTTATTTCTGTCATTTTATTTTTATTATTACCATTTTACTTTTATAATTTTATTATTATTCCTGTTATAACTACAATTTTTGTTATTATCATTATTATTATTTTTACTCCTTCATCTTTTAATGTTCGTCTTGTTACTTCTGTGGACGAATAATATTACTGTTACCATTAACAATATATTTATTAGCTTTTATTTGCAATGCTTTTTACTTGAGATTAGTACATGCACTATTTGTAAACTTCCATGAATGTGACAACTTTTTCAGAATATATGAACTGACTAATCGATTAAGCTAATCATTGGGTAATTAGTTTTTTGGATGAAATGAAACAGATCTTTGTACAGATAATTTATAACAAAATTTAAAAATAACTTTTGTCAAAGTTATGATTCACAAATTTTATTACAGAAAAAGAAAAAAAATTTTTTGGGTTCAAAAATAAATTACCACATAAAACCTATATATATATGAGGTAATTTTATTTTTTTGTGTAAAAAAACAACCAAATACTAACAACAGATTTTTTTTTTTCATTGTTATTGCTTTTTTTTTTGTTTTTTTGTTTTTTTCATTTGTTTGTATTTATTTATATAAATTTTTGAAAGAAATAAAGATGAAGAAAAAAAATGGATATTTCAAAATGTTATTATTGGATCTAGGCATTTATATATTGGATCATTGGATGTGGGTGTATTTACTCATTTGTCCCGGCTCTAGTCTTAATAACAAACAAGTAACAACAATTTTTTCTTTAAGTATATATAAATTATATACTTTTGGGTGCCAAACAAGCGGTATATAATCAATATGGGATGTAAAAGCATTAAATAAACGTAGAGTGGGGTCATTTTCATAATTTTGGTAAAGAAAATATGCTAATATAGTTTTTATCATTATTTTAATGTTTAGGAAATCAAAATGCTGCAGTTTTGTTTAACTTTGCTTTTAATACAAAGTTCAATTAAAAAAGTATTGTAAATAATTTTATAAAATTGATCTGCAAGCACATATAGTAAATAAAATTTGCGAATTATCCAATTTTTATAAAATTCAGATGGGTCGCGCAAATAGATAAAAAAAATAAATAAATAAAAAAAGATGTTGTTTGGCGCCCAAGGTTACTTAATAAATATTTGTCTGTTTATAAAATAATATTTTTTTAGTGGAATTCGTTGGTTCTCTTTGGTGACATGTCTAGGAGCTATTAACATTTTTATTAGTGGTTGCTTTATTACAGTAAATATATTTGTTTCAAACTCTGTACTACCAGAATTGCAAGGAACTTTTACTGGACTAGCAATGAGTGTGTCATGTATTGGAAGGTTAAAAATCTTTTGTTCAAGTTCATTTTTTCACTTATTCTTAATTATTAATTGATAAGCAATAACTTATTAACAATGCAATTACAAAATATTTTTTGTAATTGCATTGTTAATAAGTTAATTGCATTGTTGATATGACTTATCATCACCATATATTAAAATATATGGCTGATGAGTGCTGAAAACGGCATGAAACTTTAAGTACCGTAAAAAAGTTGTTTTTTCTCATCTAACCTTTTATTTATTTATATATATATATATATAAATATATATATATATATATATATATATATATATATATATATATATATATAAATATATATATATATATATATATATATGTATATATATATAAATGTATATATATATATACATATTTATATATATATATATATATATATATATATATATATATATATATATATATATATATATATATATATGTGTATATATATATATATGTATATATATATATATATATATATATATATATATATATATATATATATATATATATATATATATATATATATATAAATATATATATATATATATATATATATGTATATATATATAAATGTATATATATATACATATTTATATATATATATATATATATATATATATATATATATATATATATATATATATATATGTGTATATATATATATATATGTATATATATATATATATATATATATATATATATATATATATATATATATATATATATGTATATATATATATATATATATATATATATATATATATATATATATATATATATATATATATATTTATATATATATATATATATATATATATATATATATATATATATATATATATATATATATATATATATATATATATATATATATATATATGTATTTATATATATGCACTCTTGTTTGGTATACTTTAATTTTACCATTGCTACGTCTACTTTATTTTTTTTTTAATGAAAAAAGTTATTATAAAGACCGGGAAAATTAAAAAAGTTTTTTTTGTTGTTTGAAAGACTGTCTCTCTTATCTAAATCCTCAGTCGATAGATTGGCATTTCCTCGCAGCAGCTGGCTATAATTTTTTAGTTGGGTTTTGTAACATTTATTTTTTGTACTTTAGTTTTACAATATAAGTATTCTAATAATATACTTTTTTAAAAACCGGAACATAACTTTAAAAACGCTTTCTTTAAGAGGAGCACCAAAATGATTTAATTTTTAAGATAAGAGCCAACATAAAAATAAAAAATAGAGTAAAAATAAAGTTTTGATGTTATAAAAAAATGTGTATTACTACTTTTTTTTATATCTTTATTTAAATATTTTATTTCTATTGTGTTTTCCAATCAAACTAGGCTTTTTTTTTTTAGGTTCTGTAATTTTTTCCTACAAATATGTAACGCTTTTCATAGCCATATCAATTTCTAATGCCTTTGTGGCTATTCCAACAATTCTTTTTATATTTTCTTTATAACTAGGATATTTTGGTATACTTAATGGAGTGTCATCGGCTTTTAAATTATTTTCATTGAAAAGGCATTCAATTGTAACCAAGTCAACAAGTTCTTTTGGTCAGCATTACTTTAGAAATATATAAACGTAAAACACCATTTGCTTTTGTGAGCCGCCAAGCATGATAATTGTTTCCTGGAGAACAGTTAAATATTTTATTTGAAACCTTTCCTGATTTAATAATTAAACAGATACTGTATAAATATTTTTGATCTGAGCTTAATGTACTGAGTATGTTAATAGCAAGTATATAAAAAGAACTTTTTATTTTTTGAATGGAAAACACTACTAAATTAGTTAAGTCTTTGGTTATTTTTTTACCAATATCTCTTTAAAAAGATGCTGAGACACAAGTTTTTTCCATCCATTAACTCCATCCATGATAAAAGGAAAGTTCATTTAAAAAGAGTTGAAAAATGAGTCACTGGATTGGTCTATCATGTTGTGTTTTTATTAGTTTTATCACTCCTCTAAACTTACCAAAGTTTACTACAGTTGCATCACATAAGATAGCATTTAAAGAACCCGCACAGCCATTTTAAAATATTATATTAATAATATCATCAGCAATGCAGCAAGAAGTTTCATTATAAGATTTTAAATAACCTATATAGCTGCTAGTTGGTTCTCTAACTATCATAATATGTTCTTCTTTAACTGTTTCTGCACCTGTTATTGTATTGCCCTTTTCCTTTATCAAAACTAATGCATTGTAGTTTCAAATTTTCACATTATCTCCCAATCACATTTTATTCTCCAATACAAAGTCTTTTTCGTTCTACCTTTTTTCTATCAAGCATATTTGATTGATTTAGTATCCCCGTGTATTTTAGAACAGCATTTACAATTGCAGCAGTTGCGTTGCAACTGAAACAATTAAAATCCTCCACAACAGCCAGTTCATTGTAAAAAATCCAATTTTAATTACATTTGTGTTAAAAATTATCAGATTTATGAAGTTTTCATTTTCATTATTAGATACATCTAATTTGATATTTTCTTCAGATTTATACAAATCATCATCAGCAATAAGATCCATCTATTTATCTTCATTTTTATGTGTATTAAACTGCTATGAAATTGTTATAAACTTATTTTTTTGTGTTTCAGTTTTTTTTTAAAGTAGATGTGTTAGTATGATCAAGTAATCCAAGTTAATTTTTTGAGCAGCTTTTGTCCAACAAACGCATCCCATTCTTTAATTAGCACTTTAAAAGTACATATGTATCTCTCTTTTTCTACTCCTATAGAAACATTTGCGCAAACATATATCTAACATTTTGTCAAAGCTTTCAACTTGGCATAAAAGTTATCATTTCTTGTAAGTCAAGAATTTTTTTTTAAATTGGATGCTTTTTCCTTTAATGTACGAACTTTTGAGAAAATTCCTTCTCTTTCGATTTATTGGAAAACTCAATTTACCACATATAATTTCAATTTCTAAAAGTTTATACTTGATCCTTCATCCTTTAGCACCTTCATTTCCGCACACATAAGAGCAATATTTTACTACATCTCTTTTTGTAGATATCATTGCTGTTTGAAGTTTAGCACCTTGACTCGCGTTATATGACTTGCATTTTACTAATTATATGCTACTTTTAATTAGTAAGGAATAAAATAATTTCATTTATTCTAAAAAATATATTACAAATATGAGGTTAAATTTAATAAAAGTTTATTAAAACTTACTGCAACTTGTACTAATTGTTCAAAAATATCAAAAATTTTATTGTAGCAAAGTAGTATTGATTAAAATTATAACAATTGTACAACATATAACTAAAAGCTTATAAAATAGTGTTAAATGAATTGAATATAATTGTAAAAAAATTTAAATAAAAAGTTAAAAAAGTTTTATTTTATGCAAAAACTGTGGTGTATGGTGTTAACCCTAGGGATGAGTGTAAACCTTTTTTAGTATATATTTTATTTAGTTTATTATACCTAGGGCTTCCAATACCTGACCAAAAACTAAATACCGGTTTTTTGGTATTAGATTTAGTGAAAACTGATATACCGGTATTAATACTGGTATTTACAAATACTCAAATAAACATTATTTAAAACGGCTAAGAAAAAACAAACGGATCCAAAAATTTATTGTTTAAGTTAAAATAATGTATAAAGTTAATTAGTTTGAAAAAAACAAACAAACGAAATAGCACACAAAACATTAATTGCTGTAACAGGCCCGCAAAAAACATATACTATATAAAGTTTTGTAATTTAAGAATGATCGAATCTTCGTAAATAACATTCCTGATGAAGTGAAAGCCCGATAGATTCTGCGCTAGTTGAGATAATAGTTAAAATGAAATCGTATACCAACGTTAAGTTGGTACCAAATGTACCGTCTTTCTCAAATATAGAAAATTCTTTTCGTATCATGTTTTGCAGCATAAATGCCATGGTAGTATCAGCTGATAGAAGATTAGCATCTCACCGAAATAAAACCTTTACAGCCAATTTCACTGGTAGCAACATAAAAACTGTTGATAATATCAATTCTAATTCAGACTCCGTAAAGTTATTAGCTGAATTTAGATCAATCAGGGCTTCTTGAATGGAATTTTTAAATTTATAAAAACACTCTAGTTAAAAATAAAAGCTGTTTCATCTGGTCTTTTTAAAGTTATACTTTAGTAATTCAGGTTTTCTCCCGAAAAGAAAAATTTATTGAAAAGTGACAAATACATACATGTGCCAATAATGCATAAAAATCAACACAAGTAAACAAAGGCATACTGAAGGTAATTGCATATACATACATATATATATATATATATATATATATATATATATATATATATATATATATATATATATATATATATATATATATATATATATATATATGTATATATATATATATATATGTATATGTATATGTATATATATATATATTTATATATATATATATATATATATATATATATATATATACATATATATATTTATATATATAAATATATATATATATATATATATATATATTTATATATATATGTATATATATATTTATAAATAAATATATATATATATACATATATATTTATAAATAAATATATATATATATATATATATATATATATATATATATATATATTTATATACATATATAAATATATTGGTAACTAATTGTAACCAAGTTATACAATTTTTTTAAATGTTTTTTTTTTGTTATTATTGGTTTTGGTCACAAACACTGATGTTTGTTAAAAATAAGTATTTAATCACAAATTGATCTAGTTTAGCATTTCTGATAACTTTTTAAAAAAGTTCACTATTGTATAAAGACTTTAAAGTTAAATAATGAGCAAAACTTTAAAACTTTAAGGGAAAAGCAAAAGTCACTATTCTGATGAAATCTTGATCATACATTTTATTGCTATGGTAAAAAATATTAAAAATATTAAAAAAAAAAAAATATTAAAAATAAATTAAGTAAATACCTTCATTTACGCGTGTATTTAACAACATTAATATTCGTAACAGTGCTTGTGAACCAAATATATTTTGCATTTGATTATAATCAAATGCAAAATACATTTCATTTTATAAAACCTGTACTTGGGGATAAATCATATAAATTTGATATAGTATATATTATAGCTTATTTGTCATAAAAGTAAACTTAAATGTTTGCGCTTGTTTTGATTGGATAACGTTTTTTACTTTTTTTAATTTAATAGAAAACTTCTCCGATAGCAGCTTTAACAGAATGGTAGAGCAGGGTTATATTTTTGTCTTGACTGCCTTCCGATAACTAATTTTTTTCTTGCCGCTAATTTAACGGAGATATAAAAATACAAGTTTATTTTATTGCTAGCGTTAGAAACTGCCGCTTTACTTTTAACTAGCCGATAGCATGTCGCAGGCTTTAAAGGATGAATGTGAATACGGCTATAGGTTATTAAACATCGTAAACCTAATGCTTTGTGTAAATATGAAAAGTCTCTTTAAGTTTTTTGCGTGCTTTAGGGGTTGCATTGAAATCAGGCAGTTTAGAAACTGCCTGATTATAATACATTTTTTTTTATTTTCCTATTTTTAGTAAAGGTTGATTATTAAAGTAAAGTTTTACCGGTGGAAGCTATGTGTAAGTTTTAAGGGTTTTGGTATGAGCAGGTCGCTTTTAAATTTAAAGAATATATATATATATATATATATATATATATATATATATATATATATATATATATATATATATATATACATATATTTGGATTTAGAATTTAATTCCGATGTTTTTGTTTAATAAACATTCCTGGTTTGTATGTGTAAAAATTTTAACTTTTTTTTCTGTAGGCATAGTATGCATAGTATGTAGTATCCCAAAAAATATAGAAAGAATTTTAAAAGGTCACAGTAATGATGAAAAACTGCAGAAAATTGTAACTGTAACCAAAAAAACAATTATCTAATGAGTGAATGTTGTTTTAAGAATGTACCTATTAAACAATATATTAGCGTAACAGAGAGTAAATGGAAAAAACTTTTTGCCCATTATATGCAATCCTTTAATAATAAAAAGTAATCAAAAGACACTATGCTCTTAAAATATATATAGAAATTAAAAGATAAAAATATTTATGATTTTATAATGAATTGGTCTATTTTAAATATAACACCTGCATATAACATTATTTAAAAAAAAAGCATACTATGCCTACAAGAAAAATTTGAAGTTATACACATGCAAACTATGAATGTTTATTAAACAAAAAATCAGAATTAATTTCTAAATGCAGGCACGCAAACAAGTTTCTCCTAACAAATTTTAAGAATAAGTGAGCTCAAATAATAATTACATTAAATCCGCCTTTTAAAAAAACTGTTAAAAAAAAGCAGATCAGTTCTAAATAACTTTTTATATAATATTGTCAGCATACTATAAAAATGTGTAAAAATTTACAATAGTTATGACATTTGCGGCTTCCTGAATTTTAATAAAGGTTAAATGCTGGTATTGCTGGATACAATGTCCATAAAACATTTATTATGTATTAACTTCATTGACTACTATACTTAGTAAGCGAATTGTTTAAACATGAATATTTCTTTATTTTCCTAGTTTTAATAAAGGTTTTCTGGAAAAGTAAAGTCTTTCCCGTGAAACCTATATCTTAATTCTAAGGGTTTTTGTTTAATCATGCCATCTATAAATTAAAAGAAATCGTGAAAAAATTTACTTTACAGGAAAACCTTTAATTAAAGCAAGAAAACAAAGAAATATTCATGTTTTAACAAATTGCTTACTTAGCATAGTATTAGTCAATAAAATTAATACATATTAAATTTTGTATGACCATTATATCCAGCAACACGAGCATCATAATGTATTTATGAATTCCACAACATTACTAGGCAACAATTAAAAATAGTTTCCAAAACATAATCTTTTTGTTGCGTTTCAACTTAATTTTATGTTTTGTAAAAATTTGTCACGGTGGTGCAGTGGTCACAACGCTTGCTTTATAAGAAGGAGATCATAGTTTAAAACAGGATCTAGACATATTTTCGCGTCACGGTAAAGAAGGAGGTGTGAGCTTCCTAGTTAAATGTACTTCCGCGGTGCTCTGTGACAAGAACGTTAGGTCTTCCTGCACCGTAAAATAGAAAAAAAAAAAACTTTTTCACTTTTTAAAGGCCTATTTAATGTATCAACAGATTTTAAAAGTAGGTCATCAGATATTTTACTTACGCTTTTTATATAAATGAGTTTTATGGGCATGGATACAGTATGCTCTGCAACAACTATTTAGTCTGCAAAGAGTTTTACATTTTTTTTTCTTGAAGAAATACCATGGTGATAAGAAAATGGTTTTAAAAGATCATTTAATGAATTTAATGATACTAAAGTAGACGCACAAAACATTCTTAGAAAACCTTTTATTTATAATTACAATTAAAAAAGATTTTGTTAGTAAAAATTACGCACAAAAACACTTTAACATAATGTTCTAATTGAAAACTATTAAATTTTTATATTAAGTAACTAGTATTTTAATAATTAATAATATATAAATTGATATAAAAAATAATATAAAAACTAACTTAATAATTTAAAAAAATAACTAATAATTTAACAATTAATAAATAAATAGGTTAGAAAATTTACATTCCTTATTCAAAAAAAGAATAAAACTTTAATGGATTGAACAACCCCAAATTATTATTTAAAATCATGGAATAAAAATACTATAACAAAATTATGACTTCCAGGTTTCATTCAAAAAGCGTTCTTGTATGCTTTTAGCAGGTATTAAATGAAATTAAGCAGGTGAAAATGAAATTAAGAAGTTTTAAATACGTTTTTACGTAAACATTCTCCATTTTGAGAACATTTTGTAATAATTTTGAGGTGATCTTCTAGAAACACAAATTCGTCATTAATTTTTTTTTCTTAGGTACTTTGTTTCATCGTAGAGTCCTTTTCTCTTCTTCATTTCACCTTTTCTCTTATTCATTATTGGTTGAAATTTAAAAAAAAAAAGTTAAGAAAATTTTCAAAAAAAAAAAACTAAACCTTTTAGTTGTATTATTCAATCGAAGTTTCATTTTTAAAAATGGTAGATTTATGTGGGCTCTTTTTTTCATTCGAAAATATTAATTAGATTAACTAATGTTTAAGTTACAATAAAAATATTAGCTAAATTCGGCTTAAATTATATACGAAAACAATTTTTAATATAGTATTTACAAATAAAAACTAACATTACGAATATTTATGAACAAAAATGTCACTTTATCTGGTAAATTATTGCATGTTTATACCTTTCTTTTTTATTGTTCATTGTGATTTATTAAAGTTTTTACAGCTTAAAAACTCGAATAATACTTTTAAAAGATGTGTTTGACTGGTAACAAAAAAAAAAAAAAAACAAATACAAACACCTCACTGGTAGTCCGAGTTTTAAATACAGTTATATACCAGGAATAGGGAGTGGGCAATACTAAAATTGTTATTTAGTGATATAGCCGTTATAAACCTTTTATAATAGTTTATAGTATACTTTTACAAAATTCTCGTAATCGACGCTTGATCGAATTTTACCTTTAATACTTCAATGCGCATTGAACAAATTGACTTTTTACCTGACAGTTTACCTAAAATATTTAGTAATATACATAATAAAAAAAACCCTGTACATGTATATAGTTTTCTTAAAATAAAACAAGACCATAAAGTTGTTTACCTAAAAAGGCAAAAGTATTAATAAAATTTTATTTCCATTCAGACTTAAGTTATAAAAAACGCACGCCATCGTAAAAATTATTAATTATTGTGAAGCCGACATGTCAAAGAGACAGTATAAGTTGTCATGCGGCCAAGAAAATTATTTATCCATGTTATTCGCTTTTGAAATAATAAAAAAAAAACATTGTTATCTGCCACAAGAAACAATGATAGTTTCAGAAACGTGTTGTGAAATTAAACTATAAAATTATTATAGACCACACATCTAGACGCTTGTATTATTATTTAGATAAAGTTTTAAAACCTTAAACAAAAAAGAAAGAAGCAATTTAATGATGTTATCAAAAATGGAAATGTGATTGCTCACGGCAGCAAACATTTAAACAAAAATTGCAAAATAGTTCAGATAGTGACTCTAATATATAATAAAGTTCAATTGTGTCTCTATGGTTTTTATGGCATTTTGGTTGCCAGAAGATTATTTGAATAAATTTAGTACCCTCTTCTACAAGAAATTGTCGCCTAATACGAGTTCGTTTTGTACATGAAACTAAATACGCTATGTAAAAAATCAAAAAAAAAAAAAAAAAAAAAAGTATAGAAAAACTGAAATATTGAAAATCTTTGGTGGTATTGAACATATAAAGCATACCTTGGCATTTACAATGGTTTATGCAAAAGTATGCAATGCTGCAACCAACGCGGCATCTACTATAAGGTAATGTATATGTAAACAAACTTAAAAAGACTTTAATAATTTAATTGTAAATTATAAAGAAAATCAATATGCCCTATAACTTGATTTATTAACATTAAATGTAAAAAATAAAATTTTTAAATTTTTACTACATTTAGCATACCAAATCTTCATATAAAAAAGGAAGCAAGAACACAATATGATAAAATAATTGTGGTGGAAACAAATAAAAAATATTCTAAATATAGGTTTCAAGAATACTAATGGTGGCAATACATCAAGAATATTTTTCAGATCTCAGATCTTTAAACCTCATCCTGCATTAAAGGAGTTGACATTAGACTTATTGAAAATTGTTTTATCATTTTGGAAACCTATTCAAGTGAATATAAAATAGAGGTCATATATTTGAAAAGTCTCTAGAACTGACAGCAGAACTTTATGCTGAAAATTATCAATCTTGCCTAATGACTTCAACAATACGCAAGATATTGACACATGGGGGCACAATAAACAGTTTTTAGAAATCCCTATTCATGATCTACATAGAAATTTGGCACCCAAAGTTTTTTCTTAAAAAACAGAGGTTCTAAAAAGCAAATGTGCTCTATTACCCGGATTACTTGGTAATATGAGCACTTCATTTCAAGTCAGCAAAAAAAAAAAAAAAACAATAACTAAGTAAAAAAGTACCAACCTGATAATTAGAACATATTTTTGGAATAAAATGATTCGTTTTTAACAAAACTTATAATTAAAAATGATAAGCTTTGTTAAAAACGAAAATTTTAGTATTGTTAAAATATTAAAAATTTTTACTATGTTTTGTTTTTGATCAAAAAGCAATTAACTGCTCATTTAGGATTTTAAAGTAGGTAATTTTAATGAATAACACAGGGTATTTTGAGCATGCTCATTACACACAAAAATGAAACTTTTAAATAAAGTCATAACTAAAAATTTTTATGCATTGTTTTTCAAGCAAAAACCGAATGGATTTTTGGGTAACATACTAATTCCCGTTATCACCACATAAAACTGATTCAAAAAATACAAAGCAACTTTAATTTTACTGCTTGCATCTATTAGATTTTTTAAAGTTATTAAATTTTTAAGGTGCTCATATTATACCCCTATATACCCTGTTTTGTTATTTCATTTTGTTTAACAATTATAGTAAGGTTTATTTCACACTTATACTAAGTATACTTGAATATTTCCTTTTGTTTATATTGCTTGTATTAGCATCACTTTTTTTTACATACTTTTCTTTTAGAGCACTTAGTGCTTTAAATAAAGTTTTTTACTTTACATTGTTTTTAGTATTTTTTTAACCATCTTTTTGTGTATTTTGTTTACAAAAGTGTGTTTTCAGTAAAAAAAAAAAAAAAAAAAAAAAAAAACACCTGCCTATTTATTTTAAATATTATATTATGATTTCAAAATCTTTTTTATTGTTTATCTGATTGATAAAAGCCTAATAGTACTTTTGATTAACTTTTGACCTTAAATACTCTATGTGTGCATCGTTCCGACGTCAGCCCAACGTATGCGTGCTAGCTGGGATTTGACTGTAAATTAAATTATAAAAATATATTAAATATCAGTTTTATTGATCATAAAGCTTAAAAACCAGATTAAAAATAACATTTTTTTTCAATAAAGGTTTTTTAAATACTTGAAATTTAACAGTTTCTTTTGTTTTCAAAAATCAAGGTTGGGCTGCTGACGTTGTTTCGATGTCAAATGTAAGAACAAAAAAAAGCTCTTGTTGACAACGTCGTTATAATCTTAATAAGTTTAACGTTGGTTTAATGTTAAACAAATAACATTATTCCAACGTTGTTATATGGTTAACTTTTGAGACTTTAATTGATAAAGTTTTTTCGATGTTGTTTCAATTTTAGATTAACAAATGTTAGAAAAGCATCGTTCTGCCAATGTTGGAACATTATTGAAATGTAGTTATCTTGCGTTGCAATCGAAATCTAATTAAATTACAAAAATGGTTTGACATCTTTTTCCTACTGGGTCATCTCAATTTTAAAACAAATCATCATTTAGTTAGTTGTTTGCATTTTATAACGCTTTTTATATTTAACTTTTATTTTGAGATTATCCACGACGTATTTTTTTCAAAGTTGCTACTAATGTAATATTTGTTAATGTTCCAATACATCCTTTATTTGATGGTCAACTACAATTATCTCCACGCGACGTCATAAATGTCATAACTGGAAACAGTCAAAAATAAAGCAACTTTGACAATATGGAAAAAATATATAAATATCAGTGGCGAGGTTTTTCAACCAAAAGAATTACAAATAAAAAAGACTGCAAAGATTATTGTGTTTTAAAAAAAATTCCTGAAAATGTGACGAAAAATCTACTTAACGGATTTTGGGAAATGTCTGAAATGAATGATTGAAAAGCACACTTTATTAAAAGTACTGAACGATAAGACAAAAAAATAATTTTAGAAGCTGCAAAAACCAGATGTGATCTGCTCCCAATTTTGCATAATTGAAAAAACATATGAGGAGTAAATCCAAAAGTATAACAAATATATTGCTTCAAAGAAGATAAAAAGATTAAGAGAGATACAGATCAAAATTTGAACTTTTTCTACCACAACGTTTGTTTTGACCTACAAAATATATTGAGCCTACCAAAATGTAATGCGTCAAACTTCCTCTATAAAGAAAATTTAAACCCCATTAACTTAATATTTATATCTAGTAATCAAGATTAGACCTTTTTTGTTTCATAATTTTATAGGTTCTTAACGAATTTTTGGCTGCGATGTAACGCATGCGTTTAATAAAAAGCTGCTCAACACAATTAGCAAGAATGTAGCAAGCAAAATTTATTTGCAATATATGTAAATGCTTATATTGTTCATTTTTAATATAGAGGTTAAAACAAGTAAAACAAAAATAATTTGAAGACAGCTTTTTTAAATTCTAATATAAATATTATAAATCAAAATAAAATTTTTAGCATAATTAAGGGTTAACTTACAAACAGGGAGACGGTTGAAAACTTATTGGTATTGTCAACCTCGAACAAATCAGAACTCTAGCTAGTGTAAAGCTAAAAAACTTTAGTCACCTGATTCCGTGAAGTTAAATAGAAGGTTGTAAAAGTTCGTTAAAACATTTTTTATGAAAACTTATAAGCGCAACGGTTGTCGATGGCGTTATTTGACGCGTTCAAAAATGATTCCTTTTACAAAACATTTTATGAATTTGTTTTATCAAATCAAGTATTATTATTAACAAAGAGTTACTATTGCATAATTTTTAAAATAGTTTCTGTATATAATATTTTAAATTAGAATGTTTTTTGTGCCTTATACAATGTTTTATTGTTTGTGTGTAATTTTCAATTATTAAAAAAAAGGTTTTATAGAGATTGTTTAAAAAAACCTATTCCAAATTTATTTATATAAAAAGTACGTTTAGCAAAGAAATATTTTTATCAAAGCTAGCGTCTTTTTATACAAAATTAAAAAATTTTAAAGTTACTTTATTAAATTTAAATTATTTAGTTTACTATACTTTTGTTTACACAAATTTATGTTGCGCTCAAATTCAACTTTTTATGTAGAGCTAGTGGTCCCGTTTTGTTCGGCAACGCCTACTCTTGGTCGCTGTCAAATCTGAAATCGAAAAGCCTGCCTTTTCCGTTTAATCAATATTTTGCATTTCTACTCTTGGCTTCAGTTTGTTTAATAAACGCTTTGTTTACTCAGTTCTTGATTTCGCCGTCTTTGAATAACAAGAAGGTTTTTCCATTAAATAAAGAACTTGTGGTTCGTGGAAGTTATTACTTGTGTGAGAAAGCTCTTTTGCCAATAGAATAAAGCGACGTTTTATGAGTTCAATTTTGTAAGCTTATAGTGAAAAATATATTTTACAAATTTTTTATATTCTCAAAGTTGTTTTTATAAAGACGTTGCCATTGCGCATTTTCCGCAAAAGTTTAAAATTTAAACGAGTCAGTTTTAACGAGTTACATTACTATTTTTAGCTCTTTAAATTGTTTGGTAGAACATAATAAAATGCATATAATATTTTCAAATACGCAATGCAACTAAGACCTGGTACACGTTTTTCCAAACAAAAATATAAGTTTTTTCAATTACAACATATGTAAGTTTTTTTTTTATCAAAAAGTATAACATATATGGTATCTATGTAAAGATTATTTTAATTGCTATTATAATCTGGTAAAAGAAATGCGACTATAACAAACTGTCAAGTGTAGTTTTATTTAGAAAAGCTGTATTTTTCAACATAAAGTACCTTGGGGTTTGCTATAGATAAGTATGTGGTTTATAAAAGCACGTATTGGTGTTTGTTTTCAATGAATGTAACTTGACATTTATAATCAGACATTATTTGGAAAAGTTATCCACAAAAAACCACTGTTTTATGAAAATTGAAATTATTATTTTCAATACCACATCTAAATGAGTAAGTTTAACAATAATGTCACGCTACATTCATATAGACTATGGTAGTATTAATTTTTCTACGAAAGTTGTATTTGCATAAATAATCATAACCTTCAGATCAATTCAAAAAACAGTTTTTGGTATTTTGTATCATATTATGAAATACTCGGGACTTATTCGGCCATCTTGAAAAAAAACATTATTCCATTCCGAATGCATAAACAATTAAAAAACAGTGACGGTAAACTTATAAACATATTACTTTCATTTTCAAACTCGTTTCACATTTTATATCAGTATTAAACTTTAATTGACATTTGGTTTCTTTTATTTTTATAATCATAATTTAAAAGCAACATAAGTTATTTTTAAGTTATTGTTATAAAAACAGTTATATCTTTGAGCACTAAATCGGTACAAGTAGCTATTATGGCTTCGATAATGTATTAAGATAAATACTGCTTGCCTCTGCGCAAAATGAAATATATATTACATAATTCATTAAAACTACTTTTAGAGCATATTTTTTGAAAATTTACTAACACAAATATGTTGAATTGTACTTTGGTTTAAAAATTATGTCAAGCAAACACTTTAAGATATCTTTACAATTATATTGATCTTTCTCCTGCAAAACTGTTATGACGTTTTGATTGTTTATAAATTTTTGCCATTATTTACGAATTGATTGTTTGCATAAATTAATTACCAGTTTTTCGGTTTGCCACTAACAACCAATTGGATTTGTTTAAAATTATCTGCTTTTTTTTTCTTTACGAGTTTGCTTCTTCTATGCCTAAGTTGCATTGATTATAATTATGATTATTATAGAACACAAACTTATAAAAACACTTTCTTTAAAACCTAAACGACAATTTTTTTTTAAATATTTAACTCACGTCGTTGATTGGTTTGTAAAATTTAGGCCTTTTTGTTATTTATTTAAACAGTTTGTTTTATTTCATTTTTTAATTTTTATATTATTCTTAACGAAATTAGATGACAATAAGTTAGCAATATAAACTATATTATAATTTAAACTGAGAAATTTATGAGCAGCCTTTTTATTGAAATAACTTCTGTAAGGCTTCTCTTATTACTAATAGTTTTTTTTATTAAGGAAGTTTTATATTATATACCTTTACACCTAAGTTATAAGTACAAGCAAGGTATCTTTTATTTCGTCAAGCATTCATTCCACTAAAAATTGACCGTCCAGTTAAAATATTCTGATTAAAAATTTCTGTATAATTTTGTGTCTATACTAGTATTTTAATAAAAAGTCGTTAAAACTCAAAATCTCGTGTTAAGTATGAAAGTACTCAAAATAAAAAATACTCTACTCCATTTAAACGTAATAGGGGAGGGAGAAGAACGGTAAAACTTACATGATCACTAGTTCTAATTATGTAAAAACCTTGATGTGGAGTAAAATTAGTTGATAATTTGAAGTAAAAAAATACTACAAAACTTTATTCCCGTCGCATAGGTCAACGGGGCCCACTTGAATCCTAAGCTTATACTAATTCTACTTCTTGTGATCCATCCTCATTTAAGACAAGTATAAATAATCAAAAAAAAGTTTTAATCATATCTAAAAAATGTCCAAAAGTAGCACATTTCAGATATGAATAAACCTATCCTTAATACTAAAAAATCATTGATCCGCCCCTGATCTTTTTTTACAACAAAAGTTACAAAACAATTATTACTATTACTTGATTTTTCGTGAGTTAAAATCAACAACAACGTTTTATGAAGTTTTTCCTCAAAAATGTTTGAACTTAGTAAACACTGCCTTGTTAGTTTTTTTATATTTTCCGAGTATTAAGTTAAGGTTTTTTAATATGATTACCAATAATATGAGTTTTCTACGTAGTTTTTTAGGCCTTTGTCTTAACATAAATTATTAACATAATATAAATTATTAACATAAATTATTAACATAAATATCGTTCTGTGCAAAATCGTCTGCAAACTTCTCATACAAATAAACATTTTAACTTGTGCGTTTGAATAAATTCCACTGACACAAAACAATTTTCATTAGTGTTTGAGATACAGACTGCACTGTAAAACAAAACAATTTCTATTAAAACAATGTTTCTCCAATATTTGTAAATAGTGTTTTTAACATTTGTTTACTCCGAATATTAATAACAATACAACTTTTAAAAATAATATCATCAATAAAAATATTGTCACCTTAGTGCTAAATAAACGTTTATGTAATATATAATAATAAATCATGGATAACTGTTAAAACTTTAAACTCATGTGAATATTATATTTTCTTTCCTATAACTTGATTTCAAATGGGTTTCAAATTTGGTGTAAGCTTTGATATGTTAAAAATTGCACAATAAAATGTTCATTAACATTCTGACTTATTTACTGAAATATATGATAACGTCTTTAAAAATTGTAAAAGATCAAGCTTTTTTTTTTATTATTTTTTATTTTTTATTTTTATTTGCATTCACTTCCAACAAGGCTGCAAGTAACCACTATTAAGTTGGGAGTTACTAGGAAAAAAAAAAAACAGAGTTATAGAGCAAGGAAACAGTTGACAGAAGACTTGAAAAGTTGAAGGTTGTATGAGTCAGGAAAACATGAAGATGGGAGAGAGTTCCAAAGGATTGAAGTGCAGGAAAAAAAACTAGATAAATAAAAGTTTTTAGAGCATGCAGGGACAGATACAGTAAACGAATGAGACTTAGCTGAATGACGAGTAAAACGAGAATGAATTTTAGTTAATGGAACTAGAGATGATAACTCCTTTGAGCAGTGACCATGATAGTATTTGTAGAAAAGAGAAAAAGATGCAACTTTACGACAATGGGAAAGAGTTTCAAGCTTAGCAGATAGTCCAGGTCCAACAACATTTGCAATGCCTATTAGGACCTTGTCAAGAAGAGAAAATGCATCGTTAGAACCAGCCCAAATATGACAACAGTATTCCATACAGGGACGAATAAGAGATTTGTAGAGGTAGAGAATGGAATTAGAAGTAAGGAAATGGCGAGCACAATAAAGAGAAGCAACCTTAGCAGAAGCTAATTTAGCAATTGATTGTGTATATGGTTTCCATGAAAGGTCAGTAGTAAACGATTATCCAAGAAGACGTAAAGAGGAGGACTCAGTAAGAGAATTGCCATTCATTAATATAGGAATGTTGACCATATTACGGTAGTTGCTATGATTAAAAATTTACTATCATCAGGTAGAAGCTATGATTAAAGATTTACTATCATCAGATAAAAAGACTTTTGAATTTAAAAATACCAATTAATCAATTTTGTTTATTCGACTTCTCAGAGCAAACAGTGAACAAAGAGTTTGGAGTTACATGTAAATCCCAAAGTTCAATAACGTTTTTTGTATTATTATATGAAATTAAAAATAAGTCATTACTAAAATAATCTGGAGAAACATCTACCACAATATTTACACAATTTTTTGTATTTACGATCTTTATTTTGGCTGATCATTTTCGCTGTCTTTCTTTTATGTCTCGAGGGCAGAATTTTAGCCTTCTGCTAAGTTTTATCTTGTACTGCTATAAAAATCTATAAATCAGTTTATTAAAAATTAAGTTATAACTAATGTTAATTTATAAGTTTAAAGTTGTTAACTGCAGTACGCAAACTAAATGAGAACAATATTTTATAAAATCGATTGAAAATTAACAACACTAAAAATAATGTTCCTTTGGCTCAGAAAGATGAAATAAATACAGGGTTGTTTTGGTTTAAATCAAGTGATTTAAATCAGTTATTTTAAAATGATTTAAATCATGATTATAATTGGACAAAAAAAAATCATAATTTGAGTTTTGTAATTTTAGTAGTTTTTAATATTATAATCTCATAATACAATCAATTATTATAGACTAGTCATTAGTTTTATAATAAATTATCCATACAATATTAGAAAGTTTTACATAAGTGGACTTTAGATTCTAGTAACGTCAATTTTAGTAGACTGTGGCAAGTTTAAAGTTGTTAACTGCAGTAAGCAAACTAAATGAGAACAATATTTTATAAAATCGATTGAAAATTAACAATGTTAGTAGAAGGGGTTTCACAATCAAACTCAAAAAAAATCTAATAATAGAACTGTATTTAAAATGTAAAACATCATCTTCTAACAACCACGTAGTTATCATATATAAAGTTTTATATCTAATGACACTAGTGATATATAATTTGCAGTTATTATTAATACTTTTATGATCTGTTTTGTGTAAGATATTACAGTAATTTTTTTTTCAATACTTATTACTGTATGGCATTTTAAATGCTTGATATATGTTATAAAGAAGACATTTAAGTACCTTTTTTATTAAATAAATCAAACATTTAAAATGTCAATAAGGTAAATACAGTATTGAAGAAAATAAAAAACAGCTGTAAGAACAAAAAAAGATTGATTATTGCCTTTATTTTAATGTTGATCATTTAGCTTGAGGTAAAATGTTATAAGCACAATATAAAAAAGTTGAATAATATTTTATTATTTAAAAAAAATTAAACATTGAGCCACATGAACCTCTTGAAGTTGACATTTTATGAGATAGCCTTCTTAGATTCTTAGACGAATAGTAAATATAGCTTATTTCGTTAATTTTTATTATTAAAAAAAGTGGAATGATAGTATTAAAACCTTTCTTTATTTTGTAAAATGGTACCAATTTTTGCAATGTTTTTAAAATGTTATGCAACAGGTTTTAGAAATATAACTGAGCTACGGCGTCAGATTTTTATAGCAAATTATTAGGCCAATACTACATTGGTTAAATGTTGGCCTAATATAGCACGATATTTGCAATACTTGAGAATTTACGCACAAAAAAAAAAAAAAAAACATTGGCTAAACAAAATAAACTTGCCAATGTTAACAAAAAGTTAGGCAAATGTAAGCTTGCGGTCTGGGAACAGTGTTATTCTAACGTTTGCCTGTCAAATATTGGAACAACGTCGAAGGAACGTTATCAAATAACGTCTTAAATATTAACATTAAAACAACACTGAAAAACATTGGTTGTTTATATTTGAACAAACGTTAGCCTGCATAACTTTAGAACAACTTTGAAAGAACATTCCTTTTTTTACGTTTTACATTTGACATTAAAGCAACGGTAGCAATCCAACGTTACCACAACTTTCTTTTACAAAACGTAAAAAAAAGTTGCAACTTTTAAAATGTTAATAAACCGTTGATAAAAAAATGATATTATTAATCTGATTTTTCGGCAATATGATCTGTAATAATAATATTTATTTTATTATTTTACATTATATTCTACAGTTGAGTTATATATCAAATTTTTTAACAATGTAATGATAAATAAAAGTTACCAAAATTTTAACTGATTTTCAAAAGTTGATAAACTTTTTGTTACGTAAATGAATGCAAATTGTTTGCTATTAAAAAAGCTACACGGTAAATTTTTTGTCCAGGATTCGTTCTCTAAATCATATTTAACATATTAAAACAAAACTCACAAACTTTGTAAACTAATTCAAGTTTTCTATTGTTCAACTGTCGAGTTGAAATTTTTTTAATTAAATGATGTAATGAGTCGATTTGTTTTGATTTCAAATAACTTGAAAACTTTGTACTAGAACTTTGCACATAAAAAATGATGCAACAAGACCCTTTTGTTTCTGTAAGTAAGAATAAAGTTTATATTTTTATCTTTATAACTACATTTTGTATTGCTTTTAGCTGCTTTTAAAAGCCTTTTGTTTTGTACTGCAACTGTGCGGATATATTGCATTTAATTTTTAAGTTATTAAAAATGAATAATTTTGCTTTACATAATTAGGAATAAAAAGTTACTTTTGATTTCAGCCTAAAAAATTTCTATTAAATTCCTTATTCAGAAAATAATTTTAAAAACATTTTGACAGACTTACGATACGGCCTTCGATGGGGTTTTAAAATTTCAGAATTGACAAGATTGTTTCTAAAAATCGGTGTTTCACACCATCTTATTAATGATGACTATTTATTGACAACGATAAAAAGTATTTAAAGACTGCGCTACTTCACAATGGAAATCAATACTAGTCGATATCAGTTGCATATTTGTGCACTTAAAAGAAAATGTGACAATGTTGATATTTTGCTGCAAAAGATCAAGTATGATCACTACAAGTGGATGTGTGTGGAGATTTTAAGATGATATGTTTTGTTTTAGTATCATGCTTCTGGTGTATGTGGAACAGTAAAGATACTGTAAATCAAAATACTCATAGAGAATAGATTGAAAGAAAATGTGAAGAATGTTGCTCAAGCACATTTAGAAAAAAGTCTTCTAGCTCCACTTTACACAAAATTGAACTTAATCACACAATATGCCAACGCACTGGAGCAAAGTGGAAAACATTTAAAAAGATTTAATCAATGTTTCCTAAATCATCAGAAGCTAAGATATAAGCTGATGCAATTATTGGACAACAAAAAAGAAAAACGCTTGCTTCAGAAGATTTCTTTAAAACAAAATGCCAAAAAAAAAATAAAAAGAGCTTGGCTTGCGCTCAAGCATATGTTTTACAAGTTTCTGGAAAAAAGAAATATTTTAAACAAGAAGTAACAAGATAAGGAATTACTGTACAACTATCGCGAGTTAGGCTGCAGATTTGTCATTGAAACTGCTTTATTTACCCTCTCATTTTTAATTTTTTAGCTGTTGATGAAGAACATGAAAAAGTTTTATTAAGAAATGATGATGAAGAAGCGGTACCAAGAAGATTAAAAGATCAGGGATAATATCTAATGTTTAGCCCATTGTAATGTGTCCACACAAAAGATAAAAGCAATCTAGTTTATATTTTTGAAAATTTATATGTAATTTGTAGCTATAACGTAACACATTATTAGCATGTATACTAATTTTGTATTTAAATAAATGTAAACTGTTATTTCTACATGTTAACAATTATTAAATTTTTTCAACTATTTAGATCAGTTGGATTACACTAAACATAGCTTATCTCCAAAATCTTTGTAGCTGGAAGAAAAATTGAGATGATTTTTTTATTTCTCTCTTTTTATCTATATATACAAATATAAATATATATATATATATATATATATATATATATATATATATATATATATATATATATATATAAAAATGTATATATATATATATATATATATATATATATATATATATTTATATATATATAAATATATACATATATATATAAATATAAATATATATATATATATATATATATATATATATATATATTATATATATATATATATATATATATATATATATATATATATATATATATATATATATATATATATATATATATGTATATGTATATATTTATATATGTATATATATATATATATTTATATATATGTATAAATATATATATATAAATATAAATATATACATATATATATATATATATATATATATATATATATATATATATATATATATATATATATATATATATATATACACACATATATATATATATATATATTTATATATATATATATATATATATATATATATATATATATATATATATATATATATATATATATATATAAATATAAATATATATATATATATACATATACATATATATATATATATAAATACATATATATATATATATATATATATATGTATATATATATATATATATATATATATATATTATACATATATATATATATATATATATATATATATATATATATATATATATATATATATATATATATATATATATATATATAGAAAGAGAGAGGGAGAGAGAGAGAGAGGGAGAGGGAGAGAGATAAAAAACTCATCTCAGTTTTTCTTCCAGCTACAATGATTTGGAGATATTTTCACACAACACTCCCATGTGACCATTATCTTCCTAATTTTTTTTATATTTTCAAATATTAAACATTGTTGAGCTTGATTGCCAGTGTTTCACTGCCATAAATTATAACATTCTGGAAACATGAAGTGTATAATTTCTTCTCATCATTCTTTTGAATAGTTTTATTAGAACGTTGTCCTGATCATTCATAAAAATATTTTTGTAACATAAATTTTCAAGAGTGTAACTATAGCAGAGTTTAAAGATCGGATTTTATTAGTTTTACAATAATAAAACAATTTTAAACTTCAAAAAAATATAAAAATAAATTTCTGTGCACTGTTGCACGCAATTTTATCTTTAATTGATTTATGGTATTATTTTTAAATGAAAAATTTCTCAACAAACACTTTTTTGGGTAGTTATAGCAACATTTTATACTTAACATAATGTATTATTTAATACTAATAATATAAATAACTTTTTTCAAGTTTTTTTTTTAATTTTTAAAGTTTAACCTCTTAAAGCCGTTTTACACAGGACGAAAAATTCGCGTAAAGCGATTTTTTTTAATTGAAGAAACGCTATTCTAATTTCCTCTTACCTTTTTTTGCGTTACTTTTTTTTTGCTGTCAACAATACAAATGGCTGCAATAAGATTTCGCTGTATCTTGAACTAAAAGCAATTATAACTTGTTTAGCATAATTTTTACTTTGAAGCATGATTTTCTATCCATGAATTAATTATAACATTTCTGTCTTTATCTGTAAGATGTGATGTTACAATTTAATATAAAGTTTTTTATAAGTAAGTACAAGTAAATAAATGCTATATTCTTATATGAAAATATTTGTTGAACTGCTTCTGCAAAGAACGAACAGCAGGTTTAACACCAAGTAGGGTTTTTCACAAAAAGATTAAACTTCGTGTGGCCACTTGAATACAAATCTTCTTAGAAAAGGTAACTAGGAATTAACAATATGCAAGTTTACATTTGTAAGTTTTTGATTAAAGTCTTGTTTCTTATTTGATAAATTTACTAATGCTTGCCAATATTCAAAGCGAGTTTTTAGAAAATCATAAGAACGCCAGTTTAAGAATTTTGTTACTTTGCCATTTTAAAAACAACTTATTTTTAAGTAAAAAACGCTTACTTTATAATTGACATCACGTGATATAATATTCAAAACTTGATTGGTGTTCGCTTGTGGTGATTGGCAACAAATTGAAATAAATCCAACTATTTTTTTTGCTGCAACTAAACGCTGCATCAGCTTAATTGTTAGAAATGTTTTATTTGTGCATGTTTATCGACAAAAAAATTCATTTCGCGCAATTATTTCATCTTATGTAAACGGTCTTTACTTTCCTTAATTAATTATATATTTGAAATATTAATTCATTAAATGATTTCATTCGTTATGTTTCTTTTTGCTACTTTTGAAAACTGCGAGTTGTGACTTATTTAAAGACATTTGATATAAGAGACTTGTTTATATCAGCCAGTCATTTAAAAAGACAAGCATTTTTTATCTCAAAAATGGGCTATCAGCAGTAATGTAACCTCCTACTTGTAGATCTAGGACATCTCCATTTACAAAGTAATCAATATCTTTTTTGAAGAGAAATAAATGAAATCTTTACCACTATGAATGAAAAACTAAAACATATACCAAACTGGTTTAGATATAATAAACTACCATTAAATATTAATAAAACCAAATGAACTCTTTTCCATTTGTATACAAAAATGCAATTATTACTTTTTTTAATTGCATTACGTTTAAAACCTTTACTAAAATGAGATTATTAAATTTATTTGAACTCAATGTATTTAAAGTTTTATGTTTTGTATATTTATGGAGATATAAATTACCCCCTACTGCAGTTAATAATATGTTCAAATTCAAACCTAAAAACAAATACGATATGAGAAACATAAACTTTTTAAATGATCCGTTTTGTCACACAAAGTTTAATCAATTTTGTATTGCTTATCGAGGATCCCATATATGGAATAATATTGTTCTGCGATACCTCGATTAACCAACTTCCATTTATCTTTTCAAGCTGTATCTAAAAAAATGTATTTTTTCACTTAATAATATACTTAGATATTTCTAATATCTAGAAAATTGTTATTTGAGTTGGTTTTATTACTTGTTTAATTTTTAATTTTACTTTGTTTTTTGTATGTTATACTTGTCTTTATTTTGCTTGCTTGTATTTTATAAGGTTCTGACGACAAGATCTTGTGATCTTCTTTCAGATCCTAGATTATGTTTAATTGTTAGCAATTTATATTTGTGCGCATCTATACATCTTTAAGTGTATATATGCTTATATTTTTATATGTGAGTGTTTTTCTTATTTTAACTATACCAGTATTAGAATTTTTTAAATTGTAACACTATAAATGCGGCATATAATTGAGCTGTGACATTTTAATGTAAGCGAAATTAAAAAAAATAAAGTATCGGGTTTGGCGAGGAAATGTGCTAGAAGTACAAAAGTAACACTTCTTTTTCATTGATTTATTCATTTTTCTCTGTATATGTTTAACAATCAAACAACAATAAGCACTCTAAAATAGTGTTGCAAATGTATAATTTACCGACATATGTGACATTTTATAAGAATACATATCCTTGTAAAAAGTTTCCTATTGAATTGTTTTTAAATAAAATTTCAAAATTTACAGGTTATTTTACATCATTATTCGAAGACATCCTTAAAAAGAGATTTTTATCATTTAACCTAAATCGTCATGCTAGCTGCAATTTTTCCCGAACCGAAATCTGCGTTAAATTTTGCCTCAGCAAACAGTCGTAAACTTTTTAAAAACAACTTATTATTTACCATACCCTACAGTTATTTAAAAAAAAACTAAAAAAAAAAAAACTAAATTAAACAATAAGAGTCACACAAAAGTTAAAAACAAATATATACTATTCTCAAGTTGTAAAAAAATATATTTTCAAAAACATACTTGCAAAGAGATATAATAACAAATGATAAAATTCATTTTTAATCAAATAAAAACCTAAAAATTCTAACTAGAAAAAAAGAAATGGTAATTTTTTTAATAGAAGCGAAAACACAATGTTGAATATTATCTTGTTTCAAATATATAAACTATATTAAACAATTTAAAAAAGCAGAAAAATGAATGCAAAAAGCCATTTTATATAATTATAAATATTATTATAAACAAAAAAAAAAAAAAAAAAAAGCAATATGTTGAATAAAAATTATAGGTTTTGTAAGGGCTGTTTTTGGATTTTGAGAATTTTGAATTTATAAATTTGTTTACTTTTTTCCATGAAAACTATGAGAGAATTTCTCAAAATATTTCGCCATTTTGATTGTT
>NC_061169.1:23553327-23567604 GCF_022113875.1 Hydra vulgaris | reverse complement strand
TGAGAGATTCTTAACAACGGGGCTAAAAAATTTATTTGAACTGTAAAGGTTTTTAAATTATAAAAAGTGAAACGTAAAGGTTTCTTATACACATTTCACGGTGAACATATATATATATATATATATATATATATATATATATATATATATATATATATATATATATATATATATATATATATATATATATATATATATATATATATATATATATATATATATATATATATATATATATATATATATATATATATATATATATATATATATATATATATATATATATATATATATATATATATATATATATATATATATATATATATATATATATATATATATATATATATATATATATATATTATATATATATATATATATATATATATATATATATATATATATATATATATATATGAATATAAGAGAAATGTATTTTACCTTTTTAGCGCCAAATCTTCGAAGTAGCTGTTAATGTAAAAAGTTATAACTATAATTTTCTATAAAACTTAATAATATTGTTTAATAATAAAGCCTCTAATTTTAACAATTTTTAGTAAAATAAGTAACAAAACAAGCATACATAAATAATGAAAAATCAATTTGTACCTTAGGCAATAATGTAACACTTCCAGCAACTTCTATAACACTAGCTATCATTAGCAGTAAACCAATCTGTGAGCTATTCATTGCTAACCCTCCTTAAAATAAGGTAAAACAATGTGATTTTAAGAAAAAAAGTTAAAAAATTGTTGAGATCCTGTTTTATTTGCATATTGAATTAAAATATGTTGGCATTTAAAGACTCTCTGTGTAATTTTATGTGCTAGCAAATAAATCGACAACTTATTTTAAGTTGAGAGAATAATGTAATTTTAAAAAATTTTACAAGATTCTTTGGGGATGCTACTTTAAAAGATGTAGATCATTGCCAACTTTTTTAGGATAAGCAATTATATTTAAAGGTCTTCTTCTAATGTAAGTAAACAAACTCTATAAAAGCATACTGTTGAAGAACTATACAAATAACTAATTATAAAAATTAATTTAATAAAAAAGAAAAAAAAAGATTGAGATGTGATATATGAGATTTTGAGAGTGAAAAGTTTTGAAAGGTTTTGGCGTCTTACTATTTGACAACCTTTCATTAGAGAATAATGCAATGGTAAATCAGTAGTACTTGTAATAAAAGCGTAAGTTTCTTTTCATTTAGAATTGAAATTGCAATTTTTATCTGAAATAATTGCTACTTTTTTTTTACTAATTCTTTTACCCATGTTAGAGTATAGTCAGGGCCGGTGCATATGCAATGCGAGATATGTGGTCGTATAGGGCGCCAGCATAAAAATATAATTTTAGCGTCCTTGTTGTGCGTATTTACTGAGTTGTTTATACATAAGTGGTGCCAAAGTTTATATGCTAAACTATTGATTTTTTAGTTATAGTTAGTTAACTGTTTAATAAAATGAGTTTAATAGTCATGTTTCTTTTATATAAAATGCGCATCAGATGTAGAGAAGAAAAAACTGGCAAAGACATTGTTTAAATTTTTCTACATAGTTGTGTGCAAATTTTGTCACATACTTTTGCTGTATTTAGCCTGTCCTTACCTGATTGCTGAACTGACTGTCCTGACCTAAGGCTGAACTGACCGGCAACATTATTTAAATAGTTTTATATCTTATTTTAACATAATTCTAATCAATATCAAACAATTATATTGTCTAGTCCATCAAATACCATACGTACCGATATCAAAATACCAGAATTATAGACCTTTTTTTAAACTACCGAAATAAGGGTATTGTTTTTGCTGAATACCGGTATTAAAAGTATATATGCATAGACTTGTGATGAAGTGAGAACAATGCTTTCTTCACACAAAAATTGCCCATAAATAGATTGTTTAATGCGTCAAGGCACAGTAAATAATGCTCGTTCAGCTTGTAATGAGAGAATAAAACCATGGTTGCTCAACATTTTGGGAGGGAGAAAATGAAAAGTTGTTTAATAAATTTTTAATAAAAAATTATTAAAAAAATTATTAGTTAAAGATAAAATTTATCACTCGCTTTAATGTAAAACACATTTTTAAGTTTCGCACTTACGTAAGGAATAAAAAGTTAAAGTTGTAATAGCTGATTTCTGTAATAAAACTACTAATAAATTTGTATTACTAATTTAATAGAATAACTACTTTGACCACATTTGGAAGTCAAACAAAATCAGAGAAACTTTAATATCTAAGTTCAATAACCTTCTATCGGATAAGTTGGAATATAGTTTGACATTTGATTAATGAACGTGAAATGAAAAATGCAGGTAATTAAATGTAAACATTCACTACAAGGACAAAATATAGAGCCGTGAATTAGCTATAGTTATTGGTTTAATGCCAGCTGATAAACGCATTGATTTAGTTCAAAAATTCTTGACACAGTTTATGTTGAACTAAGATGAAGACATTTTATGTATTACTACTGATGGAGCTATCTTAATGCAACAAGTGGGAAGTTAAAGTATTGTGATCAACAGTTGTGCATGGCATTCTGATTGTTTAAGACGTATTATACTGAATGATACAAAAAACTTTCAACTTCTGCAAAAAAGCTTTAAAGTAATTCACAATTACATCAAAGATAATGAAAGTGACAAGTATAGAATCACTGACAATTACACAAACAATACCAATGATGATGAAGAATATTCAAGCGAGTTTCTAGATTTAATCAGTGAGAAGGATAACTTTATTAAACTGACTTATCCCTAAGGCACGCACTATTGTTAAATTGCTTAGCTGTTTTCCAAGATAAAATAATCATATGCTATAAACAAATTTATTTAGGGTCTTACACTAATACTTGACTGCAAGTTGTTGATCGACCTTGACTCCAAAATTGAGAAAACTAATAAGAAGGTTAATGCAATTTTAGCTGTTGTTTCATGTTTTGCGCAACTAAAATTGGCTGTGGAAGAATAGTGCTGAAGTGATGCAACACTGTTAATACCCGATACCGCACAAATGTTCATGGTGGGCAACTTTAAAGACACATATTTAGCTGTTGTTGAAAAAAAAAATCACATCACTTAAAAATGTTGATATAGATGTTACCAACTTTATCAATAACCGTGCAACCAATGAAGCTCTAAAGAAAGATTGTTGATGCGATATGATAAATGCAAAAATGAATATAAAGAACGATTTGATAAAAAATGGGAGAAAAAAGTTCTTTCTACTAAATCAGCTTTTGATAAAGATTGTCAATATCTCAATTCAAGAAACTCTAGATTTAACTATCAAAAAGAAAAAGAAAAAGAAAAAAATAATTCTGCAAGTTTTGCTCAACATTTTAGGAAAATAATAGATAGCGCACCTTCAAAAAACTGGAGAAGCACAATCCCAAGAATATACAACCTAAGGTCATCAAATTATCCACCAAACACCTGACCACTTTCCAAATTTCTCTTCTAGAAAAGGTCCTAAAATCTGCCCAACTGCTAAAGATATATTCTTATACAATAAATCATATATTAAACAATTCACTCGAAAACTTAAGTTAGAAGAAAAATGTTATGAAACCTAAAATAATGATATTAGTATTGTAAAGAAGAAATCCAATTATAATGTTAAAACAACTCTTCCAGAGCTTAATGAAATAATTTTGAAAATTAAACAAGTAGATCCCATTAGACATCTATCAGTTGATAATATTTCATCGCAAGAAAGAAAAGCTCTTAAAGAGCTTAAAGAAATAAAAGATGTTGTAATTAAAAAAGCAGAAAAAGGTAGCTTTTTTATTTTGATGAACTCTGAATATCAAAACTCTAAAACTCAAATTCTGATAAACTATTTTTTTATAATATTTTAAAAATGATTAATAAATATAAACGCCTAACACAAAACGAGATTACATTACAAAATTTGAATGGAGTTTAATGTAATTTCTAAAATTCACAAATAAATAAATAATCACAAAAAAATCAAACTCCCTATTTATTGAAATATAACCACCAAACGATCTAAAAGGACCTATTATTGTAAGAACTGACTCACCTACTTCACACTTAAGCCAATTTCTACACTTAATTCTATCTTCTATTGTACGAAAACAAAAAACTTATATAAAAGATGATTGGAATTTTTTAAGAAAAGTTGCAAGAAAAGTAGATTTAGATAGTGTTATACTAAAGTGTGACATTGTTAATATTTTCACCACGATTCCTCTAGACCTTGGTTAAGAAGCATTAAAATTCTAGGTTGAAAAACATAAAAATATAATACCTGAGCGAATTACTATCAATTATATTATAGAATCAGCATCCTTTATTTTAAAAAGCAATAATTCCCTCTTCAATAACCAATTATTTCACCAAATTACAAACACAGCCATGGGCACAGACTACGCATGGTTTTCGATAGGATTTTAAGAAGAAACTTAACTTTTTCCAAAAATTTTACCAAGGTTTTTTTAAAATGACAAAGTTCAAAATATTGAACAATTTTAATATAGATCTGTCGATGATGGTTTTAACATATGGCCTAAACATCTAGATATAGAAAAATTTAGGTTACTTATAATATAAATCACTCGCTGAATTAAACAAGTTAATTACCTTTACAATTGAATGTGGCGTTAAATTAATTGAAAAAGAAAATATTTATAATATAATTAACTTTTGAGACATTTCTGTTATTACTTCAAAATTACAAATATATCAAAACGGATATATTTTATAAAGAAACTAACGTTCAAGATTATTTAAATTTTAATAGTCATTATCCTTACCATACCAAAAAAAAACATTCCCTTTAATCTTGCAAAAATAATAATCGTGTTTACATCTAATTATACCACAGAAAAATTACGTTTAGCAGAGCTAAAGTTATGGCTGAGAAAATGCAATTACCCGGACAATGTTTTTGAAAAAGCATTTCATAATGCAAAACTGCAAGGACCAGCTCAACAAAAAAAAGCTTAAGAAACCTTTCCTTTAGTGACTACATTTTACAGTAATATAAACTGCGAGCCTATACTAAGTAGAACTTATCTTCTATTCAGTCCTCTAGTGAAAGAATACAACAAATCTAATATTAACGCTGTAATAGCTTAAAAATAGCTATTTTCCACGTAGGAATAAGATTTAAAAATCCCTTTTTTTTTTTTTTCATTTCTCAGATACGTTTAGAACATTTTGTGGCATTTGCTTTACTTTTGTATTTAAAGGGGTTTTTAAGTTTATACCGGCTATCTTCAAAGGTGTCCTCCATTAAACCAATATATTTTAAACCACTATCCTATGGTAATGTTTTTACATTGCCGACGTAAATTATATATTTACTTAAATACATACCATAAAAAGGACATTGTGAAGGTTGCCGGCAGTTGGGACGTTGTTTTGGAAACATTAGATAATACGTTTTTATTGTGTGGATTGATAATATTGGTAATGTTTGGGAGACAGCTCTCTCTGAATTTTAAATTAATCTTATTCAAAATTTTGCAAAACTTATTCATTTTTAGAAAATACTTTACAATTTGATTTTGAAATTTTTTTGTGACGTTAGTTTTTACATTTTATGTAAATGGAGGAATAAATCAAATAATGTTTTTTGTAATATTGATTTTGGTTTTGAAAAAGTGAGATTTTTTTGAAAAACAATCTTTTCATTATGCCCACTTGCTTTTTATAAAACGATGTTGTTCAATCGAAAACTTCCTTGCTAGGTGAAACATTGCTAATACGGTTAAATCTCATAGCTGGTATTGATTTAATAATTCTAGGGGGAGCGGTTAGAATTTACGTTGATGTATAATGAATGATCACTTGGATTTCTGTATTGCTGGAAAGTATTTTTTATCATGTTGAAGGTAACCTCAAGAAAGTTTACAATTTTTAAGTTGGTATTTATACAAAGTTTAAAATTAAATTTCTCCTTAAGAAGATGAACAATATTTTCCTAATTCTCTAGGATTGCGGTCCATTAATTCCATGAAAACAACAAATCTCCATCATCTTCACATAATCTAACGGTTTGCAACCCATATACTTGACTTAAAGTTTATAAAAAAAGAGGCCGACTAATTTACATACTTCAGGTCCACTAAAACTTCCCATAATTATCTGGAAAATGAAAAAAAAGGAGTTTTTAAATCCTACTCTAACGTGGAAAGTTATTGATAGGGAGGAACCTTTTAACCATGGAAGAAAGTCATGTAACCTTTGTTTAACGGAAAAATATTATACCATTACCTCATCTTTGAAGCTATTCTATAAACAAAATGAATTAATACTAAAATTCATTATCTGCAACTTTAACGTCATCTAAGCAAACACTGTTTTGCATTTTTGTATATAATTTTTGTTGCTGTTATGGTTGTTTGTAACATCTAATGATCGCATAAAGTGTAAAACTCCGCGTAATGTTGCAAATTTAATTGTACTTAATTATTATTCTAATATAATATATATTTGTTCTACTTTTGATTTGAGCACTGTCTACCGAATAATTACTTTTATTACTGATTTATATATATATATATATATATATATATATATATATATATATATATATATATATATATATATATATACATATATATATTTATATATATATATATATATATATATATATATATATATATATATATATATATATATATATATATATATATATATATATATATGTCACACTTTAGTATAACACTATCTAAATCTACTTTTCTTGCAACTTTTCTTAAAAAATTCCAATCATCTTTTATATAAGTTTTTTGTTTTCGTACAATAGAAGATAGAATTAAGTGTAGAAATTGGCTTAAGTGTGAAGTAGGTGAGTCAGTTCTTACAATAATATATATATATATATATATATATATATATATATATATATATATATATATATCTATATATATATATATATATATATATATATATATATATATATATATATATATATATATATATATATATATATATATATATATATACATATATATATATATATATATATATATATATATATATATATATATATATATATATATATATATATATATATATATATATATATATATTCCAGAAAAAAATTTTGGCGACGGTACCCCTCCTGTCCTGGCTAAACTTCGACGTTGTACGCAATTATAACCTTGTTATCTGAATTGCATAAAAAACCATCAAAAATAGTAGTATATTTTATTTTTATGTTAAACGTTTTATAATTATAAAATACATCTTGACAAATACTGAGTGCAATTTCTTTTGTCGTTGAAGAAAAAGGCTTGATTGGAGCTTATTGGTCATTGCGTTTATCAAATCGAACATTATATAGCAAACTGAGATGCTCACCACGTTTGATCAATATTTTTGTAAATGATCTAACAAATTATTGCTCAAATCATCAAATTGGTAGAAAACCTTTACTTACAGCTCGACAAAAGCAGCGAGTTGTTTATGCAGCTAGTAACCGAAAAATCTCCACTAGACAAATAAGCGCAATAAGACAAATAAATAAAGACATATAAGACAAATAAAAATAACAAGTTAGACATTCTTAGATATACAAAAACCCACATTTCCAGCACTGACTGAAGCGCACAAACGCATTCGTCTTCAATGGGCCAAGGACCAAATGAATCCGGAAAACGATTATAAAAAAATTGTGTGACTTGATGAAGTAAAATTCAATGTCAATGGTCCAAATGGCTTCAGTTAATACTGACAAGATATTAGAAAAATGAAAAAAATTTCAAAAAGAAGGGCTATGGGAGGCAGACAACAAATGATTTGGGGTGTGTTCGGATATTTTCTTGAAAAACTTTTATTGGCTTTAATAATACTAAATTAAATGCTGAAGGATATGGAATTTTGTTGAAGGGTAACTTGAATGATATTTCTCAAAAATAATTTCGTATAGGGTTTAGCAAGAATTGTTAATGCAGAAGTGAAACAATATTCGCATGTCAAGAAATTGAAAAAGGCAACTGTACAGTTTAGGAATATATATCTCTTGAAGATCTTAAAAAACGATCGTATGTATGTATTTAACAATAGTATGCCAAATCGAATATTTGAAGTTATTCAGAATGGCAGAAATAAAACAAAGTATTATTAATAAATTTTAATTGAAATACAAAACATTATGGAATCGCTTATAATCAATACTTAACTTACCGTTGCTGCAGCTGCCCATTTGTGCGCGTTTACACGGACATTTTTACCATTTATTATAAATAGGAATTAGCATGCTCCATCTTTTTATACTTTTGAACTCACGCGATAAGGTACTCTCAAATCCTAATAATCTGTCAATATCTGCTTAATCAGTAATAAGATAGAAAACTTTCCTTCTTAAGCCTAATTTATGATAAGATCGAAAATTTTTAAAAAACGTTGCTCTTTTCAAAAGTTGAACTCTTGATAAAGTTAATGATTATTTATAAAACCTTTGCATCTCACACGGTCAACTCTATGTTACATGTTAAAGAACAAGATTATTTAATACCTTATTTTTAAAAAGTTTAAAAAAAAATTCGTTTGTTTTTAATTAAAAAACCAGATTGTTTCGTCGTCTGTTTTTGAAAGTTGTTTAACGTTTATTACGAGGAATGTCATTAAACAAATATTACAAAAATAAGGTTGTGTTTGTAAAGTTTCTAGTTTATATATTTTTCTTTATTTATATATCTGTTTATATTTGTCTGTTATTTATTAAATGTTTGTATGTGTTAATGATATATGGGTTTTTATTTTGCAAGTGCTTAAATATCTTTTATGTATGAGTCTTTTTAAGTTTGTATTTATTTATAGTTTGTAAGTGGTTATTATGTTGTTTGCATGGATTCAAACTATTGTGACTTGGATTAGTTTACAGCAAGATTGTTGACCTTGCTAACGAAGTGGTATACTTTGTATATATATATATATATATATATATATATATATATATATATATATATATATACATGTATATATATATATATATATATATATATATATATATATATATATATATATATATATATATATGTATATATATATATATATATCTATACATATATATATATATATATATATATATATATATATATATATTTTATATATATATATATATATATATATATATACACATATATATATATATATAAATATATATATATTTATATATATATATATATATATATATATATATATATATATATATATATAAATATGTATATATATATATATATATACATATATATATATATATATATATATACATATATATATATATATATATATATATATATATATATATATATATATATATATATATATATATATATATATATATATATATATATATATATATATATATATATACACACACACACATATATATATATATAAATATATATATATATATATATATATATATATATATATATATATATATATATTTATATATATATATATATATATATATATATATATATATATATATATATATATATTTAAATATATATATATATATATATATATATATATATATATATATATATATATATATATATATATATATATATATATATATATATGTATATATATATATATATATATATATATATAATGTGTATATATATATATATATATAAATATATATATATATATATATATATATATATATATATATATATGTGTGTATATATAATATATATATATATATATATATATATATATATATATATATATATATATATATATATATATATATATATATATATATATATTCTTATTAGTTTTGTATTTACTTATTTATTGCAAATATTGCATTTAATGCGTTTCAAAGTAATGAAGGGGGTTTTATAAAAATAACTAAAATTATTGGCCTTAACATGTTATTATGTTGGGGCACCTTGATCGTTGACAATGCGGGTCTCATCGAGTACCTTATATAAAAGTTATAAGTTTTGTTTTGTTTAAATGTTATACAGTTAAACAAATAACATATTCTTACGATGAACACAATTTTTTATATTAAACAATTTCTTTTAACATTCTTTTTTAAAAAATATAGAAAGAATACAATGTTTCTTTAACTTTATCTTATTTTTAAATCTTATCTTATCTTTTTCATGTGTAAAAAAAATTAATCTTCGGGATGTAGTGATAAGGCAAATATTGTCTTCTTTTAGCTCCGATCTATTTATTTAAAACGGCATTGTTGTTTTTTTTAATGACAAATAAATAATAAATATATTATATTTTTTATTATATTATTATATATTATATAATTATAGTTTTTTATAGTAATTTGCTTTGTTTATGAGTTCTACATAAATATAATAGTATAAAATTTGTACTACTTATATATTATTCCATAGTATAAAATTTTTTTTTACGTTTTTATTGTTTTTTCGTTGAATAATAATATTTTGTCAATAATTAGTAACAACCACATTTAATATATAACAATACTCAGTTAAAAGTATTATATCAATTTGTTTATAACTTTAATTTATGTTTTTATTAAAATTATGTTTTACTTGCACATTGCTTAATTATTTTAAAACATTTTATTTAAATATGACTAATGGTTGAGTAGAATATAATTAGAATATTATATTACGCTGTTTTATTGGCTTACACTGTATTTTAGATAAGTTAAAGGAAGAAAACTTAAAGTTCAATCTGAAAATAAAATTACAACTTTTATTATTTTGAGCATCATTTTTACACACACTCCTCTGATGCCTAAAAATGTCTGATAATTTGAAGTTATTATATGAAGTTATTATATGAAATTATTACATTGAAGTTATTATATTGAAGTTATTATATGAAGTTATTACACTTTCTCAAAATAAAAGAAACCAGGTTAGGCGAGCTGATATAAGTTGTCGTCAAAATGAAAGAGATGAGCCAAGGCGAGCTCAGACAAATTGTAATGAAAATGAAAGAAATCAGGCTAGGCGAGAACTAAATAGGTATAAAATTCATCGCATAGCAAATTTAGTTATTTTATTTCTTTATTCCTACTCAGGTGCTCTACCAACTATCATATGTTTACTTTGTCCACTTTTACTTTTTTACAAGTTTACTAAGTTAAAATATGATTTTAACTTAGTAATAGTTAAAATAAAATAGGTATAAAATTCATCGCATAGCAAATTTAGTTATTTTATTTCTTTATTCCTACTCAGGTGCTCTACCAACTATCATATGTTTACTTTGTCCACTTTTACTTTTTAACAAGTTTACTAAGTTAAAATATGATTTTAACTTAGTAAACTTTAGTTATTTAATATTTGCATATTAGCTAATAATTTTACATATTTTGTTTTGTTATTATGTATAAAAAAATTGATGTCCAGATACATGTGGTGTCTTTTTCCTGTTTTAATTCGAATATTTTTTAAATAATTTAGATGACGTGTTTGTTCAATATAGACATACAATTGAAAACTATTAAAATATGTTATATTTTTTTAATTTATTAATAAATATGTAAATAAAAATATCTTTAATTTAACAAAGCTATTAGGCATTTTTTTTGAAACCATAATCTTTCATCTTTCGTATTTTTACTGAACGAAAGTCTATTCAAATGTCTGATGTAAACTTCAAGTTATGTAAATTAATAAAAACTATATTAAATGTTACACATTTACTTTTACTTAAAAAAATTTATTAGGGCGATATTTCCTTAATTTTGACTTGAATGAATTTTTATAAAGCATTTAAGGACGTTTTATAAAAGGTTTATAAACAATTTAATGCCTCTTTATAAAGCTCAATAAGTCTTTAGTTTATTAAACAGTGTTAAAAGATAATATTGTAGCATGCCTAAGTAGTTAAAGTAATTCCCGTGGGTCTACCCTTAAGTTTTTCACACTTAACTTTTTTATCAAAGTAAAGCAATTTTAAAGGTCTATAGAGATTATATGCATATCATATGTAAAGATATACTATAAAAAACAAAAAAGAGAGAATTTTGCATAAAACAACAGGTTTTAATTTATTTGCCTAATTCTGCACTAAAAACAACTTAATATATGAATTTGGTCGGAGTTTTTTTTACAGAAAGGTTTTTTTAAAAGATATCAATCAGATAAAGCTAACTTTTTTCAAATAGCTAGGTCTCTTAGGTCAAGTTTTCAATGTCAAAGTTTGCTTTTTAAATACATCATTATGAGAGAGTTAAAATATTAATATCATAGCCTAAGTCTCCAAAAACACCTGAAAGAATTTTACGCAACTGTCTTATGTGCAAAAGATACTTTTATATGTAAAAAATACTAAAATAAATGAGTTTTATTGTAATATAACAAACAATTAAATAAGCTCTAAAGAAAAGTAAATTAGCCAAAAAGCAAGAGTTTAAGGTAGTAAGTAAAATGCGAACGGCAAGCTCTTTAGCGAACCAAGACATTTTATTGACCACAACAGTTTGATATTTAAAACATTTGATCATTAATTTTTTTAATTAAATATAATGGTAATTGATACCTTTTTTTTTTTTAATGTACTGCTTTCTTTTAAATTAATTATAATTTAACAACCAATAGATCTATGGTTTGCAAATAAGTTGTAAACAGGATTTTGCCCAAAATTAAAAGGAAATCAAATTTCCATGAAACCATGTCAGATTACGAATTCAGCTCAAATGGATAAGGAGAAAGATGAAGATAATGATGATTTTCCATACTTAGATCCAGAGCTAAAGAAAAAAGTCTAATAGGCTAATACTGTTATGCTTCCAAAAGATATTCTCAAGAGAACTGATGATACTGCTATTGGGGAAGTAATAAGTTATCGGCAGCATGCTTCCATGGTTAATAGTTTAGCTGCTAAATCGGGTGGAAATGGAGATGAGTTTAAATGTTCAACCTCTACAGCATTACACGCTACAGATAAGATCTTTCATGATGAATCAAAGAGGATCAAGGATGATTTCAGAAGTTTGAGAAAAACCAATACGAACCTTTTAGTTTAAAAACGTTTTGATGTAAAAGTATGTCATGAATATACTGATGGATAAAAATTGGAACAAAATTGATTAACAATATAAATAAACGGTAACAAACAAACGCACCTGTTGGGAGTTCCACTTGTTCCTTATGGCGAAAATCGAAAAAATGCAATCAGAGATATCTTAAATAGCTTTAACCTTACAGACAATATACAAGCTGTTACATTTAATACCACCAGAATCAACACTGGAAACAAAAATGGAGCTGTATCTTTACTGGTAGATGAAGTCTTTCAACGACCAGTTCTATTTTTTTGCATGCTGACACCATGTCAATGAGCTACACATAACATAACACATAACTTCTGGGAAAATTATCAAAGTAGCATTACTTCTGGACCAGATAATCTGCTGTTTAAAACTTTAAAATCAGCATGGAATGATTTTGACGCAAACAACTAGGTAAGCTTTTACAAAATTTGCTTCCATTTTGTGAATTATTATTTTTTCCAAATAATTTTCTTTTTCCAATTTTGAGTTCTTTGAACTTTTTTTTTACGTTTTGAATAAATAAGGTTTTTTAGAAGATAGACTATTATTGAGGAAACATGGCTTGGTCAACAAAAGCATGAAAGCATAATGTTCTGCTGAAATATTATCACCAGTGTGTCTCTAAAAATGGTAGTCCAGTTACTAGTTATCTGAATTTGTAGTTATCTATGTAGTATGTACTATTATGTAGTAATTTTTTTATAAATTTTTCTTTTTTAGTTCTATTATTCTTTATTATACTAAAATGTAAATAGGTTTATTGTATTGTACCTAAATACCTATGATTTGATTTCATTTTTAGGATGGGGCTACAAGGAAGGACTACATTGAGCTGGCAGAGCTTACACTTATGGTGCTTTATTAGGACAGGTACAAATTTCGTACTCCCGGAGCAATCCACCATGCCTGTTTTATGGCAAAAGGTAGGGAATTGTAGGTTCATGATAAGAAAAGGTTCAAAGTGTAGTAAAATTATTGCTTCATAGCAAAAAAAAAGAATTTCTTTTACATAATCAAATATTATTCTTTTGAAAAAATTTAAAAAAAAAGTTTTTATTTTTTATAGGTATCTACAACCTTCCACTCCAACTTATGATGGATGTCATAGTCAGGAAAAACGGCGGAAGCATGAAATTACTGTGGCAACTTTTGCACGCCAAACATAAAATCAATAATAAATTTACCCAACAAGCACATCCTAAACAAATATCTAACCATTAATAAAGATAACTGCAACTGCCTTAATAAAAACAATTGTCCTTTACACAATAACTGCT
>NC_061169.1:23450827-23545827 GCF_022113875.1 Hydra vulgaris | reverse complement strand
ATATTCTGAAAATAGTATATAATATAAAACAACATCAATAAAAATATATAAAAAACTTTATTTGTATACATATATGCAAAATAAAGTTTAAGAAAACTAATTTTGTATGAACAAAATTTGTTTTCTTAAAAACTAATTTAGTTCATACAAAATTAACTTTTAATTAAATAAGCAAATAAAATATTTTAAGTAAAGGTATAAAAAATATTTTTAAAAGCAAATATCATCTTACATGAGAGGTTGGAGAAAACTCGAACTAACTAATCTTTTCTTAGCTCTTATTAATAAGTTGTTTTTAAAAGGAATCAAATGTGTTACTTCGGATTGATTTGATTTCTTTTCTTCATTTTCTTCAAATGAAATATTTAAAAACTGGTTTTCATTTATTAGATTTAAATTTTCATCGTAAATAACATCAACTGGTTCAACATTTTGCTTTCTAAAATCAAAAAAGCAAAATAAAATATAATATATATATATATATATATATATATATATATAATATATATATTATATATATATATATATATATATATATATATATATATATATTATATATATACTATATATATATATATATATATATATATATATATATATATATATATATATATATATATATATATATAAGGTTTATGACATTTTATCAATCTCACGCTCCTGAACTGTAGTTTAATAAACTTTTACCTAAAAAGCACGAAATGAACTTTTATTTACATATCTTTTCAAAAAAGTTCACACAGCCATTAAAAATCAATTTTGACCTAAATTCTTCTTTTTATTAAAATATATTTAGAATGTCATAGTCATGTAATACACTAATTTTCAATCCAAAATTGACTCAGACCGTTGACTTTGCTACTGTTTGTTGCACAGAAGGAATCGAAGGTGCAATTTGTTTTTATTTTTTCATTATAAATAATTTCTTCCATTACTTTGATTGCATGCTCGGCGCATTGATTTCTTCTGGGTAACTGGAGTATCGAAGGCTCTCTCAAAGAACTTAAAGCAAATT
The DNA here is from genome assembly GCF_022113875.1 of Hydra vulgaris. NCBI lineage: Eukaryota > Metazoa > Cnidaria > Hydrozoa > Anthoathecata > Hydridae > Hydra > Hydra vulgaris. The sequence goes on along the minus strand of NC_061169.1, from coordinate 23,544,812 downwards.
TGCATGGGTTCAGTATTTCATCCAAGTTAATAAAGTCGTTTTTGTTGTACAGTTGGTCTGTTAATCAATGGTCTGCCTAACCATTCGATATAAATCAATAAACTGTATTTTCAGTTGTTCGTACTCCTTAAACAGTTGATATACAGATGGATATTCGATGTTTGGTGATTGTGTTTTACTTCCAAGTTCTTCATTCATTACCTAACGGAAGATTCCATCTAATAGATGTTATTGACAACTGATAAACTGAGATTTGTTGATGCGTTTCTCTGTCAGCATTTGTTGCAATATTACAACAATACCATTCTTTTTTCCAGTGTTAAAGCTGGTGGTATCAGCAACAGTCATCTGTAATGAATTCCACAGGTGAAATTCATCAAAGGTTTTATAAATTCCTTGAGCAATATTTATAGCCGTACCATTTACCAGGCCAAAGACTCACAATTTGATTTCTCTTTTTTCATTTTTATGGACAACCACTTAATAATCAATTCTGTCGATGTGCTTGCCATCAAAGAGTAAGCACCAACTTTCCATATACCACTTTTCAATTATTTCTTTCTTCAGCTTGATTGCCTCTTTGATTGTTGACATATATATAGCTGATTGACATGAATTTAGGATAGCAATATCTTCACAACCCAAATGCTTGCTTATGTAAGCAGCTTTGTTTGTTGATTCTCTTTGTGACTGCAATTTTGTTTTAATGGTGTTTTCTACTTGGTATAGAAATTGTCTTATTTTCTTTTTCATTTTTGTCATATTCACCGTTGTCAGCCTCAGAATCAGAATCCCTAAAACCAGGATAGTAAGTTAGAAAGTTTTTGTCTTTTAGAGGGATTGATTGTTTTTTTATTGGCCGCTTGGCCCGTAGATTATCTCACTGCTCCTTTGCTTGGAGATGGTACAATAGCTTCTCTTTGGAAGATAACCATGTTTCCATCCACTTTAGTAATAAAAGGTTCGTAGCTTCCCCGCTTGACACATTTATCATAACAATTCTGTATTTTATCAAGCTTTGCTCGTATAACTTTATCAACTACTCATTTGTATTTCTAAAACATTTTATTAGATTATTTTGTTTTAAATTTATAATTTTAAATATTTAAAATATTTTTGACAGTGATTTGAATTTCACGCGCGCATATTGCTAGCCGTTTCCGGCACTTCAGAAGACAGGGAAAACACCAGACACGAATTTGACAGTAATTTGAATTTCGTGCACACATATTGTTGCACAATTGAGATCCGTATTATGATAGATAGATACTAAAGACCTTTTTTTTTAATAACATCATAATTACATTTGTGAAATGAGATGGATATATCTATCTCTCTCGTGTGCGCAATCCCTAGGCTGATCTTTGATGTACAGTATGAACGGATGCTTGACAGTTGTGATGCATGCGTAGTATGTACGGTAAAGTTTTTTTATCCATTTATTTAACGATAAAAAAAATAATTAAATTAATTATATTTATGTCTTTAAAAAAAAACAAAGTTTTATTCGTTTTGTTTTTTGTTTTTTTTTCACTAATGCAATACTTACAAATTGCAGTCTTTTTAAACAAAAAATATAGTCTAAAATGTTCTAGAAAATTCCAGAATGGTCTAATACTTTATATTGTTCTAGAATGTTTTAAATTTTTTCAGAATGTTTCTAATTGTTCTAGGATGTTCTAAAGTCTTCTAAAATATTCTGTTATTTTCCAAAATTTCTAATGTTTTAAAAAGATGTTTAATCTCTTATTTATACAAGTTTTAAATGATTTTAGGAAAACCAGACCTATTAGTAGTAGCAGTAACACGAATAAATAAATGACTAAACATAATATGAATTGCGGGGTGAACTTTTTCTGCAATCGAGATGAATTAAACTTGTTTTCAATGTTTTATAACAAGAGTTCATCGATTTATGACACAGGAAAATAACTTTTTTGTAAAAAGTCAAAGAGTCATAACCCTAATATATATATATATATATATGTATATATATATACATATATATATATATATATATATATATATATATATATATATATATATATATATATATATATATATATATATATATATATATATATATATATATATATATATTATATATATACATTTATATATATATATATATATATATACATATATATATATATATATATATATATATATATATATATATATATATATATATATATATATATATATATATATATATATATATATTTATATATATATATATATATATATATATATATTTATATATATATATATATATATATATATATATATATATATATAATATATATAAATATATATATATATATATATATATATATATATATATATATATATATATATATATATATATATATATATATATATATATATATATATATATATATATATATATATATTATATTACGTTATATTAAAATAATAATAAAATTAAATTTCTAACAAAACTCAGAGTTTCATAATTTGCCATAATTTGCGAGAAAAATCTTAACCAAGCCCAAATTACCACTTTAATTTTAAAACAAGAAAATGTCCACCGCAACATCCGGATCTAGTAAATTTCGAAAACGATATACTTAAAATGATGCAAAATATTTCATTTACTAATTCCTACAACTAGTTTCAAAAACAGCAAAATTAAATCATCAGAAAAAATATTTCTTTTTGCGGATAAATCACATAATATTTACGAGCTTGAAAAATCTACTTACAATGAATTTTTTAATGAAAACATAATTAAAACTTACAAAAAATCTGATAATTCGCAGTATAATCACATTAAGGATGCGGCTAAAGTAATTGCTAAAAACTTAGGTATTGACAACAGGATGGAATGTCTTGGAATAAATACCGCGTTTTATAACTATAAAGGATCTCAAAGATGATTTTGTCAACAATACAAAATGTCGATTAATTAATCCATCTAAACCAGAACTTGGAAAGCTTAGTAATATTTTACTCCAAAACATTAACAATAAAGTGAAAAAAGCCACCCTTGTAAATCAGTAACAATACGGATGACGTTATAAATTGGTTCCACATTATGAACACAATAGTATCTGGGTCAAAAAACTTGGTGATTCTAAATTTGACGTCACTATGGATAGTTACGATGGGGCGGAAGTGTGTGAATTAGTTGGACTCTTTATTTTACATACTCTAAGTCAAAACTATGGGTTGAAAACCGTTGTATTATATAGAGATGATGGACTTTGTTGTTTTTATGGAATTAATGGACCGCAATCCGAGAGAATAAAGAAAACCATCGTTCATCTTTTTAAGGAGAAATTTAATCTAAAACTTACTATCAAAACAAACTTAAAAATTGTAAACTTTCTTGATGTTACCTTCAACCTGTTAGAACATACTTTCCAGCCATACAGAAAACCAGGTGACCACCCATTATACATCGACGTAAATTTAAACCACTCTTCTAGTATAATTAAATCCATACCAACTATGATATCTAACCGTATAAGCAATATTTCATCTAGCAAAGAAGTTTTCAATAGAGCAACATCGTTTTATAACAATGCGTTAGCAGCAAGTGGGTTCAATAAAAAGATTACTTTCCAAAAAAATCTCGCCCCACCGAAACCAAAACGAAGATCACGAAAAATCATTTAGTTTATTCCTCCGTTTTTGCAAAATATAAAATCCAACGTCGCAAAAACTTTTCTAAATCAAATTGAAACGCATTTTCCAAAAACACAAAAGTTTCGCAAAAATTTTAATAAGAATAATTTAAAAATCAGTTAAAGCTGTATTCCAAACTTCACCAATATTTTAAACTCACACAATAAAAAAATATTATCAAATGTTTCCAACACAATTGTTCCAACGTGTAACTGCCAGCAACCTTTGCAGTGTCCTTTGCAAGGTACTTGTCTTAGTAAAAATATATATTACGTCTGCAATGTAAAAACATCACCACCGGATAGTGGTTTAAATTATATTGGTTTAACAGAGCACACCTTTAAAGATCGCATGTTCAAGCATAAGAATTCCGTTCAATACGAAAGTAAAGCTAAGCCACAGAACTTTCTAAATATATCTAGGAAATAAAAAAAAAGGGATTTTCAAATCCTATTCTTACGTGGAAAATTATTGATAGGGCAGAACCTATTAAACCCGGAAGAAAGTTATGTAACCTTTGTTTAACGGTAAAATAGCATATCTCATTGCATCATCTTTGAAAATATTAAATAAACGAAATGAATTAATATCCTAATGTCGCCACGAAAACAATTTTTTTATCTGCAGCTTTAACGCCATCTACGTAAACACTGTATTATATTTTTGTATATACTTTTTGTTGTTTTTATGGTTTGTAACGTCTGATAATCGCATATAGCGTGAAACTCTGAGTTATGTTACAAACTTAATTTTATTATTATTTTAATATAATATATATTTGATCTACTTTTGTATTGAGCACTGTCTACCAAAGCATTACTCATAATACTGGTATATATATATATATATATATATATATATATATATATATATATATATATATATATATATATATATATATATATATATATATATATATATATATAGATATATATATATATAGATATATATATATAGATATATATATATATATATATATATATATATATATATATATATATATATATATATATATATATATATATACATATATATGTATATGTAGAGGGCCTCCAAGAGGGAGGGGCAATTGAAGTAGTTTGTCCCGGCCATCTCAGTCTATGGGACATCACATATACCTTAAAAAAAGTTATTTTAATGATAAAAAGTTTAGTTGATAATATATTCAAAGATTAAGCAAACTTTGTGTGATAATATCGTTCTCCTTTTAAACTTTGTTTACATATAAAATAGGATAATTATTACTTAACAAGTGTTAATTTTCGATTTACTCGTTTTCCTTTTAAACTTTGTTAACATATAAAATAGGATAATTATTACTTAACAAGGTTTTAGTTTTCCATTTACTCGCACGCGTTTTCATTAGCATTTTGTTTGCTTAGTAAAGTAACGATTATTTTCTTAATTAACGGCAGGTAAAAGTTCTTAGAGATGGAATAAAATTGGTTATAAAACAAAGCAATAGAAAGTAATTTTACAATGCATTCTTGATGTCACAATTTTTCTAAGTTCAAGAAATTTAGCGTTTAGGAGTTATAATATTGTTTTTAATTATTAACTTATATTTATGCATTATTTTATTTATTATTTAAAAATCAAAATTATAAGTTATAATTAAATATAAATATGGATTACTTTTTTTAATAATTTTTGGTTTGCAATTAGGTTCCAATCAAAAAGTGTTAAAAAATCGGAACGGAAATTTCCTGGAGCTTTTTTCTAAACACCAAGAAGTAGAAGAAAAGCGTTTGCAAGCTTTATACTTTTCCTGAATTTGTCGAGTAAAATGGTTTTAGAAGTTATTCGAGAAATCAAAAAACTCGTGTGTTTCGAGAAATCAATAAGTCCGTATCACCACCGACAGCACTCTCGATTCGTCCAAAAAAGTTTGACCTTCCAAGTGAAAGTAATAATAAAGTCCACTATCCAATTAAATAGACAAATTTTTTTGAGTTTTTTGTTTTCACTACTTCGTGGTTGTTGGTAGTTAACAATGTGAGTCTTCAACTTCAATCCACTCAACTCAATCTCGATGGTGTAGTAAAGATTCTGAATTGGCCTTTTAACAAATCTGGATTAAAACCATTTGTCTTGCGACCTAATTATACCTGATTGATCTTGAAATTTAATGAAATTATGTTTGCAGTGAAGAAAACACAAAAAAAGAATGTCTTACCTGATAAATCTGCTAGTCATAACTACAAAGTAGCATCAAAAAACTTTGAATGAATTGTCTTCAAAGTTTCGCTCAACAATTTGACTATTCAAATGATATCAAGTTTTAAAGTAATATAAGAAGAATGTAACAAGTTTTCCTTCCTTTGGTCTTTACAGAAATTTCAAACAGACAAAGAAATAGGTTTAAAAGCTGAGAATTTAGCAAAACATTACCAGGAAGACTTATGAAAAAATAAATTTTATGAAGAAAATTTGCATTTTTTTTTCCGTAAGAAGAAATATTCTAGGCAGCAAAAAGCCTGTCGAACATCTAAATAAAGTTTATGCAAAAGGTTTGCACTTAATATTTCCACAAGCGTGTGTTTCACTTAGAATCTTTCAAATATTGCCCGTTTCTACATCTGAAGGTGAAAGATTTTTCAGGAAGTTAGCTATCGTTAAAGATTATCTTCGTTCTACAATAGACCTGGTGCGATTGTGCTACTTGATGATTCTTTCAATTGAATCAGATTTAGCTAAACGTTTCTTATGAAGTAATTATTTTTTCCGCTAAGAAGGCTAAGAAAATGCGTTTGATATTAAAACTTGATTTTATTATAGTTTGATTTTGAAAACCAAAATTATTTAAATGTGATTTTATGTTTTCTATGAACGGTAAACTCAAAATAACATAATTTTGCTAATATAGAAAAAAAAAAAAATTGATTTTGCTAATATATATATATATATATATATATATATATATATATATATATATATATATATATATATATATATATATATATATTATGAATTTTTTTAGAATAACTTTTACAATATATTATTGTAATATATTTTTAATACTATTTTATTATCTTTTCTGTTTTCAGGTTAAAAGTAGATAAATACTAATCAAAAGTTTACAAAGATTTCATCAAATTGATTTGAAAGGTAAAAAACATAATAAGATAAAGTTTACAAATTTTTTTTTTTTAATTAAATATTATAAAAAACGTATTCTAAACAACAATAAAATACTATAAAAAACATGTTTTTTCATATGGCTATAGCTGCATATCTACCTATCCGTAATATAAAGATCTACAAGGAAAAGGACAGGAGTCGTGATTATTGTTCACATTTAGAAATTCTGTTGTCAGCGGCCCTTTAATATTGCTGGAAGGGTACTATGAGTTTGCTAAAAGCATTTAAAAAGTTTAAAATTCCATATGGGACATTGCACAACAGAATGAAAGGGAAACATAGAAAAAAATGACGGAAATCCAATTGCACTTTCTTTTAATTGCGAGAACCACCTTTTGAAAGCAACAAACGTTTTTTATGATTGGAAAATGCCTGTTGATGGATTAGATATTCGTTTAATGGTCAAACATTATCTGTATCACTCCGGTGTTAAACTGGTAAATTGTTGTTAAACAGTCATTTTAACAAAAATTTACCAGGAATCGATAGGATGCTAAGTTTTATCAAACGCCGTAAGCTAACAACACGCATTGCTGTCAATGTAAATCCTTCACGCGCAGAGGTTTGTGGACAAACTATGAATGCTTACTTCAATGAATTAGCGAAGACATTAAAAGGTGTTGAAACCTCTAACATTTATAATTTTGACAAGGGTATTCTTTCGGATGACCTTGGAGCAAAATGGATCATATGCAGACGAGGACTTAAAATAGTTGAACATAAAATGCAACACTCAAAGAGTTTTTTAATCATCATTATTGTAGAAATGCTATTGGAGTATTCCTACAAACTATGGTAGTATATAAGTCTTAACATTTTTATCAAAAATTGGACCAGAGGTGGCCCAGAAAGAACTTGCTATGACAATACAATGTCAGGATGGTTTGATTCAAGAACCTTTGAACGCTGGTTTCTAGAAATATTTCTTTCTAACTTTAGTAAAGATCATGAACCAAGAGTCATCATCGGTGATAATCTTTCCTCTCAATTTTCTCTTCCAGTCATTGAGTACGCCGAACTGAATAACACTTGTTTCACCTGTTTAGTACCAAATGCAAGTCATCTCCTTCAACTACTGGATGTCGCAACTTTTAGATCTATGAAGAAAGAATCCTGGATTGTTGGCTAAAAGAAATTTGCATTAAAGTAACAATACCAAAGACACATTTTCCTGGGTTACTGTTGAAGTTACATCAAAGACTAAAAGAACAAAATCTGATTTCTGGCTTTTCAGCTTGCGGAATATCTCCACTAAACAGTGATAAAAAAATCTTTGGTACGATTGTTAAGGAAATGTTAAAAGATCATTGTGGATTCAATTAACAGGACAAACATACATAGAAGAGAGGAAAAAAGATAATTCCTGGTAAAGAAATAACATCAAATGATCTCATAGTGATCAAAGACATAAAAAAACGAACACAGTGTGGTGGTACTGGTGCAAAATTGGTTGTCTCTAACATCTTCAGATAATGATTAGAAAATTGAAATGGAACTTCAAGATGACAGTGAAGACTCTATGGAATCAGCTGACAAGAACTTTTGTTAATTTATAATTTTGAGTTTGATAAAGTTTGATAAATTTTGACATTTCCTCAACTAACAATGTAATTTTTTAGATATTATAGGATGTACTAGGTCAATAAATCTTTTTTTATAAGCCTAAAAAACTATAAATAAATCCTGTGATGAAGTTAACTTGATATTTATTTGAAATAACATTTACTATCAAAAACCCCGACATGAGGGGTTAAATTGATAACTGTTTGGGCTTAAAAATAAATACAGCACAATTTCTGACATTTCTAAAAAGCATTTTTTTCTGTTAAGGATAAATCGTTTGGTAAATTCAAACCAAATACGACAGCAATTCATTAAAATTCTAACAGTGTTTTTTAACTTAGTTCTTTACTTGAACATTTTAGTAAATCGTTGTACAATAAATTAACATTTAATTTATTAACATTTTATTTAAAACATTTCATTTTTGTTTATTATTTAAATGTTAACAAATTCGTTAACATTTAAATGACCAAATCATACAATAAGAACTAATTAAAAGATAATATAGTTATTCAGGTATTTAATTTTATGAAAAAATCGCGGAAACTCGCAGAAGACCGTCAGGCCTTGTCATCGAGAACCGCTCGTATTTTACAGTCTCATGAATTCATAATCAAATATAGTTGCATATTTCTATAAAAACTTTACAGCCTAAATACATCGAATATTAGATGAAATTAGTAAACGTTTAAAAATATAAAAATATTTTGTCCAGAGACAAAAATTATTTCTTTAAATTTATTTTTAAATGAGAAGTAACTCCTTTCTAAAGAAAAATAGTTGCCGAACTAAATTTTTATTTCTTTTATTGTATTTATTTTTATCTTTCAAGGTATATAAATTATGGAAAGAAACTAGGGAAGAATTTATTTTACATTTGTACATAAAACAAAGAGTATTAAAAACGTTGAACAGAAATATATTAAAAATTTTCATTTCAGATAAAACAGGCCTGTCATTAGTAAATCTGTCTTTTAAATTGATAAGATGACCAACATGCTTCTGCTGACGATAAAGAGGTTTTTGTTTATTTTTATTGGCATTACACCATGCAATTTTTGCATATTTTAAATGACAATAGATTTTAAGGCATTTCTAGCCTTATATATTAATCCTATACTTTTAGAGATTTTGTTTTACAAAAAATCAGTGTGGTATTTTCAGTTAAGGTTTTCATCAACATGGACACTAAAGAGTTAGTATTTATTTCTCTTTTTATTTGAATTTTGTCTGTAAAAAGTAAGGGCAAGCTAGGAGGTAGTAGTTTCTTTTCAGAAGTCGGATGAAAGAGTTACCGTTTTTTTTATCCACATTTAGTGACAATTTATTTATTTTGAACCATTCACAAATTTTCATTAATTCGATATTCATAGTTTGAAATATTGTTAGAATACATTTATGCGATTAAAAAAGATTAGTGTGGTATTTCCAGCTAAGGTTTTCATCAACATGGACACCTAAAAAGTCAGTGTTTATTTATTATAAATGATTCGTATTAGAGAAATCTTCCAAATCTGGTATAGGTTCTTCCGTTTCTGTAGCAGACATTATTCATCATCTGACAAAATTAAACTTTTAAAAATTGAAATTTGAATCTTTTCAGAATGTTGAATTGATCTAAATAAAACCTGGGTTTTTTCTGGAATTGGCATGGGGTTTCCGTAAATGGTATCGTGTATTTTCAAATCAAATCAGTTTTTTTGGGATCGTTTTTATTAAAAAGTTATGTTGAAATAAAGTTAAAATTTTTTTTTATAATGTCATATACAGTAACGCGGCTTGGTTTTGATTGATTATTAGCAGTAAATATACACAAGAACTTTATTTGGTTTTTTTATTGTATTTTTGTAAAAAAATATTTACATATCAGTTTTAATTCTATGTTAAAAGTGTAGATATGTTAAAATCAACACTTAGTCATCAATTTGAAAAACATTTTCACACACAATAAGAAGAAAACTTGAGAAATTAAAATTTAGACTGAATTTCTGAGCTATTAATAAGTTTAAGATATGGTAACGTTTACATTTTTTTAAAAATGTTATATCAAACTGAAAGCATATTCTGTAATTATGCAATATAAAAATGTTAAAAATTTTTTTTAAATAGTTTATATGGTTTAGAGTACTTACAGTAATGGTTTAATGTGTTTAATTTTTTTTTTCCAACAAATCTCAAATACTTTTTGAAAAACCTTTCAACTTGCTATGCTTTATCAAGTGACTATAACAAATTTTTTTTACAAAACATTGCAAAGTGTTACTATGTAACATTACCGTAGCTAAACTTTAAATATTATTTAGTTTTACATAAATCATTTATTAAACGGTTTATGTATTTATAAATAATATGTAAGTTTTACATACTTATGAAAAAAAATAAAATCATACATTTATTAAATGTATGATTTTATATGTTTTATATATATAATTTAATTGATATATTTCTTATAGGATAAGTAATATATTATCAAATATATAACTAATAGAAAATGTTAAATCATACATTTATATTATTCATTTATAAATGATATCTAAAATTTATAATAAGCAGTGTCACTTAGTAAAACCTTATCAATAATAATGTTATTACTTCACAAAACATAGTAGTACAATGTTTTGTAAAGTGATATTATTTATAATTTGAGTTATATTATAAATATTACAACTTAACTTTTAATTTGTAGCATAAGGTTCTATATAAAAAAATATTTAAATAATTTATATTGCGAATCGTTTGAAAATAATAGTAATTAATAATAAAAATGATTAACTGCCCAGTTAACAACGGCAAATGGCTCCCAGCTGGGATGTAACTGGATTACTGGAACTGAGTTATGGCTGGGATTTTAACTGGGTAAAAGATGGGTCCCTTATGGTGCAACGACTGTGTCAAAGATTTTGCTTAAAAATATGATAAAATCTTTTAAAATGACATACAGCAGTACACCTTGATTTGGATTATATATACACTTGCATTTATAGTTAACAGAAACTTAATTTGGTTTATTTTTAGTTTTTCTGTAAAAATTAATTTTTTAAGTATCGGTTTTAATTCTATATTAAATGATAAATATTTAATCAGCAATATTTAGACATTTGTTTAAAGAATGGTTTTACTAGGAAAAAAAAAAAAAAAAAAAAAAAAAAAAAGTTAAGCCATATTTTTTATTTTTTTATAGCATAGACAAATGTTGAAAAATTTTCAAATTCGTTTATATGGTCTGGTGTGCTTACAGTTATGGCTTAGTCTTTAAGTTACGAAAACGAAATACACTAAGTTAGTATGTTTCGTTTTAAATTATCTTTTTCACGCAAATCTCAATTTCTCTTTGCAAAATAGGGTAAGGTTTTACTTACACTGCCTTATCTTAACTTTACATATTATTTATAATACATAAATGTTTTACATTTTCTTTAAGTTATATAATTAGTATATTATAAATATTGTAATTGATATTATAAGATATAATTACAGTATTTATAATATAAGTAATATATTACTTATATTATAAATACTGTAATTGATATTATAAGTTATGATATCTGGTCTTAAATAAAAAATATCACATTTTGTTTTAATATTTTCACTTATTATTTGCATTTTTTTTAATTCTTTAAAATATAAAATTGTATATATTTTGACTGCAATATTTAGATATGTGTTTAAGAAACAATGCTAGTCTACAATTGGGAAATGTTCAGTTTTAAGATGTTTTTTATTAATTATTACAGGATGTTATATATTTTTTTAGAATATGTTGAAATAGTTAAATATATAATCATAAAATGCTACTCAAGAGCAAAATAAAACTGAAAATGTAGTTTTTATACTAAATATTGCAAATATTGAATGTTTGAATAATCATGAATGTTTTGTATTTTTTACTTGCTATAGTAAGTCAATTTTCTTTGTGTTATTATATGATATCATATAGTCATATATAATATATTTATTTACAAAGTTATAAAAAAGATATGTTTTTTTTGTTTTTTTTGTATAAAACTATATTAAATTTTAAAAAACTATATTAAACTATATTAAAAAACTATATTAAATATTAAATTATATCAAAACATAGATACTATTAAACCTCCTAAACAGGAGGTTTAATAGTATCTATGTTTTGTTTTTAGAGTTGATTTGTGTTGATTTATGATTAACAGCAAAAAATACATTACTTCAACAAATGTTAGTTTTTTACACATAAAAGATATGTAAAATCTCCTATAAAATGGTTCATCAAAATCTAGTAAGTTTACACTTAATCTGACATCAATATTTTGATTATTTTTGTTTCAGAAAGGTCAGGAAAGGTTTCATTTCTCTGAATTTTAATATCTCAAACTATTAGATTTAGTAAAATAAAAAAAGTTATTTCTGTATATTAAAAATATATAAAATTTGCAAAATATACAGGCATTTCCTATTACTGACCTAGGCTTCTATGAATGGATAAATTCTGTGATGGCACATATTTTGAGATCAAGAATAGTTTATTTTACATTGTTTTCATTAAAAGTTTATGGATATATATGATAAAAAACTGTTTAAAAACTAAATATACAGTAATATGTTATGATTTGGAATGAATATACATTCGAAGAATTTTTCACGCAAACTTCATTTGGTACCTTAATTGTATTTTTTTTTGTTGCGACAATGGCAGCATGTATTGACATCAATACATGCTGCTATTTTCACAATGTAGTTAAGTTTAAAAGTTATCTATGTATAATGAGTTTTCAAACCAATTTATTAGGGTGTTGTGTATTTTTAAGAGTTTGATGTCATGATAACTTTAGTCAAGAGTTTAAATTTTAAATGGTAACTTAGCAGTCATGTTAAAATATTGTTGTTTATAAATCTATTTATGTCATGGCTTTTTCATAACATCAAACATTTACCGTAAAATAACATTGTTTTAAATTCCCTGCAGGATGCTTATTAAAAAGAAAAACTGAAGAAACTTTAAAACTTGATCATCGCAACTGAAGAATTTGAAACACAGTATTTATTTTTGTATGTTATTATTTATGCTATGTTTTGTTTATTTATTTTTATTTATGTAAATTATTTTTTACATAATGTTTATTTTTTATTTTTATTATTTTTGTATCAACAAACTATGAGAAAAGTTAATAGTCCTGCCCTAAGCCTCTACTTCAATCTGGCTATTATTATCTTAGTTATAACACGTACATTGATTTATATACTGTATTAAGTTAGCTTGTAATTTGCATGTGTGTTTTTCTTTGTCAAGTGTTTGTTCGTTACATTCAAGATATGGCATGGTATGGTACACTGCTTGGTACGGCCAAAAAAATATTATCAATAAATATTATTATCTATACTTTGTACATATATATGCTATAAATTCTTATTTTATTCAAATGTTTATTTTTAATTTATAAAATTAATGTAAAACTAGATGAAAGCACTAAATAAGCGAGACGATAAACTTTAAAGCAGAACTTTGTCATATTATTATGGTGGAGATGAGAGAACTACTGTGGCAAAATATTAATATCGTAGAACAGTTTTATATCAAATCATTGTATTACATTAGTTTTTTGTTGCTTAATAAGTATTATGAAGTTCAAATCGATTTTTTCATTTGATTTGTGAAAATTATGTCAGACTAAATACTCATTTGCCTAATATATTTTATTACACTGACAGCAAATTTAATATAGATAACATAAATAACCTTTACTTTTTGTAATTTTTATAAAAAATGCGCCACTTTTTAATTAAAAAATTGTCGCAGATTTGAAATGCGAAAAACAAACTATAAAATATTGAGAAAACTTGCAATAAATGAAAAAAATATCTGTGTTCACCATATGATTAATCACATATGGGTCCCTGTTTGATCCCAATGAGAGAATCGCAATAAGACCCATGTGGGATATTCAGATAAGTCCCACTTTACCTAGTTGGGACCCAGTTGGAATGGTTAACTTGGAAATTTTTTCTTTTTCTTTTTGCCTAATTTCAAAGACTTTTTCCGCCAATATGACACAACTATAAGTTTCCTATTTTTTATTATGGTCACCAAGTTTTCATAAAAATGCCTAAAAATAACTTTTTTTGAAAAAAAAATTAAAAAATTGAAATTTTTTAATTTTTTAGAAAACTAGAGCTTGCCTTCTAAAATTTACCGACTTGTTTGGTGTATTATTAAGATGCATCTTTCATTCAAAGACGGCGCACAATATCTTTTAAAGTGTTCAGCAGTAATTATACTTATTGCAGAAATTGTGAGGTAGAGTAGATCCTGTTTAACTATTTACAGCTGTTTTATCTATCTAGAGAACTCTTTACTAGCAATAATTAGTGACAAATACTGGTCGATTTTTGAGTTAGATTTGAGGCGCGAACTTGAAACGCAACTGAAAAAAGTCACACACTTTCAGTTTTTCAAAGCCGAACTTAGATGCACTTCATTATGTGGAACCTATCCACTAAAAAGATGTTATAACTGTGTCCAAAGATGATATTGTGGTGAAAAATAAAGATGAAAAGTGGTGGAATATAAATCATTGGTTTTGAAAGACATTAATGTCACAATCAATCAGTAAAGCGGTATGTCAAGCTCCTTATTAAGGCTTTGCTGCCTGTATGTGGAAAAAAGTCGTGAGATGGCTTATTCGATCACGTTTAAATCCATGTCTGGTAACGCTTGTGCTAATTATAAAATTAAAAAATTAAATTTTTGAATCAACTCAGTAATAGAGTTTAATGACAGGTTTTGTCATTAATCTCTTAATTATATAAATTGAAATAATATATGCAAAAATACCATACTGCATCCTTTAGTTTTATTTAATAAATTTAGTTTATAAAAATAAAAAAAAACTGAGTAAAATAATATATTTAAATGCTCAAATAGCTAACAGAATAAAAAATTACAAATTTTCTCTTTGTAAAACGTTGTTTAATATGGTCATTGTTAAAATGCTATTATTTTCATTAAGTATGTTATCACTTCAATGACTTATATGCCAGTTTTTTAAGTTTATGTACTTTTTTTAGTGGGAAGTTTGTAATATAGGCAAAATAACTGCAGCCTTTAGAAGAGATATGTCTACCTACCCCATCTTTGTTTGTTAAATTATGGTTCACTGTACCTGCCAGATTTGATGCTCTTTACAATGATCTGGACATGTTACAGAACATTGGAACATCTTACAACGTTGGTAGCCAAGATGCAGATGTTGCCCTTAGTAAAACTAAAAATTATCCTTAGTATGCAAGTATTGATTTCGTTGAACTTTTAGAGTTTCTGATTGAATATTCTCCGAAAAGGATAAAATACTTTAATTGTTAAACAAAGTCGAAAACAAAATTAATCTAAGAAAAATTAAAAAAATTGACAAAACGTATCAGTAAAAAACTTACAAAAAAATAATAACCTTTAAATTTTTTTCAAATGTATTTTCAAAATTTCAACTTTCATTTATATGTATATTATTATTCGATAATTCATTTTTTAAGAATAGTACGTATATACATATATGACAGCATTCCAATTTTTGACATTTCTACAGCACATATAAACATAAAATTCTTTAAGCAACAGTCAAGACTTAATATAAATATTCATTCTGAATAAAAATTACGTTTACAGATTCTTTTACAAGTGCTTGCTGTACAAATTAGTCACACACTTTTGAAGTTAAGACTTATATTCTGGGTGTGTCTTTTAGAGCTTGGACCTTTCCCAATGAGTTTGAAATTGATGGTGCACAGCTTTAGTGGTTTGCGTACTGTAAATACCCAAAGAAGTGTTTTTTCTTGAGATGAAATCCTTGATGTGAAAAAACACAAGATGAACTTTTGGAGTAACACTTCCTGCTAGTAGTGCCAAGAACGATTGCTTGAAAAGTTCAATTTAGTGTGCATATTCATGCTGCAGTTCGTTTCCCAAGCAGGCAATAACCACGGCATCAAATATTTTTAGGGCATCAATAAGCGGAAAAAAATGAACTTCTGCCTTCTCTTCGGCCAACTGTTAAAGAAGATAAACATTTTTGAGAAGCTTGCGGCAATTATTTCCAATGAAATTACTTCCATGGTAAGGCTGAAGATTAATATGAAGAGCAGTATTCCACTCATCAGTTGGAGGTCAGACTGTCTTGAGAATTTTGTAGAGGTGGTTAACAACTCCAAGCAAAAGATGAAGCTCCATGGTAGAGATAATTTCCAAAACCAGAAAAGTGTCATCTGCATGAAGAATAGGTTTATGGATAACATTCCCAAATTTCTGGGCATTTTTTACATCACTGCCAGCAGAAGCAAATGCTTGAAAAGAGGCTTTGAAGGAACCAAAAGTTCGTAGGACTCCACATTTAGCAAGGTTAGTTGAAGGAGCTGTGCACCATGTGCAAGGATGCATGGAAGCGTGAGATTGAAGACCACATAGAATATTGGCAACTTTCAAGTCACAAGATACGACAAAATTCTTTGAGTCTGCTTTGATCAAGGAGAAAACATTCTTGATATTAGAATAGTTTTTAGACATTCCTTCAGAGACAGCAACAATAAGTTGCTGATTGCTACCACTATCTTTGGAGCTCTGTACTGTCAGGAGTCGTTTGCTAGGTGGAGAACGAACTTTGCAGTGCTGTAATGTTTCTACAACCCTAAGAAAAAATTTTAGAAATCCAGCTCCCCCATCTATTCCAAACTTGACAATGTGATCAGAAAATATTTTTCTTTCTAAAAGGATTTGCTCCAGCAGTTTAGAAAAGTCTTTACAGTGAATAATTGTTGCCATTTTGAATTTTGACTCTTTCTCCTGCATGACTTCTAGCTTTGAATATGTGAAAAAACTTGCAAGATTGGTTCCTATTTCAAGTAACTTAGAGTCAATGTATGGTTCAGTAACTTTAACCTGTGATACTTGATTAAGAGTTGATGCTAGCTTTCTTATGCCATTGTTGGACATTCCTGTATTGATCTGAATTTAGGCAAGATCTTGTGCTGTAACTCTTGTAGGAGCCTCAAACAACCGCTGAGAGATTAAAGAACCTGTCAGATTATAAATTTATAAGTAAGTACATCGTGTTTAAGTTTAAAAATAAATTTATAAGCATAGCAAAAATCTACCTGGTGTCAATCCCAACGGTCGTCCACCTTGAGCTTGATTTAGGCAAATTGTTTCATGTGGTGATGCCTCTTTTTGACTAATAACATAAGCAGCTATTTGGTCAGAAACTTTGCTCTCTTTAGCTGCAAGCAACCTCATGTTTTCCCGAAATGTGTATTCATTGCAAGGATGGGACATATCTTAGCCAAGAACTGCAAGACATTTGAAGCATTTATGGTCAACCTTCTCATTTTCAGTCTTCTGCCAATATTCAAAAGAATGCCTTTGATTAAGCTTGAGTTGACCAATTTCACAGATGAGGCATTGGCAAGCTTGTGGAAATCTTGGGATAATTTTCTTGAATATTGAATGGCAGTGGTGTGCTTACTTCTTTGCCTTCATCTTTTCTTTTCATTGCTGAACGGCGTCCTTCACAAATTCCTTTTGGAACTCTTAAATCTTGAAAATCAACATCTCTTTGGAGAACTGTCGTCACTTTTTCAATTATTGAAGGTGTTACCTCTCGTTTTGCCTTGTGCATGCAAAGAAAACAGACAATTTTTCGGTTTTCATGTAATTTTGCAAAAATGGACATTTTTATTGCAGCAGTTGAAAATTATGCTAATCATGAATTTTTTGTAAACAAATAAATTGCGCATTTTCACGAAAAATTTACTTAAAAAATGGGAACTTATAGTGAGTGTACCTTAATCGTCAAATACAAAAAAACACCAGTCAGTAATACAAATATATATGCTGTAGAAATGTCAAAAGCTGTCATTTACTCTATTTCTGTTTATAGTAATACATTTAAATGTTTAATTATTTTCTTGGATTTAATGTTTTGATTTCAACTTTTACATTTTTGTTATCACAGAGTCAAGGGCTTTCAAACCCCACATCTTGTTTCTCTGGGTCAGCTAAAAGTGGTTATCACGAATTTTTGAGAGGAGTAATATATATATATATATATATATATATATATATATATATATATATACATATATATATATATATATATATATATATATATATATATATATATATATATATATATATATATATATGTATATATATATATACATATATATATATAAATATATATATATATATATATTATATATATATATGTGTGTGTGTATATATATATATATATATATATATATATATATATATATATATATGAAGACAAGCGATGTTTTGTGTTACTCGTGTCAAGAGCAATTACATGCGAGGGAGAGGATGTTTGCGCCAGCTCTCTCCCCAAACGATCAATAATGGCGTTACCTACTATACGCTTGGACATTAATGGCGTTCTTTGTAATGTTTTGATTGACTGTGGATGTACCTGCTGTATAATTTATAAAAAATGTGGGCCAAATATTACGAAGAAAGTAGTTAGCATGGTAACTGTAAATGGACAACAACAACAGTGCGAAGACGTTAGCCGAACTCGAATCGTCACGCAATATGGGAATGAAGTTTTTGTGGAAGCACTTGTAGTTAACTTTAAACCACTTGGTTATTTTTTTTTGATGGGTATGGATGGAACAGTGGCCTTTGTTGGAGTATTAATATCTGCAACTCGTGTTGTTTGTTTTATGGGAAGTAACGAATCATGTTTACTTAGACTAAGAAGTTATTTGCCAAAAGATGTCAGTAATTTGAATATAACAGCTCGAGATTTTACAGTTTCGTTTGAAAAAGAAAATCGAGAATGGATAATTGCGTGGAAATGTAATAATAATTTTCAACCTGAAACTTTAATGAACAAGATTGCTGAATACACTATCTCTGTTGGCATAAAACACGATAACGAAAAGGAAATTGAAGGATGGATAGAGAAAAAAAGGCTGCAAAAGTACGTTCTAAAGAAAGACGGTCCAATAAAAGGTTTGGTTCCTCTCATGGCAGTCGTGCAGCGAAATAAAGGAAAAGCACAACCAGTATTGGACTTCAGAGAGCTGAACACGTTTATTGAAGCATTCACTGCGAACACAGATGTGTGTGCTGACAAACTTCGAGACTAGAGACGGTTTGGAGAAAATATTTCAATAATTGATTTATCTTCAGCTTACATGCAACAAAAAATTGATGAGAAACTTTGGACTTACAAAACTGTTGTGTTCCGCGGAACAAGATTTAGTTTAACACGTTTGGGATTTGGACTAAACGTTGCGCCAGTCATAATGAAAGCTGTGTTGGACAAAGTGCTATCGCAAGACGAAACAATCTGGAAAAGAACGTCATCATACATTGATGATATTTTTGTTAATGAATACATAATACCTGTTCGTTGCGTACTTGATCATTTGGAAACCTATGGGCTTCATTGCAAGCCGGTGGTCCGCGTATCTGATGAAGCAAGAGTTCTTGGTTTGCAAGTCGGAATGGAAAATAAAAGGTTGAGTTGGAGAAGAGATAATGATTTGGTAAAATTTCGAAATCACTTACAAGACATAACATCTTTTCTTTATGCGGAAAAATGACGGGAAATCTTCCAGTTTGGGGTTGGTTGTGTGAAGCCTCGTCATATATTAAAAGAACGGCAAGCGCCTTAACGAAAACGTGAGATAAAAAAATAAAATGCCATTATCTGGAGAAAATGCTTAATTATATGATACAAAGAACACGAAATGAAGATCCTACTTAAGGAATTTGGAAAGTTTACAGTAACGAGGTAATAATTTGGGTAGATGCTAGTTTAAAAGCACTAGGCGTGGTTGTTGAGGTTGATGGCAATATAATCAAAGACGCTTGTTGGTTAAGAAAAGACGACACAACACATATAAACATGTTTGAAATTGATGCAGTAATTAAAGGACTAAATATGGACCTTAATTGGAAAATGGAAAAATTACACGTCTGCACTGATTCGAAATCGGTAACCCATCGGGTTACCGACGCGCTCACGTAAAAATCTAGATTGAGAAAAAAAGCTTCAAACGAAATGCTGATAAGAAGAAAACTTCATAACATTGCGAATGTAGTGGGAGAATACTAACTCAAAGTAGATAATAAACTTGTCGCTTCGGAGTTTAACTTGCCAATGCCCTTACTAGAGTGCCCACTAGTTGGTTAAAATTGGTTAATAAACCCTATGAAATGGCAGCAAGTGGCATTAGTAGTATCTCCCAAAGACATCGAGGAGGTTCATAGATCTACAGGACATTATGGCGGGAAGAAAACATTGTACTTCGCTTGTAAAATCGACCCGTCAGTGAGCAAGGAAGACGTAAAACTAGTGGTTGAATGCATAGTTTGTCAATCAATCGATCTAAGTCCAATGAAATAGCAGAAGTGGGAAATAGAAGTAAAGAGAACGTGGCAACAATTTGGCTTGGATATAACTCATTAAGAGAGGCAGCACTATCTTACTTTAATATACTGTGGATCTACACTTTATGCAATATTGCGATATTTTAAAGATTAAACCAGTACATGTGTTATTCAATAATCAAACGCGATATTTCTCGAACAAGGAAGTCCGAATGAATTACTGATCGACAAATATACTGCAATTCGAAGCACATTGTTTTCTCAGTTCGCGAATAAATGGAACGTTTAACTTCGATTCAGGTGCGCTTATGTACCTTCCGGAAATGGAATTGCAGAATAATGTCACCAAACTGTCAAAAGAACGGCGAACAGAGTTCCATGCAGCATACTGGAGTTGTGCGTCTTTTACTGCACCTGAAATAAGTTATATCAATACAAATCTACAGTAAGATGAATTGATAAAAACAAGAATGCCCATTATTCTCCTAAGAAAATAACCAATAAATTCAAACTTGGCGATAAAGTATGGGTTAAACCCCGGATAGCCGATGCAACTCTCATTATAAAATTGGAATAACTATAGGGATAATCTTGGAGCATATGGTAGAAGTGGACAAAATGTGTCAATATGTACGAGACCTAAGACAAGTAAGAGTTGACAACAATTCTTATTAGAAAATATGAGGCGTTTAACGCTAAACTTATAAAGTCGATTTTGATGTGATTTTGATCTGAAACTACAAAATCTATATATATATATATATATATATATATATATATATATATATATATATATATATATATATATACAGTCAGTAAATATATTTTGAGAAATAATAAAATTTTAAATACGCCTTTCTGTCAAACAATCTTCAGTCAATATTGTATTAATTGTTGAGCGCCACACCTTTGGAATAAAATTGTTTTGGTGAATTTTAATTTTGAAGTACCTATTACTTTTTGCTTTTTTTAAAAAAAACTGGAAAACCTTACTCTTTTATTAGATAATATATTAAGTTGTTAACAGTAGTAAAACATAAAAATATATTTTAGTCTATTTTTTTGTTTATAGAAGTTTTATGTTTATAGAAATTTATTCCTACATATTTTGTTTATTGTTCTTATACTTTTTACTTTTTAATTTATATGTTTGTTTACTCTTGTATAAAAAACTAATGAGAAGATTCTCTTAATCTTTCTTAAGACACATATTGTTTGCCTTGTAATTTTGTAAAAGTTTATAAATTTTTGTATTATTTTGTTATTTTTTTTTTATCTTTGTTAAATGCTTTTTTAAGGTTCTGTTGACTAGATCCATGCGATCTTCTTTTAGATACCTAGTTTTTGTTTGTTATGTATTATGGGCTAAACAACGATTAACAAATGTAAACAAAAAAACAAACAAACAAACATGAATATAAATGAAATGTATTATAAACATTGAAATACTAATTTAAAAATCAAAAAGATTATAATAATTTAATCATACATGTTGCAAGACGGAAGATATTTAACAATTATAGAAGTAGATACAACCATAGACAATGCAATGATTAGGTTAGGTAAAAATACTTCATATTTCCCGAAAAAACCATCTGTAAAAAAAGTAAGTTCTGGTGAAGAAAGTTCTTGTAAATGCTAATGCTTAAACGCTATATTAAAAAACAATAAGAATGAAATTTAACATAATTATTAAGATAGCAGAAAAAATAAAAACGATTTTATTTGAATTCAAAAAGAAAAAAAAACATTTTTTAAACCAAAAAATTATTTTATACACATTTTCTATTTTACATTTTATTTCAAATTATAATGCCACAGTGGGTTAATGATTATTTAATAATAGTAATATCAAAGATAGGTTGAAAATTTTAGTACCATCACTACATGCTTTAATAAATAATTAAAGAATGTTTTCATAGTTTCATTTTCTGACATCTTTTTGCAGAAGTAATAATCTTTAGTTTTGCTCATTCCAGACATATATCTTTGTTTACATTACGTGATAAGTTTAAGTTAAGGCCAATTAGCTCTATAAGGAATGCTGAGTTAATCTTTTTAATAGTTAACTTATTTGCGACATAGTAAAGTTTCAACTGCATATCAATGTTATTATCTCTTTTTCAATTTTTTATTAACTAGGTTATA
Organism: Hydra vulgaris; assembly: GCF_022113875.1. Lineage (NCBI taxonomy): Eukaryota > Metazoa > Cnidaria > Hydrozoa > Anthoathecata > Hydridae > Hydra > Hydra vulgaris. The sequence goes on along the minus strand of NC_061169.1, from coordinate 23,521,936 downwards.
AAGTCAGCATATATGTCATGGTATGTTATGCATCTGTAAACAGAAAAAAGTATTTTATTTGTTACTCTTTCTTTACTCATTTACTGCGTTATTATTTTTTAAACTGGAATCACTTGCCAAAAATAAATTTAAGTAGCGTTGATTTCATTTTTAATGCAAGCAAAAAATGCGCACTTGTGGGGTTTTTTTAAAAACCTATAATGCCTTATGCTATATGCATATATATATATATATATATATATATATATATATATATATATATATATATATATATATATATATATATATATTAATATATATATATATATATATATATATATATATTTATACATATATTTATATAGGGACCACTAAAATAACGGGACACGAAACTTCAAATCGTTGCTAAAACGACACAGGGTCGATTGTAAATGGCGATGCTAGTTTGATTTAACAAAGAAATTATGAAAAACTTACTTTAATCTTATTATATTCACATTTCAGAACACATTAAAGTGATATAAATTTATATTACTAATAGAATGTATATATTTTTCATCAGTATCGTATTGATAAAATATAGATTAATGCAATAAAAATATGGGAAATATTTACAAAATTTTCCAAAAATAAAAACCTTTTTTTTTGAAAAAAAATACTATTTTTATTGAAAAATCTGGAATTTTTTAATTTTTGAAAGTAGTAAAACTAAAAATTTGCATTAAGTAGTTTTTAATTTAACTAATTTATTTTAAGTAATGAATCTATTAAGTGTTACAAAATGTTGTGTCAAATTTATATTAAATAATAATGGTACTACTTTTATTAGTTATAATCATGCCAAGAAAATGTTCAATAGTTAATTGTACCATAAAATATTTAACATCAACTTCAGAAGAAAAGCTTTATGTTTACATGTTTTAAGTGACACACAAAAGTTACAATATTAATTGTCATCTACTCTAAATGCGTTTGAAAAAGTAACTTCAAATATGGATGTGTGTAAAAAATACTGGCCACCAGGCTGCAAAATGCACAAGCCTCCTTGATCAAAGTTTGAGGTAAGCGTCTTTTAAGTTGTTTTTATTGATAAGTTTTACAATGACTAATATTAATAATATCTTTTTTTTAGGTTCCTTTTGATTCCCCATCTATTTTTCCTGGATGCACATCTTCAACGGTGCACCAAACAGTCTCAACACAACTAAGATCTATAAATATAAATAAAATTTTTTTAACATCACGAAATACAATACCTGATGAAATGGATGATTACAATCAAATTGATTTAATTAGATTTTATGATGTTGAAATAATGTTATCTGATATAAAAGAAAGGTAAAATTATTTTTTTTCCTTGTTTTATGATATTTGTTTGTTTTGATTTAAATTTTTCTTGTTATTAAATCTATTTTAAATATCCTCAATACTTTGCATTCATTGAAAATTCAAAAGTCATATTGTTTGATTTTCCTCGATCATGTCTATTGTCCTAAGACAATATTTTTCTGTTGAAATTAACTGTCATTCACGTCAAGTTTTTATTTATTGTAGACATACAAAAGTTAACTGCTATGAGCTGCTCATTTTTTCTCATTGTCTTACTCTGTGGTCACAGCTTGAAGCTATTGTCAAAAGAGTTTGTACCTCTAGTCCTGAATTAAAAGATAAGGTATTAAGTATGATTTGCCAAATTGAAAATACATACAGTGACACTTCTGAAAAAAATTCTTTCCTCATTGAACAACTACGCCTCACCACTTATTCTTCAAATGGGCTGCGCTTTTCTACTTTATGGTTAAAACATGATCATAAATATATATTTGAAAAATTAACGTAAGAAATAAAACATGATCATAATACTTTTGATCATATTACAAAACATGTCATAATACTTTTACACCAGAAACAAAACATGCTTTAGTTAACACCCCACAAGGATTCGTAGAATTAATTAAAAAACTGATTTCATAAGATCACCAATATGTTCTTCCCGGTATTTTTCAAACAGACCCGACGGGCAATTGTTTTTAAAAGTTACGTTCTAAATGTGTTTTAAATGTCTTTTAAACGTCTTTTAAACAATAATGCTTAAAAGACGTTTAAAAGACATTTAAAATACATTTAGATCGTAACTTTAAAAAAAAAATGCCCGTCGGGGATCGTCTTGTAGGTGAATTTGGCATCTACAGGTAAAATTATTTTTGTGTTACTTATAGTAAAGAAAGTTTTGTAGATTTAAAATCTAAAAAACAAATATTTCTCTCATTTTTTTAAATGTATTCTCTTTTAACATACGTAAATTTAACATTACGTTTTTATTTGACAATTGCTGTTTTAACTATATTTAATACTCGGTTCAACTCAATTTATTTGGTTATATCTTTTTGAAAATTTTTTGCTTATCTGTAGACAACTAAGGAAGTGGCGGTAAATCATTTTATCTCAGCAGAATAAGTGTTGAACACCTTCAGCGGTTAAAATTATTCAGCAAAATAGTTTCTTTGGATAAAACTGACATTCATTGCTTACGCATACATTTAGACTGTTGCACAATGGATCTAACTTAACGTTCAAACTTTGAGCTAACATACAGACAACGTAAAAAAAAAACAAATATTAACGTAGTTCTGCTAACTAAAAAAAAATCTGCTATAAATATTTATTTATTTTTTTCTTAAAGATGGCGTATAAGAAAATAGAAAATAAGTTTAGTTAAAAGATAATTAGCTAAGTTTGGTTTGCATTGTCTTTTAAAAGACATTCGAGGAATTTTTAAAAAATGTTTGAAAACAAACAGCGCTTAATTATCTAAAACATTGAGTTGTCGATAAAAGATTTAATAAATGTTTGATTAAAAAGTTTTATTTTAAAAAAAATATATATGTTATTGTTTAGCCTCTTAATTTTACCCTGCTTATAGAATAAATGTTTAACAGTAAGTATTGTATTTGCGAACTAATATTTTAAAGCAGTTCTTTTCAGATTAACCATAAATACTAATTTTGATACCTTTTAAATTTTGATAATACAAATATGATAATTAATGCAGAGGTAATTACACAGAAAAATATTTTCATATTATTATCAGTGATGGAGTGAAATATTTGTATTAGGGTATTCATTATTATAATTTTTCATTGTTTAATCTTATTTTAACCTTTAAAGGGTTGTGCAACTAGTTTATATTGCTTTAACAGAATCAAAATTTTATGCTAAGTTTAGATTTTTTAATAATAAGAAGAAGTAATATGTCGAATATTTTACTTTAGATGCAAGGAAATTAGAAACGAATATCAAGTCGGTTTGAGCCTAATGCTCAACCTTTTGAATTTGATAGTTATTCACACTGAGCAAGATAGTATAATATTTTAAATCAAATTAACTGCGGAAAATGAATTTCAATAAACTGGTCACTTTGTTTATTATTCGATAAACAACGTAAGTAATTAATTTGAAACCAGAACGTTAATTTTTCAAATATCTTTACCAAGCATCTGCTATGCTTTAATTGTTTAAAAAAATCATATTGTAAAGTATGTAAAGTAAAATTAATTTAAAATTTTCATTTATAAAAAGCATAGAGAGTCTTCAACAAAAGCTCTAATAATTGATCATATTGCAAATATTGAAATCTCCGTTGGTAAATAAATGTCAAACAATATGTATAGAAAATGCAAGCAGTTCTGAAGCAGTTCTTTTTATATATTTATAGTATATACCATACCTGTAATCTTCTTGTATATTCACATTTTTAGTATTAATTTGTATATTTATTTAGTTATGTTTTAGTTAACATAATCTATTTAACTTAATAATTTAACGTTAAACTAATGAACTGAAAAAAATACAATTGACATTATTTTGCAAACTAAAGTTTAACGTTAACATTTCGTTATTTAAAACCTGTAAAACCTAATTTTTGTATTCAGATTTTATTTTAAGCTACTTTTTATTATAGTTTAAATAACCATAGCTAATAAAGGCTAGCAAATGCTCTTACTGTTTTTCCAAAAAATGTTTTCAGCTTATTTTCTGGCTCAATTATGACTATTAATTATTACTATTTAATAAGACTTTTAACTTTAAGATTTTAATTACGATACAAATATTCAACTGTATGATTTTAATTATGACAATTATATACAAAACATTTAACTATATGAGATTAATGAGCTAGCTAGTAAAAAACTTACATAGAACAAATGTAGCTTGATAAGAGGATAAGAATAATAAATCTTTAAAGTTTAGGAAATAAGAATATTAACTTTTTTAAATAAGTTTTATCCAGTTTTATTATTAAAAAAAATTATTTTTTCTAATTTTTATTATTTTTTTATTGTAGTTAGTTTTCATTATTATCTTGTTATTGTTAAAACTGCTAAAATTTATTGTTAAAACTACTAAAATTTATGTTTATTTCAGAATAATAATTAATGAATAAACAAGAGAAAAATCAATACTTGAGGAAATGGCGCCAAAGTAATCGAGCTTTAAACAATGTACTTGTAAATGAAGAAATTGACTCACATTATATGTCAAATCTATTATTAATAGAGTCGAGAGTTAGATTGATTTTAAAAACATTAAAATTGAAAACTATAGTGACTTTTATTTTGTCTCTGATCATTAATATACTTCTGAAATTGAGAGTTCTAATATATTATGTATGTTTGACAAAGTGACACCATTTACTTTAGCATTATTTGTTAATAATAACAAACCAAATAATTGTGATGATTTTCAATATAATTTTTTGCATGAGTATGAGTTATTATTTGCAAATGGTTTTTAGTATTATTCATATAACTTCTATTACTTCTTGAGAAAAACTGTTGCTAATGTGCCAATAAAAAGTCAGAAAGTGTAAGCGTAACCATTTTCAAAAAGATAGAGTCCCTTGGAGAACTTTATGAGCTTGAAACCAGATTAAAAGACAACGGGGAGTACAGTAAATTGGTAATTTATATTTATAATTTCTATTTTGTTTGTCTGTTTAATAGAATGCTATTTAAGCTCATCGAACTTAAAAACAAACAATTTTAGTATTATTATTTCGGAAGAACTATAATGAATGGAACGCTGATTGAATGGGACAAAATCAAATTTACTTACAAGCATCTAAGTTTAATTGGTAAAAAAATTCCTGTGGTAAGAAATGTTAAACACGACAATTCAACAGACCAAATCATTATTCCTATCATGGCCTAAACATGATGGTCCGAACATAACATTAAAATTATTGCATTAATGAGAATTAATAGCACATTTCTCCTGGCGGAACAAACAATTTTCAATGTATAAATTAGACAACTTTATCAACTTTTAAAAGGTCTCTTACAAAAACCGCACTATTCTATTAATATACCCTGTTGTTCTCCGCTACAGGTTTCAGCTTTAATTCGATGTCGAAACTTTGAATATAAAACATTTATAAAAAAGTAAAAAACCTTTTAAAATTAAACTTTGTAAATTATTACTCAAATGTGTGCTTACATTTAATTAAATAAGTTTGCGGAATCGATTGATGTAGTATAACAAAATAGTTATTTTTCATTTATAATTTTTTATTACGTTTTTATAGAATGGAAGCCCAAGTTCAATATGAAAACTAAAGTTCGTGGTGATATAAAGAAGGTATCATTGGAAGATAAAAAGTTGTGCAAAGCAAAAATTTTGGTACGTTAATAATAGCTCAATATTGTTCTATCTATCCCTTCTTCCTTACATATGTTTTTTTGATTCTTTGATTATATAAGAATATGTCAGCTTGTAATTATATATATATTTATTCGAATTTAAAGATAACATTGTAAAATGTGTAAAACGACAAAAAATAAACTAAGAACTCACAAGAACCTTATATAATATCTTAAAACTTGAATGTTAGCGTTGAAAATCAAACAAATAGTCAATTATAAACAAAATAAATTTTTAACTGTTATCCGGTTTACAGTATCCCATGTTGTATTTTAAAAGTTATCCGCACGAGAGTTCGACGGAAGCAAACAAAAGATCAAATAGGAATCATTTTAAAGTTCTCTCGATTGAACAATTATTTACTTTTGAGTTTTTTTTTTAACTTATAATACAAAAGAATATATAATACATCTTTAAAAAAACTTTTAAAAAATATTTGTTGTATTTTTAGTTTGAATATCCTATAAACTATTTTTCTAACCCTTTGTGAGGGGTTTAAAACCTTTATATTAACTTTGAATATTGATTGTAATTGTGTTTAACATTTAATGTTAATATATACGGTTATATTCATATAATAACCATGACACGAAGCCGCGTATAAAGGCCTTCGGCTCAGGCTCATATGAATATAACTATAGCTGTACTAACATTAAATATTACACAATTACAATCAATATTTTATGTGAAAATAAAACGCCAATGTTTTTCCTACTTGTATTTACATTAGTATAACGTTAATCTAACTTTAGAATTTTACGTTAATATAACGTTAATATCTAACGTAAATCTAACGTAAGAATTTTACGTTACAAAACCTTTCCATTTGCCGAACCGGCAATGTTATACTAACATAAAATCTAAAGTAAATAAAACGTTTATACAACGTTGTGTGCCGGCTGGAAATCTGGTTTTTTGGATGGAACAGTAGTTTGATACACAATGTTCTTACTTAGACATTGGTTTTTCATAATGCAGGTAGATTTATTGATGCAGTTGCAGGTTTTTGTTGCCGTTTTTTTATGATTGTATAAAATATTTTGACTATACGAACTAATGACTGACTTTTGGCATACACGAGTCGCTAATTTTAATTGTGTTTCTGTTATAATATTTGTGTAATAAAACATTAACAGGAAACCTCCCGACGGGCATTTGTTTTTAAAAGTTACGATTTAAATGTATTTTAAATGTCTTTTAAACGTCTTTTAAACATTAATGTTTAAAAGACGTTTAAAAGACATTTAAAACACATTTAGAACGTAACTTTTAAAAACAAATTTCCGTCGGGCTTGCATCGATTATTTTTAAAAAGTTTACTTATTTTTGTTGCATAATTTTTTCTCTATGGGGGATTATACCAAATATTGTTTCGTTTGTGACTTTCGTTTTAAATGGGTTTTATATCTGACTGATATTTGAGCATGGAGCAGAAATCCAATTATAACAATACATCCTGATAAGAAGAAACAGCTTTTTCAAAAATTTCTTTTTTTAAAGATGCAGTTGACAATCTTAGTTTTATTGTTTGCGGTAGACTTTTTAATATGCATGGAGGGTGGTTAGAGTTGGCGTGTATATAATTAAGATTTTTGTCGGGCTTTGAGTAAGGTTGGAAGGGACTGTTGCTAAGATTTAGTGTTAAGTTGAGGTAATTGACAACTTTAATATTACAGCTGATAAATAATTGGAGAATATCGCTTTTAAATATATTTAAAATTTGCTTTTTTTTTTTTTTAATTAGTTGGCAACTACGATTTTTAAAAAAAGCTAGATCGCCATCCCGATATAAACCTAATTCCTTCCCGTTGTAATATTGATATAGTTGGTACAACAAAAAAATTCCAACGCTAAGTAGTTTTACATTAATCGTTGAGTAAAAAATTATATATATATATATATATATATATATATATATATATATATATATATATATATATATTTATATATATATATATATATATATATATATATATATATATATATATATATATATATATATATATATATATATATATATATATATATATATATATATATATATGTATATATATATATATATCGGATCCAGAGAGGTTCAAAGAGTGCTTCAGCACCCGCCAATATTGAACAAGTAAAGTTTCCTTTGACGTTACATTTTTTTTAAAATAAAAATTGAATTGTTAAAATAGTTTATTCAACTCAAAATTTACGATTTCATTTTTTTGTGAAGGAAATCGAAAATAAATAAATAATTATCTTTGTTGTTGTGTAGTACATTGCGTTCAGCGCTAGCGTATTTTATATTTATGCTTCGACTAGGAAACTCCCGTACAGTCGCCAGTCGCATTCTGATTCGCCTGCTCCCCTCAGAATTATTTTGGATTGGCCTGCACCCCTCAGAAGCTATTTTTGATTGGCTTGGTTTCTTAAGCTAATCAAAACAGGTTCTGAGGGTGTTGACCCAATCAGAAAGATCTCTGAAGGATGCAAGCCAATCACGCAAAAATCAGAAAAAAGGTTTTTCACAAAGCTTTTGGTTAACTCGTAGGTTAAGTACTCTAAACATGGCGGATTCAATGCTTCAAATCATTTTAAAATGTATTTTAAATGAAAATAGGGTTAAATCAGAAAAAGGAATCGTTTTTATCTAATGTTATTGTCGAAGCTCATAATAAGATTAGAGAAATATTTTTGTTTAATGAAAAATCTAAACTAAATATATTCCATAAAATATGCAAAGTTTCAAATATGCAGTTTTCCGTATCTCAATCATTTCGAGAAGAAAGTGATTTTCAACCAGTCAAGTAATAATTTGTTTCTTAAATAGTTATATTAAATAAAAAATAAAAAAACAAACGAAGTATTTATGTATGTGTGTGGTTGTGTTGTGTTAATTAATGGTTAAAAAAAATCAAATTAAGAAATCATGTATATTAGCTATACAAAAAGCTATACTATAGCTTTTTGTGCTTAAAAATTCTACTACAAACTTTTTTATTTAAGCTGAAAGATGTGTGAAATTTTTTTCTAGGTGCTTAAAATTAAAAAACTTTTTAATTTACTTTTAATATACTTGGTTTATAAACATTAAAAATGTTTATAAACCAAGCTCTAGTTTTCATTTTGAACCCAATAAATCAGGTCGTTCCTTTTAATTCTCTTGGCTCTCACTATACTCTTGGCTTGCATATTCAGAAATAAAAAAAGGTGCTTATTGTGTTAATTGTGTTATTTTTGGATCTGAAGAATCAAGTCATAATGCAAGTAAACTTGTTTAGCTTTATAAATCTCCATTTGTGGCATATTCAAGTTTAATAAACATGCTGAAAGTTCACCAAGTCACCAAACTGCAACTCAAACTTGAATCTCAACAAAGTAATTGATGAACAAGTCAAGAAAAATAGAGAAATATTAAAACCAATAGTTCTAACAATTATTATGTGTGGAAAACAAAACATACCTCTTCGAGGTAACAAAGTTAATTCATTTTACTATGAGAATGAAAATAGTAACTCTGGCAATCTTCAATCAATTTTGAAATTAATATCTGATTGTGCAGAAAATAGTTTGATGAATGGGCGAATTGCTACTCCAAAAAATGCTACATATCCCTTTGAAACTACTCAAAATGAGTTGATTAGTATTTATAATGACATTATAGTTTCTAAATTGAAATGTGAAGTTAAAAAAGCTAAATTTTTTTCAATCTTAGCAGATGAAGCATCTGGTGTTATGAATATGGAACAAATGTCACTTATATTATTTATCCGCCTATAATGAATAGCCGAATGAATATTATTATTAATGCGCGTAGTTACGCGTATCGTTTTATAGTTACGGTACGGTTCTGTATCTGTAAAATACACTTTTTAAGTAGTTTCTAGACTTTTCTTTATCGCGTGCTTTTTTAAAGATTTCCTTTCAACCTTTCATGGTACGAGTTCAAAATGTCTAAGTTGACATTAAGTAAATAATGTTTAGTAGCTTAAAATTATAGGTAATCTAAAATTTTTTTTAAATTTAAAAGTAATTAATTTATTGTAATTTTTTTTTAAATTATAATTTTAAAGTTAAAGCTTCGTGTTATAATTCTTAAATGGTGTCTAGCGTTAAAATATATATATGGGTAGTTTCATGCTTTTACTTAGTTTTGGTTATTGGGATAAAAGATGACAACATTTTGTTATAAATTTATCTTAATTTAACTTTCATTGAAAATTTTGTTATAAATAAAAATTATCTTTAATATTGTTAATACTTTTGCTCTTTGAAAAAAAATATGTTTCTGGATCTTCAATAAATATAAAATAATTTGTCTTGCATGAATGAATTTTGGTTTAAAATTTAGTTGTGTTATTTATGTTTGTCTATCTGTAATTTATTTATGTTATTAGAAAATTCATGTTTACAGAGTTGTTATTATTCATAATCGAGTTGTTAAACCAAGGAAACTGTGGAGGTTTATTTATCATATATACTATATATATATTATATAATTATATTGGAGGGAGTAAGTTTAAAAGCATTTTTAAATTTTTAAAAAGAAATAAAAATACTTTTCAATATATATCTATTTTTTTTTGAGGTAGATTTAAAGTTTCAGGTTTTTAAAATCATATATATAAATCATATATCTTTGTTTTTCTATTTAGACGTTGGTAATAATATTGAAACAAGTAAGTTATAAAGCATTTTTAAATTTTTTTAAACAGTAAATATATATATATATATATATATATATATATATATATATATATATATATATATATATATATATATATATATATAACAGTATATATATATATATAACAGTATATATATATATATATATAACAGTATATATATATATATATATATATATATATATATATATATATATATATATATATATATATATATATATATATATATATATAAATATATATATATTTATATATATATATATAAATATATATATATATATCTATATATATATATATATATATATATATATATATATATATATATATATATATATATATATATATATATATATATATATATATATATATAAAAGAAATAAAAATACTTTTCATTATATATCTGTCTTCTTCGAGGTAGATTTAAAATTTCAGATTTTTTAAATCATACGTTTTATAAGATTTAAGAATGAGTCGATTTAAATGTTTGTTTATTTTTCTATTTAGACGTTGGTGATAATATTGAAACAAGTAAGTTATAAAGCATTTTTAAATTTTTAAAAAGAAATAAAAATACTTTTCAATATATATCTGTTTTCTTCGAGGTAGATTTAAAATTTCAGGTTTTTAAAATCATATATATTATAATACTAAATTCTTTTTTACTTTAAAAATATCTATATTATAGTTACACTGAGTCGTAGAAAAAAAATTAAAGTTTATCAGTAAGGTAGTAGATTATTAGAGTAGATTAAATTGTTTAATCTATTAATCAACTTAATAAAGTACTATTAAAGTAAAGATTTATTTTGGTTGTTTGTTTGTTAAAATTTAGTTAGAGTTTATTTAAAATTTAAATTCTTTAGCTAATCAAGAGAGATCTAATAAATGTATTAATTACATTAGTTGAATGTAGCATTTAATATGTATTTTATCGATATTTTAACGTCTAAACATTAAAGTGATTTTATTGTTTAGATACAGAAATGAAGAAGGAATTAAGTCAGTGTTTTTGCTATTAGATATTTGTTAATAGGAATTTGTTTATTTAAACTTCAACTGGAATTTTAAAAAATCAAGTTCTTTAGCTTTTTTTTATACTTTCTTTTAGGGGAGTTGGAACAAAAACTAAGTATAAATTATGATTAGTTTAGTTTAATATATAAAGCATTAATATTTAGAAGATTTAAAGTTTACTTTAGTTTATAGTTTTGGTTTAGTTTATTGTTTTGATTTTAGCTTTAGTTATTTTTTTCTTACTTTAGACAATTTTATGGATGAAATGAGGAAGATGGGTAAAACAATTGTTTAGATATGTATATATTTATGGGAGTTATAGATAGAATTGTAAATAAGAAAAAGTTTATCAAATAAAGTAATATATCTTTACATGACAGCAATTTAGAGGGAAAATATTTATAGAGAAAGAAAAAGACTAAAAAAAAAAAAAGACTAAAAAGTAAATAAAAAATATATCGGAAAATTAATTAGAAAACCAAAGTACTTAAAGTTTAGAGATGTGTAAGGACTTTATAGACTCAAATAAATATAATTAAAGAACAAGATACATTACAAAATTAATAAACTAAGAGAAAGTAAAGAAAGAATCAAGTTAATGAAAGAAAAAGATCAAGAGTTTTTTTACGTTTGTTTTGATTATTTTTTGCTTTAAATATTATTTGTAAATTTAAGTATTTTCGAGGATTTATTTTTAATATTGACTTTTTGATTAATATTATCAGCAGTTATCATTGTTATTATTATTATAATTAAATATTTATTATTATTATTAAATAATATAGCATTATTTAACCTATATCTATCCATTATTTACCTCTCGTTACATTTTACATCATAATTTATCTTATATAAATGTTATTTACCTAATATTACTACTTATCTCCTTCTTTACTTATTATTACTTACCTTATTATCATCAAATTATTTAAATAACATATATTATTTATACTATACTATGTCTAAAGCTACTAGAGGTATTAATATATCTAAATTTATATTTTAAATCAAGTTAATAATATTCTAATTTTATCTAGCTGTAATAGTTATTCTCCTGTGTAAAGTATTTAAATCTCTTATATCTTACTATCATTTCTTTATAACTGATCATTCCTCAATATTTAAAATAGCAACCATTTCTAGATTAACATTTCTTAGTTTTAATCTCTATATATTAGATACCTTTATTTAATTATTTTTTCTCTATACTTTGTTTAAGCATAATAAGTCATGTTATTAAAAAATCTTTGTAAATTCTGCAATAAAACAGTGGTTGATAGCCATAAAGGAATTCTATGTAATTACTGCTCTTCTTGGTTGCACCCTAAATTTAATTATATTAACAAACACACCTATAGCTTTATTGAAAAAGATTCCACTGACTGGTATTGCAGTGACTGCATCAACAAAAATTTGCCATTTTGTTCACTTTCTTATTTTGAGCTCTCTTTAACTTTATCGTCTCAGACTATACCAACCAATAGTTTAAAAGCTCTAAAATCTCCCCCTCACTTCAAAAAATTATTCAATAATATAAACAAAATCTCCAACAAAAGTATTAACTGTAAATATTATGACATTCTTGAACTTAATAAAGTTGTTAATAATAATTGTAATTTATACCTACATCTAAACATTGCTTCGCTCCCTTATCACATTGACAGTCTTCACAGTCTAATAAGCTCTCTTACCACTCTTCCAATAGTAATTGGTATCTCTGAATCAAGACTAAATATCAACGATTCCAGTAAAACTGATATTAATATAAATGATTTTATTATTGAGCATAGTCCTACTGAGGCCAAAAAAGGTGGTGCTCTTCTATATTTACGCCTAAACTTAAACTATTTTATTCGTAGTGATCTAATAGTATACTCTCCGAAATACCTAGAATCTATCTTTGTTGAAATCGTCAATCCCCTAAAATAAAATATTATTGTTGGCACTATATATCGACATCAATGAACTCTAATGAATTCATTACTGATCATTTTAATCCCTTGCTTGAGAGGCTTAGTTTAGAAAATAAACAAGTTGTCCTTATGGGTGATTTCAATATGGACTTGTTAAATTATAATGAATCGAAAGTTATATCTAGTTATCTTGATACATTATGTTCTTATTCTTTTTTCCCTTCTATAATTCAACCTACACGTATAACTGCTACATCTAAGACACTCATTGATAATATCTTTTTAAATTTCCAAACTCCTGATTTAATTTCAGGCAATCTTACAATATCGATTTCTGATCATATGGCACAGTTTATCTGCATTCCTTGTCTTTCTTCCAAAAAAACTAAGGAGGTAATATTCAGACGAACCTTCCAAAATTTCGATAATAAAAAATTTATTAAGGATATCTCTAATGCAGACTGGCAAATACAAATTACAAATAACAATAATGTAAATGAATCATTGCACTATTTTTTTAAAACTTTTAACAAAATTCTTGATTAACATGCACCCTATAAAAAACTAACTGCTAAACAAATAAAACTTAAATCAAAACCTTGTTTCACCAATGGAATTCTAAAATCAATATCTATTAAAAACAAACTATATAAACAATATACAAAAGCAAAAAATCATAACATTAAAATTCATATTTTTACTAAATTTAAATGGTACAGAAATAACATTTGCAATTTACTAAAAACTTTCTAAAAAATCATATTACATCAACTTTTTTAACAATAATCTTTACAATGTAAAAAATACTTGGAAAGGTATAAAAGAAATTATTAATATCAAACCTTCTTCCTTTTCCAGTAAATCTATTAATCTCAAATTTAATGGCAATACAATTTCAGACAGCAAAGCTGTATCAAACATATTTAATAATTACTTTGTAAATACTCAACAAACACTGTTAACAAAAATTGTTTCACCTAAATTTAATTTTTCAGACTATTTAAATAACCCAAATATTAACTCCAGTCACTGAAAATGAAGTATCAAATCTTATAAAAAGTTTACAAAGTAAAAAAAGTTTAGGTATCAATAGTATTTCCACGTTTCTTCTCAAACTTGTTTCCCATATCATCTCAAAGCCTATCTGTACAATGATAAATAGCTCTTTTGAAAATGGACTTTTTCCAGATGTCTTTAAAATAGCTAAAGTTATTCCACTTTATAAAAAAGGCTCTAGAACTGACCACACTAACTATCGCCCAATTTCGCTACTGTCAAACATCAGTAAAATATTTGAAAAAGCTATGCACAACAGACTTTACAACTTTTTAGATAAGTATCAATGTCTTTACAAACACCAATATGGGTTTTGAAGCAAGCACTCCACAACGCATGCACTTATTGAAATCACTGAGGTTATCAGAAAAGCTCTTGACAATAAGCTTTTTGCTTGTGGTGTGTTTGTTGATCTACAGAAAGCATTTGACACTGTTGATCATTCTATTCTTCTAAGTAAACTGGAATACTATGGTATTAGAGGAATTTCTCTCCAATGGTTTACCTCATATCTTTATAATAGGTTTCAATTTGTATCTATTAACGGTAACACATCTCCTTTAGTAAAATGCACTACAGGTGTACCTCAAGGCTCTGTATTAGGGCCATTGCTTTTCCTTGTTTTCATTAATGACCTTAATTTATCATTAAAATATACAACTTCCTACCATTTTGCTGATGACACTAACTTACTTTTAATTAATAAATCATTAAAAAAAATAAACAAACATATTAATTATGATCTATCTAATCTAATTCAATGGCTTCGATCTAACAAACTGTCTCTGAATACTAGTAAAACCGAAATTGTCATCATTAAATCAAAACAATCTAAAATCAGTAAACACCTAAATTTTAGGCTGAGTGGTCAAAAAATCAATCCAGTAATGTACCTAAAGTATCTTGGAATCAAAATTGACTCAAATTTAACTTTTTCTCAACATCTTAAAGACTTGTCAATAAAACTATGTAGATCGAATGGGATGTTAGCTAAAATTCGTCATTATGTCAATCTTGAAGCGCTTATTAATATATACCATGCCATTTTTGGATCACATCTTAGGTATGCGTGTCAAGTTTGGGGACAAATCCGCACCCAAGAAATTTTAAGATTATCCAACTTACAAAACAAAGCATTAAAAATAATATATTTTCAGCATTATCAATCTAACTCCAATCATCTTTATTTTTTATCCAAAATACTCAAAATTGATGATCTAGTTCAACTATTAAATTGCCATTTTGTCTTTAATTATAAACAAAAATGTCTACCCAGCACATTTACAATTTTTTTTACTGTTAGAGAAAGCTGTCGCTATCATCTACGATCTGCTAATAGCTATAATCTTCATGTACCAAATCATTCTTCTGTAAAATATGGTCTAAAATCCATAAAATACCAAAGTGTAAAATCATGGAACAGTCTACCCTCACCATTAAAATCAATTGACTCAATTACTAATTTCAAAAACTGTCTTTTTAACTATTTTTTAGCAAGATATTATACCTGAAGACTCTGAAATATGTTGTTATGCTTTTATTATTACTACTTTCTTGATATCTACTAGTTTTATTATTAACTTTTTGTTCTCATATTTTTATTGTTATTATTAGTATTGATATTATTAATATTCTTCTATCTTTATTAGTAAATTGTTATTTTTATTTATAACATAATAAGTATTATTATTGCTTTTTTAATTTTTTCTTAAGTTTATTTACTACTTATACTATGTAATTGTTATTACCGCTATTATTGCTATTATCTAATATTGATTGTACAATATCTTTATTATTATTGTTAGTATTATTACTAATAATATTCCTTTTCATCGTCATCTTATTATTATTGTTAATATTATTTCTATAATTATTATCAATACTGTTATTATTGTTATTATAATCACTTTTATTGTAATGTTGTAGGTTTTTACTTTAGATTAGTACTTGTACTATTTGTAAAAGTCCTTGAAATTTTACAACTTATTTCTGAATATATGTTAACATTATTTTATCGATTATTTTATATTTATTTAAGTATATATTTGTCTTTAGTGTCTCGTGAAAGTATAGCTGGTAGGGCTGTGTTTTATATTTTATATGTTTTGTATGGAGAAATATGTGCAATAGGTGGAAAAATTAATTAATAAATATGGCACTTTTAAACTGGTTGCATTATTGCCCTATATTTTTATTAAAATGCAAAATGTTGCATGTTTAACCCTTATTAATTAGCTCTCTCTTTTTTTTATTTTTAGCATCTTCTGTTTCGAATGAAAATGGTGAGGTTATGCTAATTTTTTTTTTAAATAATTGCAAATGTATAATTTTTATTATATTCTTCTATTTGTAACTTTAGATTCCTTATCATTCAAAGATTACAAAAATTACCGCTCCCAACACCCGGGTTCTCTCTCAGAGAGGTCCTTCAAAAAATGGAAAGATCATGGCGGAATGGATGAGCCCTCCTTTGAATGGAGGGCTCATCCATACCGGGGTGTTGGGAGACACCAAAGAAAAAACAGCAATCAAAAGGTTGTAAAAATTCTTATATCAGTAGAGATATTTATGACTTTTTAGTTGCTGCTTTTTCTTCAGGTTTTATTTTTTTAATTTTTTAATTCGGCGTTTGTTTTTTTTTTGTAATTTTTTTTTTAATATATATTACGTTGAATATTTGATTTGTTTTGATCTTTTTTAATGACAATTTTAATTGTTTTCTTACCAATTAAACCTGACTTCAAATTTAAAGCCCTCTTAAATACCCCTCCCTAAAATCTAAAGTCAAAAGTTGAATTGATTCATTATCCAATTATTATAATATAATGATGCTGCATTTTTTTGTTAAAAACAATTATTTGGTATGTTTCCATTATTGAACTCACTGCTTTTAAAATTTACTAAAACCCAAGGCAGTATATTTAGCTATATAAATACAATTAATTTATCTCGATTCAATTTTTCATCTTTTATGTTTATAGTTTGGCTCCTTAAAGCAATTTTTATTTTGCTTTTTTTATTATGAGTATTGTTTGCTTTTTTTATTATGAGAAATTCGTTGTGATGTCTTTTAAATTAAACTAAAGTTTACTAAAAACCAACATAAAAATTACGTTTTTGAACGACACCAAAAAGAACAGGTGC
Source organism: Hydra vulgaris (assembly GCF_022113875.1). NCBI lineage: Eukaryota > Metazoa > Cnidaria > Hydrozoa > Anthoathecata > Hydridae > Hydra > Hydra vulgaris. The sequence continues at coordinate 23,504,466 of NC_061169.1, read as the reverse complement.
ATCCCTACAGCAACTGTTGCAGTATCACAATAGGTTACCAAAGGCAGGCATACTGTTTTCCAGTTGTTGTTTTTTTTTTCAATTATATCTACTTATCTATATAATACTACAGTACGATTGTTTATATCTAATTCATTTCTTTTTTTCTTAATCTTTAAGTGTTAATAATTTCATTCTTTGAATGAGATTAGTTAAACAAGTCGGCTTTCCATTAAAGATATTGGTTTAAAAACTGAACACCATTGGCAAAATGCTTACAAATTTAGGTAGTTTTTAAAAATCTGTTTTCTATTTAATACAATTTTTTTTTTAAATATACTTTTTAAATATACTTTTTTAATATACTTTTCTATAACAATCCTACTAATATGGAATCACGTAGCTTTTTAAATATGTTTAATTGTCGTCCCTATCGGTAATAAATATTTTAAATTGTTTAATATGGTTTTCTTTACAATAGGCTATGCTTGGCTCCTCGGTGCTGTAAATGGTGGCTTCAACTTTGTTTTTTTAAGAAAAATGTGTTTTATATATGCTTCTGTTTTAAAATATTTTTGTTACATATTTAACTATATATCATGTAAATAAATTTCTTTTAAAGATATGTAAACTTGATACTTGCTTTTTTACGGATTTTCAAAAAGTGAACAAAGGTTTAAATATATTTTTTAACTGTCTTATATGATTTTATCAATTTTATTAAAGCTGAATAATTACTTCAACAATATTGAGTAAAATCCAATTGCTTTTATTATTAACCTGATCTATACAAAAATTAATGAAATAAAACTAATAATTTAACGCCAAGGCAAGGCAAAATGTATTCCGGACATTTTATAAAATTAGTATAAATATGGATTGGATGTAAGCTGAAATATATTGATACACGTTAGCTATTAAAGTAAATCCATATATTCCTTTATTGTTTTTTTATAAACAAGTTTCTGCTGGATTACTAATTAAAAAAAATTTGGTTTAATAATAATCTTTATCATAATAATATAGGATCCGTATGCAGGGCTAAGCCCTTTTCGGAATTGCAATATATTTTTTAACTTATAGTTTTTCCAGATATCCAACTTCTATGCCTACAAGTTTGGGTGTAATATTTTAGAGGTTTTAACAATATTTAAAAAGTATATTAATAATATTGAAAAGTTTAGGTGCGATAGTGACATATTTTTAAGCTCTTCACTCAGTAAAATGAAAAGTTTCTAAAGAAAAGAAACGACTCAGCTTAAAGCAAAATTGAGAGTAGAATATATTCCCAATATTTACCTCAACAATTTTACGGAATTTGAAAATTTGACATCGATGTTTTGTGCATATAATTCAAGTCATTTTTAACTACTACATGGTTGCGATTTGCGTATTCAATGTCTGAACATTGCAAAAGAAATGGTTAACTTTATCTTTAATGAAGCTAAAAGTCTCTTAAACTAAATAGCCAAGAAAAATAATAGTGAGCTCAACTAAAAAAATGTATAAATAAATTTATATTTCATTAGAGAAAGTAAATAAAGATTAAATTGTTAGTAATTTTTTATTTACTACTAACCCGTATTACGGGTTGCTTACTGTATAAATAAATTTATATTTTATTAGAGAAAGTAAATAAATATCAAATTGTTAGTAATGATTTATCTACTACTAACCCGTATTACGGGCTGCTTACCGCTAGTATTTATATAATTATAGTTATAATTATAGTTTAGTTATAATTAAAGTTAAATTATAACTGGATTTAAAAATAAGTCTGTTATTACATTTTTATTTATATTTTTGTGGAATATCCTTGTAAAATAAATGGCCCCAGAATATCATGAAATTAAGAATATCATGAAATTTTTATTTTATTACTGTTACATAATTTTGTTTATAAACAGTGTTACATAATATTATTAAATCTATTCATTATTATTAATGTATTTAGTGTAAAACTATTAATGTATTTAGTGTAAAAAATGTATTTATTATTATAATGTATTTAGTGTAAAAGTTTATTATTATTGCTATTATTGTTATTATTGTTATTACAATTTATAAATAATTATTGTGTTTAATTATATATTTTAAGTTTATTCTGTGCATAAATTTCTTATATCATAGTATTAATAATTATTTTTAATAGTGAGTTGTAATACAATTGTGTTATAATTGCAATATAATGTGCATGACACAGGTGTTTTTAAAAGTTAAACTAGACTTTATATATTTTCAAGTTTCTGTTTAAAGATCATATAAGAAGCAAATTTTGAGTTCCATTGAAACTAGATTTTTATACACAGTTTTTTTTATCATTTCTTCATTTTGTAACTATTCTACTTTTTTATTTTAGTTTTCCTACTGTTGAAATATGGTTTTAATTTAGTGAAGTTTCATGATTTGAAATTTACTTTATTGGTCATATACTAACAGTTTAGAAAAAGAAATTTAGCATGGATATAAAATTGATATTATTAAGAATTGTAACCTTTCTGATCTGATTATTTAATCAAAATACGGACAGTTTAAAGAGTATAAAAAGACGGGCAGACAGGTAAAAGACCCAGAGGGATATACCCTTTTCATTTGTTAAAAAAGAGGTTGAAAATTTTTTAAAAAATTGATGAAAAATATAGTCAAACTACGTAGCCTTGAAAACCTCTCACACAATGAAACAGTCAGATATAACACATTATACATTGAAGGAAGCAATAGTCAAACAAGACCTTGGGATAATTGTTTCCAATGATTTAAAGGTTAAAACTCAAGTCAAAACAGCAGTCTTGATTGCAAACCAAATGCTTGATTGTCTCAAAAAAACTTTTCGAAGCCGCATACAAATTTTATGGAAAATACTGTACCTTGTATACATTCGTCAACATCTAGATTTTGTAGTACAGGTTTGGTCTCCTCACCTAAAAAAAGTCAAAAGACGTGAAAAGAAATCAATATCTGAGATAAACATCTACCATATGAAAAAAAGATATGATCGCTGAAACTAACGTCTCATGAGGATCGCAGGAAAAAAGGTGACCTAATCCTATAGCTTAAATTTACTTATCAAATTAATGAAGTCAACTTTTATTTCATTCAAACCCTACTAAATTCAACAAAAAATTACTTTCTACGTGGACTCAATAAGCGACTTTTGCCTCAGTTAATCAATTTTGCATGTAGATCACGCGGGTAAAACCACAGATGTCACATTTTTCTCAATTTAATGAATATAAAATTGAAAAATAAATCTAGTTGTTCTGCCAAATACAAGAATTATTCATCCTCAGTTTTCATTTGACAACAATACTCTCAATATGAATATCTGTAATTTTTCCGTTGTAAATTAAACTACTCATAATCCACCTTAGCTTGTAACACCCATAGTTAACAGACCGTTTATATAAATGTGTTTTTTTATTCTTAAAGCAATATAAAATAAATATTTTAGTATAATTATCAAGTAATGTTACTTTTTTACTTTGAAATGGTAAGCTTCAATGATTCTAAAGAGGCAACAGAGCTATTTATGTTTGTTTCAGTTATTCAAGCACTTCAATCTTTGATCTAAACATATTGGATGAAGCGTATATATAAATTATATATTTCCAGTTTTCCGTGTAATTAAATTAAATCTAGCCTTAAATATTTCAATTTCACTAAGTGAACTTATCTTTAATGAACAAATAACCAAAATGTTTATTTTTTTATTATCTGCAAATTTAAGAAACTTTTCTAGTATCATGTTTAAATTTAATATTTAATTTTTCTGGATTTTTTTGAGAGGTCTAGAAAATACTTCTCCAGCCACCTAGTGTTTTTGCTAGAAACTTTTGATTCGTTATTAACATGTATCTGTTGCATTCTGTAGAGGTATCACACCTATTCAGAATGTGACTGAGTTCTAATTGCAAATGAAAAAGTAATTTTGACAAATTTTTCAGTTTTATGAACTAAATAATATAATTAATATAAATTTTTCCATTTCATAACTTGCCTAGACATATATTGCAAATCAATTTGATAACCTTTACAAAAACAGAGCGTTTAATAATTAAATTTAGAAAAAACAATTTTTAATGGAACTTAAAGTTTCATGCCTATTGGCAATCATCAGCCATAAAGTACAAAATCAAAATTATAAAAAACCGTTTAAAAATTACAGTAGAATGAGTTCTGACCATATATTATGTGAGTCCTGATGATATATTATATAACTAGATGTCTAACTTGCAGGATTTTATTGGACAAAAAGTAAAGCCGCTTTTTTTTGTTTATAACAATAGTCCGCGATTTGTAAAAAGGGCAAAAGCTGAAGCCGAAGTGTAGAATAAAAGTTAAAAATGTTCCCAATAAATTGAAGATAATTCAAAAACAAGTTTTAAAAATTATAAATTACTTTTAAAAGTTTTTTTATGAGCCTATGTTTATTAAAAAGTATTTTAATTCATAAAAATGCTTTAAAATAGTAAGACGTTGTACTTTTTTATTTAAAACTTTAATTCCTTTTTATTCGAAAATAAATTAAGGAATCAGTTTATTATTTGATTATAACTTCCGCTTATTACTTTTATTTAGCAGGTTGTCTCCTTTTTAAAATAATATTTCGAATTTCTCGTTTAAACAAAGCTTTGAAATTTTTGAAGCAGGATTATATAATTTACATTGTTTAATAATACTCCATTTCATTGAAGATGTAAAGTTGTTTTTTTTTATTTCCCATACTTCCTTAGACAACTCAGTGTCGTTCTTGTACTTTTTTATGTTGAAGGATTTTAGATGATTTGCATAATGTAGCTTAAAAGAGGTTTCGCTAATCCCAATATATACTTTGAGATAAGCGATACATTATACATTGGGATAAGCGATACATTATACATTCCGGTATATAAGCGTAAGCAATAAGCGATACATTTTACATTACACATACAAGCGATACATTTTACATTGGGATAAGCAGTAAATTATACATTGATAAAGTTCAACCATCGTTATATATATGAACTTTTTGGCTAAATTTATATTCACATTTTTTTTAACATTTAATTTTATTTACACTTTTTTCATAAATTTTAATAAATGTTTTTTGAACAAAAAACCACTTTTAAAAGCTTTAATCCGCATTTATAAAATAATAAATTTTCAATCATTCAATAAATTCTTTAATCTACAGTAATTTGATGAAATGACATATTGGAACATACCTTTTTTGAAACATATTGGATGCTGCTCTGCAAGGAAAACTAAAAACCCTAAATAAATTTAAAAAGAAAATATAAATCGAGCGCAAACTGTAAATTATTTGAAATTGAAACTTTCAGTTTTTTTGAAAAAAATTAGCTTTCTTTTTACTTTCATATCGAATTCAATTTCCCAAGGGATCCAAAAAAGTTGTAGTTACTAATTTTTAAACTTTTTCTTTTATCAATACACTAACCATTAGAGCTAGGACAATAATTCACACAAATATTTTATTAAAAGTTGAAAATAACGTAGCTTTGTTGAAAAAGCAACCTAATTAAAGCATTAGCGATATAAATGAAGCATTAGCCATCTCATTAAAGCATTAGCAAAAACATCAATGCATTTTTATAAAGTGCTAAAAGCAAATAATGAAAATTGTGACAACATTTTGTGAATTGATGTTCGTGACTAACTTCTAGTAAACATCTAAATGTAACACATCTAAATGTAAAATGTTCTAAGCTAAGTTTTTCTTCTTTGACTTCAGTCAAAAAGTTAGAAAAAGTCCAGATGTTCATAAAATAGAGTATAGTTTGACAAAGCTAATATAAGCTACAATTCCTGTTAGCGTTAAATGTTTTTTAAAGCTATTATTAAGGCTATAGGGAGAATAATCCATCATTAAAATATATCTCAATGTTATATAACTAGAAAAAAACTCATGTATATCAAATATTTAGACTAATTCTATTTTTATTTAAAAATAGAATTATAATTGAATAATTGAATTATTGAATAATATAGATTATAAAATTTATCACCAAACAATTGTTTAAAAATGAGTCATCCTGGGTCTTATAGCAGATATATAGTAGATTAGTATAAAGATTTCAAAAATAGTTATAATTTAAAAAAATATATACATATATATAATTTTTTTTTTAAAAAAAAACATCCCTTTTTTTTTAATTGTTTTAAATAACGTTACATTTTACACAATAAAATTAGAAACAAATTTTTTTTTTGAAAACAATATTTTAATAAAATGTTTATTATTTTTAAATTTGCATATAATTTTAGGCAACTTACGGAAATTATATTTAGATAATTTACTTTTAAAATTATTCAAAGAATTATCAAAGTTTTGTTGCAGCAAAAATAATTGATAAGCATAGAATCAGTGCATAGACTCTTAGACAATGTGTACCAGATTTTCTTTAAGCTTGCATTCAACACTAAAACTTTATACTATTGTAAAAGCTGCAAAATAGAGTGTTACGTTCAAAATTCAATGGCAAAATAAGTAAGTGAATAATTCTGTTTAGAAGAGCTCAAATATATTTTAATTTAGAACTAATAAGTTAAACTGCACGTATAACTTTGCTGTGAACTATTTGTTTGTAAAGCAGAATAAAATTTAATTCTATCCAGTTGTTACTTATTTTTTGAAAAATTCTAAACATGATATTTAGCCTAAGATATTCTTTTTTTGATGATTATCGTTAAATTGATACATGTTTTTTCTATGAACTTCAAAAGAAAAGCTGTGGAGTAGATTTAGGAATATATGGTTAATATCAATATAATTTAATATTTCCAAGATTACTACCAAACTAAATATAAAAACTGCAACCAAAAAGTAGATATCTAGATGGCAGCTTATTGAAAATTTAATATTGACAGAAAATTCTATGTACAAAATATAATATGTTGAAAATACTATATAGAAAAGCAAGTTTACAAAGAGCATTTGAAAATTAAATATTGGCAGAAAACACTATCTATAAAAAATATAAGCTCAAAATACATAAGTTTGTCTCGCTAAATATACACAAAAACATTATAAAAAATTAACAAAAAACAGCAGCTGCAAGTTAATATTAACTTAAAAAAACAATTTAATAATGACAACTGTTCCGGGACCAGCAGGCCCAGACGTCATTAATATGACATCTGGTGGACGTCACAAGTCTGAAGAATGACTTCAGGGCATCCAGTGGAAATTCTGAGGAGTCAGAGGTTAACACCATAAAAAAAAAGTGTTTTGATTTTTGGAATTATTTTTAAAAAAACAAATGAGTATCAGTTTACATTTTCTAAATATAAATGGATTTGAGAATTGTAGAGATGAAAAAGCTCACTACTTTCTTATTCCGGATTCTATTCTTTATACCCCCTCTAAGCAATCAGAAAGAGTACGCTTCTTTTCAAGACAAGATTAAATGGTAGTGTCATCAGCAAACAATTCTACCTCAGATGTGAAAATTTCAGCTAGATTGTTAATGAAAATTCAAAAAAGTATAGAGTCAAGGCTAGAACCTTAAGAAATCCATGAAGTAACAAGAAATTAAGAAAAGTGCTGTCCGTTGAAAACAACTATTAATAAACTATTAACGTTTTAATTTTAAAACAAGATATATTCAAACCAAATCACTAAGCGTCAACTTTAACCCTTATTTTCCAGGTTTAATTTCACCTTAATTCTTAGCATTTTTATCATGGATGTTTTTTGTATCAATTTATCAATTAAGAAATAAAAAATATACAAAATAAAAATCATCATAAAAAATACAAAGTTTGCTAAACATGTTTGTTGTCTTCAAAGTCTTCAGTACTTTATTATTTAAAAGTATTTAATTATTTGCAAATATTCTGATAACATTTTAATTTTTTTAATTAGAACTATTTACTTGCTTTATACTAAAAAATTTTATCAAGTTATTATTTTTATATTTAGAATATTATTTTTTATCTAAATATAAAAATGTTTTTAAATCAACATTAAATGTAAATATTAACCTGCAAAACTTGGACCAACAATAACACTTAAAGTATACGCTCCAAATAATATCGAAAAAGCAAGTGCTATATTTGTATCATTTGACTGATGAATGACAATAACTTTTGAAACTAAGCCAGTCGCTAAATGAATAAAAAATCTTTGCGTGTTTTTATAAATTTAACATCTATTATTTTTATCAACATTTATTTAAATCAATTACTAAACGTGCGAATAATACAATTTCATCCCTAGTTAAACTACAATTAAATGTAAAAATAAAAAAATATAAATAAGTTTATATTAGTTTTATTCTATTAAAATAATAAAATATGATTTTAACTTATGATATTTTTTTAATAATATTTAAATTATTATTGCTTTTTATATAGTAATACTGGCGTACAAAGTTCTGATACAAGATTAAATACAGATATAAATGAAGGTTAGCTTAGTTTATTTCTTTAATAAGTTAAGGAACTTATAGCAAAAAATTTCAAAGATGTTAATATAAAGTAAATCTCTAAGACTTTGAGTAATTTGATTGTCAAAAGTACAAATAGATAGTTCAGTAGGCTATATACATAGTTCACACAAAAAAAGACAATAAATTTGTAAATATTTTAATAAAACAGGGTCCTAAAAAATATATATATACACAATATTTCAAGTAAACAACAAAAGCAACGCTTTATTTTTGGTAAAGTGTTTGAACAGATTCTTTATTCAATTTAAATACAACGGAAGCATTTAAATACCAGTTGTTGCTTTTTTTAATAGCAAATTATTATCAGGTTTTTTATTTATAAATTTGTCACACAAAACCTATATTTAAATTAAAAAAAAACACTTCTCTTTCACTCTATTTGCCTCCCCATAGCTTCAGGGTCACTACTGTTACGGAGGCTAAGAGTTATGTATTTTTTCTCTTGATTATTAATACAACCGTTTCTGAACCCTTAAATCTAAAACACTAACAACAAACAAGATTGCCGTATGGAGAAATATGTTGTTCACAAAGCAAATGCTCTAACACTATATTACCCACTATACTGCCCTTTAAACTTTCAGACTTTCAAAAGTCTGAGAGTGGGCAGAAAACGCTATGTAACAAATTAAAACACTGGTGATAAGTTTTTTTAAATAATACTTTCTCATGTGCTTATAACACTAAAACATAAACTTTATAATTCGGTCTTTGAAATAAGAAAATAAAAACTTAAGAGTATATTTTATATAAGATGAAATTTACTTAAACAATTTGCTCTCTCTTCATTAAGAGAGAGTAAAATAATTAATTGATTAATAATTTCAGCAGAGTTATCATCGTTAGTTAGTTACTTTGTCTATTATGTGACATTTAATTGATTGCCTATTTATATAAATACTTGAGTCACTATTATTTAAACTAAAATGTTTTTTCATTGTTTAGACAAACCATTGGAGATTATTATACTAATTTTATCACTTTTTATTATAATTATAATACTCATTAAAGGGTAATCATTGTTAATTAATGATAAAGTGCTTGAACTTTCATCAGGTAATGTTAAAACTTAGTTTAGTATTGATCCGAATTACGCTGATGAACATAAGGTTTTTGGCATAAATGATTATATTAATTAAGATTTAACCAGTTATTTCTGGTGGTAAAAATTAATTTTTTCCGTAAATTTAGTTACGTTTATCAGACTATTTATTACAGAACATGGTCAGTTTTCTGTTCTATTGGCAAGTTTAAAATCAATATAAATCATAGTCAAACCTTTGGTAGGATTGATAGCAAACTATATGTTTTATGTTCAAGCAAATTTTTTTTTCTCTTTTTTATTAGTAAAACTTTCAAATTGATTTTTAAATGTTTTTTTTTTATGTGTATTTTATGTGCTTTGGTTTGTGTGTTTATGGTCCATGTGTTTCAGTGTGTGTCTTTGCTTATTATTATTTATACTATATTAAAAATTGGTGTCACTCTATTGATCAGATTTATGTATGAGTGACACCATATTAATAAATTATTAACTTAATATTAAATTAATATTAGTTAGTATTATTATTTATTCATTGCAGTTATTGTAAACATACTTATTATTACCATTACTATAATTTGTATAATTATTTTTTTTATCTTATACTATTATTATATTTATTACTATTATATCTTATACTATTATTACTATTATTAATATTATTATCATTATTATCAAGACTATTGTAAAATGATTTAAGGAAAATAAATAGCTTTTTGTTGTTGTTGCTGTTGTTGTTGTTTCAAAAATGTAGAAATTTATTACATATTTTATGCAAATTATGAGTTTAGCTATCATTTGTACCTTTATAATGTTTGTATTGCCATGTTTTATAAAAGGTGTTGCTCGGCAATATGTAAAGCTATACTTTATTCCTAGCCAGCCGAATGGTGTTACTATATAATGGCATTATTAGGAAACATTTAGTGTGAAGTGGTGTTACATTTGTAAGGTTAATAACCCTGACTGCCTATCTAAAACATTTTAAATACGAATATTGAACTTTTTTTAGTTAGACGTTGGTTATAACTTATCATAAGTTTTAGCATCCGCATAAAATTTTAGGAAGTTTTATATAAAAGGCTTTTTTCCGAATGTCAAAACAAAAATAGAACTATATCAGCATCTTGGTTAAATAATCAGCAGTTTTTAGCAATTATTTCAAAATATATTTTCCTGCACTAAGGGTGTTTTTGATTGACAGAGCAAAATTTTATAAGTGACTTCATCAGCGATCGTATGAAATCTTTTTGTGTTGTTAACAAAAACCCAAGATAATAATTTAAAAAAACGCAACTATGTAGATACATTTAAAGTATATATATTGCACAATGTTTTTTAAATTAGAAATTAAATTGCTGTAACTCTTTCTTTATTTAAGTAATATATAGTCATAAAATACCAGTATATAACATAAAATGTCTATTAACTAAAATTTTGTGATATTAAACACAATTTCCTAAATTTGTTTTTTAGTTTTTTTTATTTATTCATTGTTTTTATATAAATTTATAAACAAATGGATGAAAAAAATGAATCTTATAGTTACTCAAACCATTTTTTTGAAAATTTGCTTTTCAACCAATAGAAGCTTTTTAAAAATAATAATCTAGATTTGACCTACTATTCGGTTACAATCTTAAAAATTAATTTAAGTAAGAATTTTTATTAAAATATTTCTAACAAATTAAAAATGCTAATATTATTTAGTTCTATCTAAACTTTTTACCAGTAAAAGTGCCTTGTAAAAATCTTGTAACTAAAGCCCAATAAAATGAACGACTTAATCCAAACAAAAATGTAGAAATAATTTGAAAAACTCCTAATATAACTAGAAGCTTCTTCGGATCAATTTTGCCAATCAAATATCCCCAAATTATTCTAAACAGAAAAAAGAAAGTTAATTTAATTGTCAACTTACTAAATAAAGATAGTATTTAAAATTAGAAACCTAAAACTAAAGTATATATATATATATATATATATATATATATATATATATATATATATATATATATATATACATATATATATATATATATATATATATATATATATATATATATATATATATATATATATATATATATATATATATATATATATATATATATATATTTACATATATATATATATATATATATATATATATATATATATATATATATATATATATATATATATATATATATTTACATATATATATATTTACACATATATATATATATATATATATATATATATATATATATATATATATATATATATATATATATATATATATATATATTTACATATATATATATTTACACATATATATATATATATATATTTATATATATATATATATATATATATATACATATATATATATATATATATATATATATATATATATATATATATATATATATATACATATATATATATATATATATATATATATATATATATATATATATATATACATATATATATATATATATATATATTAGGGTGTTTCATATTTTATCATTTTTTGAAATCGAACTAGCGAATCGATTTATAAATTGAACATTTGTATGAAAATAAGTTTGAGCAAAAAAAAATTAAAAAAAATTAAATTTTAGGGTCCCTGCCTGTTCGATTTTGGGCCAAAAATGATGGGTGTTTTAAACGCCTGGCGGGGACCTTGAAATTTTTCGAAAAACTTTTTTATTCTTTTAAATGTTATATGTTGGATTGAATATTAATCACATAAATGGAGCATGTTGAAAAAATTAAGAAATTAGTCTACAGAATCTTCTGAAATTGGTGAAAAATCCAAATTTTCCTTCATAAAAATCTATTTTATCATTCAATCGCGTATAAAAAACGTTTTTGATTATCTAATAAACTGTTTCCAGACGCGGAAAAATCAATAATCTAGATTTTTTTAATAATAGTGTCAAATGAGTTATATATAGGTCTTAAAAAAAAAATTTATTTTATCCTTCGAGGTAACCTAACCCTTACGCTAACCTTAATAGCCTAATAACAATTGTTTATTTTAGTTATTTTTATAATAAAAAAGACTTAATGAACTTACTGCAACATGGTTAAAAGTGCTATTGTTGTTATTAGTTTTATTGCCTCAAGATTAGAAAGTATATGGTAGCTTTTCAACTTTAAATGATTTTCTTGGTATTGTTGCAAAGTGTTTTTTGGTTTTGCAAAAAATCAAAAAAAAAAAAAGAATGATATGTTTAAGTATAATTAAATAAAAAATACATATTTATAAAACCAATATTACATCATTAAATAAAAGCCATCAAAAACTATATTATCTATTTTGCAATTGCTTGATATGCTAATTGCAAATCTTATTTAGTCTTTGCCTTGATAAGGTTTTCTCTCCTTTGGTGAATAGCTAGCAGTAACTCCTGTCAATCGTCTTCATTGTGAACATTATTTACAAAGTCTGATACAACTTTAATAGATCTTTCAGAAACGTCGTTAACCACTGCAAGGTTGGAAATAAACTGGGAAAAAAACTTTAACTGTTTAATATACTCCCATAGTGGTGCCGGGCTGTTTAACCAAAGTTTATCATTTAGCTTAGTAAGGTTTAACAAACTAAATATGAACCAAGAGTTTTCTCCCACTAGTTGGGCAATACTTGGTGGTTTTTCTAGGTTAAAGTTAAGAGTTTTTAACAAATTTAATTTCTCGGAATGCCAAAAAAAAATTCAGGAACTGGTTTCGAAAAGAGCATTTTTGCAACATCTTCTCTCTCTGCAACAGAAATACCTTAGTCTAGAAGAGCCAGCGGAATTAAAGTTTTATCAAGGTACCATAAATGTGATTCCATTGAAACCATTGTGGCATCAATTCCATTTAAAATTGTTTCAGAATTCTGAACATATTGTTCTACGTAACCTCTATATTTTGTCATTTGCCAATAGGCTTTTATATTTTGGTAAGGCGCAGCGTAAGATAAAGAGGTTTTTAAAAACCAGACGGTATAAAAGATTGAGATAAACTCAGCCGTAGACTGCACTTCGTTCTTTTGATTATCTGTCAATTCATAAAAAAGTTGCAAACTCAATATCTGAATCTTGAGATAATAAATAGCTTTGGACATAAAACGTGCATGAGACACGCACCCTGGAGCTTGAATTTGAAAATCTCTTTTAGGGCATAAGTACATTAGAGTCAGTTTCAATAACTCATTGTAGTCTCCTCTGAGAAAAGTGTTTTTTTTTTTAGAGCAATCTCGCAATATTTTACAGCATCGAGTCTATGGATTTCTAAGAAAGTGGTAGCAATAGATTGGGTATCATATTTTACAAACTTTGAAGAGTCAATGCTACTTTTAATGTCACTCCAGTTTAATTTGAACCGTTTAAACATTAGGTTTTCTGGAGATTTAGTTTTTCCACTGCACTGCCTTTCACAGAAGTGTTTTAGATGTAACTCATAAACATGCCTCCTGCAAGCCAGCTCTAGTAGAATTAGTTTTGTTTATGACTAAACCTGACATTTGTACCAGAAAGTCTTCCTGTATTTGTAGCAGTTGTATCAAAACATAAACCTTTCACGTCATCACATATTCCATACTCATCTAGTACTTTAACTAAAGCATCGTATTGAGCTTGTCCAGTACCACGATCAATTCCTGGAATGCCAAGGAGCTTCATTTTACCATCAATATTTACCGAGACCGCAAATCGATCTCTTTTTGATTTTATACCTTCTGTGATGTCTTCGATAATTTTTCCATCAAAATGTGCTATTATGGGAAAAGTAGTTTTAGCGGTAGCAATTTTTACATTTTTCTTATATTGTTCAGCATTTCCCGCCAAATATTTGAATGAGACACTGAAAAATCAGCCAAATTTCCGCCTGAACTTACGATTAAATCCGTACATACCTGCACTAGATCTCTTGATGAAATATTTTTTGAGACTGATGTCATGGCAATATCTTTAACAAAACCTTTCCTTAACTCTTGTTTTGCGTTACTTGGGCCGGTTGCGATAAATCAAAAGAAATATCTGGTTCTGTACTCACGTCACTGATATCTGAGAAAAGCTGTAGATCTGTAGTTGATTCGTCTATTTGAGGTAACTGTTTATTATTACAACTTTTTAAAGGCTTCTTATCTTTATTTACCGTTTTATATCTCATGTCTTTGCTCCCCAAAGTCATTAGACGACTTGACTATTGGTCTTTTAAAAATTTGATATCAACATAGTATGAAAGTTTATCAAGGCTCGTTTTTTTCCTTAATATTATCTTTACCAGTCCAAAATACCTGCTCCCTCTTCTTTTTGAATTCTTCCCTAGATTTCTCTGCTGCTTTAGAGTCCTTATTCTTACTTTTCTTTAATGTGTCCCAATTATCGAATAAACGAGTAATATTATTCCTGAAAAAATTACAACAATACATTAAATAAAATAGAAATATTAACTTTAAGATACACCTTATATTTTGTATTATTAAGCTATAGTCCACACGTAATAACAACTAAAAAAAATTAGTTGTAGTGGTACTACAAAAAAACCTTAATCATCTACTAGCTTATTAAGTTCAAATGATTATACAAACTTATAATAACTATTTTATTATAAATTGAAATTATAAAACTTACCTTATAGATTTATCCGTTATTAATCCATCTTTATAACCTCCGTCTAACCATGGTTTTTTTACTGCAAAAAAAGATAAAGTTGACAGGGAAATTGACAATTCCGGAGCACTTTGCAAATTTATCGGGCCCATCAGTACAACCAATAAACTTTTTGGATGGAGTTAACTTGATACTAGATCTTTTAAACTGAAAGTTAAGAATTAATTCTTCATTTGTTGCAAAAGTTTTCTGAGTTAAGTTTTCAATCAAGCTTTCTTCTTCAAATAAATAAGCTCTAGCTTTTAGTCTCGTAATTTTAGCCATTTTGAATATTATTCAAAAAAACATTAGAGCACTTATTATTAGTAACGCAAATTTAGTTTAAATACTTTGTCTTCGCATTGGAAAGTAGTTGTTAAACTTTATATTATTATTTAAGTACCTTGTTATATACATTTTCTAAAAATATTTTACGATCAAATTTCCGGATTTTAAATTTATTGCGCTCTAATATTTATTATTTTGGGGCCATTAAGGTTAGTGTCCGGGGCATGTTGCTCCATGGATCCAATTACTATTTTAGAATTTTCGAGGTTAAACATGTGTAAATTAATAATATAAGATACTACACATGCTATTTTTATATTTTTATATCCTAAATAAGTATTAAAATTAAAAAAAAAATTTGTATATAATTTGTATGCATAACTGTTTTGTCTGTGGATTTCTTCTAAAAAACTTAAAATCTTCCATAGTATCATGCTTGGCCTGACTTATACCAATTCAATATCTAAGTACATGCTTGACATATACTTAGATATTTGTTCATCAATTTTTTTTAAAAAATAATAATAAAGATATTTTGAATTTTGTGCCTATTCTCTTATGCGTAATCGCTTAGTACCACTTCTGAATTGCACGCAATAACTTTTGTTTTTGTTCTTCATCAGTCTCTTTTTTTCCAAGACTCCACTTTTCTTTTCAATTTCTTATTAAATTATTTTTTCACTTAATCACTATAACCACTTAATTTTAGTTACTTAATTTTCACTTAAATTCTTCTTCAGTTTGCTTTTTAGACAACATTTCGATTACAGTCTTACAAAAGTATTTAAAACTTTCTTCAATATTCTTCTAACTATTTAACAAGGCCACTGTACAAGTAAGTTAACATCACTTGTTCTATTAATTATACAAATACCTAATTTTGTTTGATTTGATGTAATTGTGTGTCTCGTTAAAGTCCTTTTCTAAGCTTAAAAATTGGTGCGTTAGAATTTTATTCCATTCTGATGTTTTTTCTGACTAAAACATTTTACAGTCTTTTTGTTTTCTGCTAGCTCCCAAATTAATTTGTAGTTGATTTTAGCCTAGTAAGCTAAAAAGTAACGTGATCTTGTTTTTCCTGCAGATGAAAATAGAATCTTTTCTTTTAGTGTTTAATGACAATGGAGACTGTTCTGACCCTATAAATCTTCTAACTATTATTAGGAAACTTATTGAATCTTAAACAAACTTTTAATACCTCATCTTACGTTAAACAACATACTTTCTGACAATCAATACAAAATTAAGTCCTCTATTTTAAATGCTGTCTTGTTAACCGTTTTATATAAAAGATCCTATCATACATTAGATGGAAGCAGTAATGCAAGGGCTATTGTACTCAATATATCAATTAGTTAAAGTCTCACAAACTGTTCTTTTTTATTAACACTTAGTTATGGTAAGAAATAAATAAAAAAGGGATTTTAATATTATTAAGTTTTTTAATAATAATACTAATAATTTTAAACCTAATATTAAAATTTTTTTCATTATTTTAATACTGATTTAGTAAATGCTGGTGATTTTTATGATAGTAATTTATTGAAAAGGAGCAGCAAACAACTAGCAAAAGAGTAAGAATAATGTCTGATTATTCCTAGTACTTAAATTAAAAATTTTTTAATGTCCTTACTTGCATTTAATTTTTTAGCTTGATAAATATCCCACATCATTATAAAATACTTTGTGAATTTGTGAACATTTTTATCCACTAAATAATTTTTTTCTGTCTTAATAGATAGTGCATGACTGATCTTTTTATTTGAATCTGATTGGTTCAAACATATTATCTTTTAATAGTAACATAACAAAAAAAAGGAAGAATCTACGGTTCTTAGGCAAGCTAACTAATGTGGTTAACTTTAAAAAAGTCAAATTTTTCCCGGTTGTCATTCAATGTTTCAATCCCAACCAAAAAAGACTGCATATTTTAAAGTCCTACACACGCTTTCAATTGGTAGAAGAATAAGCAATCTGATTCGCTGATTTTGAAAGAGAGGCAAGCGCGCTTTTTTGAAAAATATAATTGAAATCAAAACAAGCAAATTTTTTTAAATCAAATCGAAGTAAGTTTTTTTAAAGTTTCAAAGTAATGGTAAACAAAGTTTATCAATACAAGTCTTGTGTTACTATCAATACATTAAATTCATTTTATTTTAGTACTCTTCAGAGCACTTAAAAGGTATCAAAACCTATTAGTACGAACGAATTTTCACACGTAAAAATCTCAAAATTTCATTAAAGTTTATCTTAGTGATAGAAATTTTATCTTTAGTTAATTCAAAGAAATGGAGGAAAATGTATGCGTTAAAATGTTAATATATAATTTCTGAACAAATTTTGTTTTCATGTTTTGTTTCAACCTAAGTTTTAAGGAGACTAATATTTTTTTTATTGCATAACTCTAATTAAACATCGTCCTTTTACCATTAAACACTTTTTGAAAATTTATAAAAATTTTGGTAAGCTGCAGTAACTTATATAAAAAATGACGCATGGGTAATAATAGTACTCAATTTGAAAATTTAATAAAAGAAGAAAAATTTATATTTTTGTCTGAACAGCGGCGGATCCAGAATTTAGTGGTGGGGGGAGGGGGGGTAATGCTTGGAGGTTTACTGAGGGGAGGATTTGGGATAGGGTCTCCTTTTCCCGAAAGTTTATGTGAGACAGGCATATAATTTATTATAAAATACGTTTAATAATATCAATTGATTACAAATTAATAAACATTACTTTACAAGTTCATTAACACCAGTTAAACACCAGTTGACTACAGTCTACAAGTTCATAAACAAGCTTATAAACCCTTGCTGCAAAGAGGCAGCAGGGTAAACAACACACATCTTGCAGTTTGAATGAGTACTTGAAGCAACCATTTCCACTAGAAATATGACCCATTGATAAAAATACCTTTTGCTTACTTCTTTTGTGAAAAGGCTATTGAAATGAGCTGCTTGGCATAGCATGATATGTCAGTAGTGAAATACTCTCTGAGTCGGTCAATCTGTGTTGTTTGCTATGAATATAATGATATTGGATACTGATATTGGATGATGGACACATTGAATGTGTCCAGCATCCAATATAACTGCCCTCAAAAATCATCTCTATGTCCCATTCTGACTGTTAGACTTTAGGGACTTGAGTGACCGTAGCAATAGGTTTGTATACGACTGCAGAATTAGTAGGTAGTGAACCACTGGGCAAACTTATTTGATGTGAAGTGACGACTGCAGAATTATTAGGTAGTGAACCACTAGGAAAACTCACCTCACTTGGTATGGAGTGACGACTGCAGAATTTGTAGTTAGTGAACCACTGGGCATACTCACTTGACTGACGTTGTTAACTGTTGTAGTTGTAGAACTGCAAAATAAACAAAAAAGAACACTGTAAATACCCTTCTAACATTTTATAGCATCACCGCTACTGTAGGTCAGGATTAGACGAATTCGTGAATTAGTCACTTTTAATTTTAAGTTTTTTATTTTTGAATTAATCACTTTTTAATACATTATCATTAGCATAGTTTGGTACACGAGTTGCGCGAAGGGTAAATTTAATTGTCTAAAGTCCAGATAAAACCCATTTTTTGTGGACATTGGACAACATTAGCTTTAGTTGCTTTACATAAACAAATAAAGTACAATTGAAAAAAAATTTTTACATTTTATTAAAAAACTGTTACCTTTTTTGTTGGAAATAGTCTGTCATCTTACGCCATTTTGCGTTTTCCATAGTATATTAAGATACTAAATACAGGCTATTATAAAACAAGGCGGTTCAACTCACAAATACCGGAACTTAATTTACGTGCAAAAAGGCAACCAATTTGATTAAGTTTTAATATTTTTTGATTCAAACCACCACAACGCACTCGTTCAAGTAAAAGAAAAAAATGAAAGTCTGGTGGGGGGTAATGTACTACCCACATTACCTCCCCTACCTCCCCTGTATCCGTGCCTGTATCTGAACAGTAATTTTTTGCACATTTAAACACTGACATTACAAGCAAGTAGTAAAAAAGTGGTTTCATAAAAAATTTTAATATAAAAAGAGTAATGAAGAAAAGACAATAAAATTATTAGAAAAAAGAACTGACTTTAAGTCAGTTGTCATGCAATGTGTTTTTGCATACTTAAATATGCAGAGAGTAAATCTTAAGGTTGAACCGAGGTTGTTCCAATCTAGTTACTGCATCTTTATATCATCTTGTTAATTATAAAGAGTTGAACATTTAAGTTTTTGGAAAAATAAATTTTTACAGATGTTTTACTGTACTAGTTTACACGTTTTATGTAAATCTGTATACTGAGAAAAACTTGAGAAAGTTATTCAGGAGTACATCATTATTTTTATTACTTTTATTACTTAACTCTAATAAAGCATCATCTTTGAACCCTTAAACACTTTGAAAATTCAAAACAAGGTTTGCAGGGTATTTTAACTAACATATAAATAGAATGACAGTTGAATATTGTTATTCAGGTTGAAAGTTCAAAAAAAGTGATATTTATTTGTTTTTCTACTGAACAGTTCACTTTGTGCAATTACATACAAGCTTTGATATTACTAGCTAGCAAAGAGTATGAAGAGTATAAAGAGCCAAAAATTAAACAAACAAAGGTGAGTTTTGCCGTTTTTTGTATTAAAAAAAAAATTTATCAAAACAAGTTTCGTCAAAAAAAGTTTATTGGAAATATTTCAAAATAAAACATGACACATCTTTATTTTTATATTATCATACAAGAGGTATTCACAGAAATTCAAAAAAAAGGACACTTGATTTTATTGGTTATAGCAAAATTTACATAATGATATAAAAGTTTTATAACAATAACAACATAATTGCAAAAATTATATAACAAAATTTACATAAAAGTTATATATAAAAAATTACATCATTAATCTATTTGAAAATGCAGAATACATTTTATTTAAGTTTTAATGTCTTTTGGATTATATAATGTAAAATAAATTAAACGCATATTAAACAAAAAGTTTAATAAAGTTTGTTGCTTTATTTTATTATTTACCATCAGTTGCTGTTAGCGGATAAACATTTTTGGCCAATTATAGAACACAATAACCAGTATTTTGTTCAGTTATATAATATGTTATGTAATAGTTATATTTCAACAAACATGTGTTTTATATGTATCGACTTTTAAAAGTGAAATAAACAACAAGATGAGTTTTTATGTTTATAATTTTTCTTCTTTCTACCTTTCCTTTTAATATTGAAGAATTTTACAATCAACTTAAAGTTACAAATAAAATTAATGGCCGGAGTAAGAGGAGGAGATTCTTTGTCTTTTTGACGAGCACTGTGTTACTATATTTTTTTATTTTTTTTACAATTTTTTCCAAGAGTATAAAATATATACTAATAAATAAAAAAAATGTTTACAAAAACATTACCAATAAAATAAGATTGTTTTAATTAAAAGTTATGCCCCAAATAAATTAGATAAAAAAAAAAAAATTATTAAAAACGATTAGTTATAATGAATAATGTCCAAGATCAGACTGAATTGAAAAAACGGCCCGGGAGTGTTTTGGTCATGGTAGCCTACTCTATTGTAAGTTTCATATATTGAATATACATTTAAAGTATAAATACTTAAAGTATAAATAACAAATTTTAAACTTCCTAGCCTTATTATTTATAAAAATAAATATTTCTTAAACACTGTAATCAACACAATCGCTATTCAATATATACTATTGTAGCAACTTTTTCATCGTTTGACTAGTCAATGCCAAAACATCAATGATTGCGTTGTTATTAATTCTTGGAAAAAGGTCCTTTTCACAAGACATCAGCATGTATAATTGTAAACTTGACTGGCTCGTTAAGTTTCTTAATCTGTTTAAAATATATTTTAATTTCGAAAATGACCTTTTACAAGCTATTTATGATGAGGATAATGTCTACACAAATTTGTAAGCCAGAAACAAATTCGAGTACACAAGACTATGCAAGTTGAACTTCTGGAGGGAAAAGTAATAACAAATAAAAAATTTTTTGCAAGATTTGCGTTTATTTTTGTGGCTGTCGCTGTTTTCTACTTCTAGGATTGTAAAGACAGTTTCAATTTCTACGGATTTAGATTGATGGAAATTGTCCGAGACAGAGTCAGATACTTCCCTGTCAAATAGCAAACTATATTCATATTCAAGAGTTACTTTGAAACTCTCCCATTTCCTTGCAAAGTCTAATAATTCCGTTTGAAGCTGATCTTTTGTTATACTAGTATCAAATTTTCTGAGCAAACCACTCAGGTAAGGTAATGCGTCATTAGACATTTTTATCAAATTTTCTGCAAAATTTCTTGGATCTAAAAAAGATAAATCAGCAAATAGACTATCATACTCTGAGAATCTCTGTTTTAAACTACTGATTACTTGATTTATTTCTATGTTATGAACATTGAAATGAAATTTTTCGCACTCTCAAGTAGTTGGTTTGCTCTTATTCTTTTCTTTTTCAAACTTCAATGTTGAGATTCTTTTTTTCCCAGTTTACTGTTTGCAAGCTCAGAGAAATTTGTAGCTGCTTAAAAAATGGAATCAAAATTTCTATCTACTTTGCTTAATTCATTTATACTGTCTTAAACGAACATATAGGCTCTTATTATATCCATTCCAGTTGTTCGCAAATATTCAGACAATGGCGTTGTGTGCTCAAATACTTTTAAAAACAATTGTGCCGTCAAAATAAATTCTAAATTTGTCAATGAATCTTAAGCTTTTGTTCTTTTAGATTTTAGAGCTGTAACAGAGTTCATTATTGAATTTGATTGATGTAGAAATATTATGAAATGTTTGTAACATGTCAATGTACAAAAAATCAATAACTTGTATTTCTTGATATGAGGTTTTGATGAAGAAATTTCCGAATACCTCCGGCTCCATCGGTGGCATTGTCAATACATTTGTTTACATCAATGCCTACCTTTTCAAAAACATCACAAACCATACCACACATTCCTATTCCAATTGTTGATGTGCAATCGACTATCAATATTTCACGTTCATGTACAACTTTCGTTACATATTGGATTACAATAGAACGCTGATCCTGTACATTAATATTTTGTGTGGTATCAATTTGTACACTAAACATACCGGCTTCTCTAACCTCTTTTCACTTTTATGCTTTTTAAAGATGTTGTTATTGCATTAATGACTTTATTAACAGCCATTTTTGGCAGAAATGTGACCAAGTCGCTACGACCTCTTCTGTTGCCAACTAAATCATGCCGGGACTCGCTCTTTTGAATCACCCCTCATAATATACTTATAATATCTTTGGCATTAATTTTTAAAACATATGACTCTTTGCAGGCTGCATGAAGTGCACTGCTTTCATATTCTGATATTTTTTGATAAATATGCTTGGAATTCGTAATGTTATATCTACTAATGAACGTTGATTGATCTGAGGCTTTGCTAAGTGCCATATAAAAAGAACAAATTAACTTGTGTTTGTTTTCTTCATTGCTGACCTTTGAAGAAGCCTTGTCACTGGCTAGCCAGTGACGAGGCTCATTGTTTCTGAAATAAACGCTCTGGCAATTAATTTTAACGTTTAGATCAAAATTATTTTGCTTTAGATAAAACTTAAAAAATTATTTTCAAAAATGTGTGCTTATGGTTTCAATAATAATTATAGTCGTTTTGAGTTTCTTCAATTAGCTTGCACTGATTACTGTTCAATTTATATTGAATGTCAGAGTTAGGGAAGAGGTCGCATTGACAGCATTATCATCAAAACTCTCTGCCGTTTCAAATTTAGAACCTATGCCTTATTAAGTAATAATAATGCCGCTTTAGCGACTAAAACTGAATAGCGATCAGTAATTAAGTGCACTTCATGCAGTAAAGTGCACTTAATTACTGATTGCCATTCAATCTGTTGTTGCTACAACAGCAATATTAATAATTGAGTTAGTTTTAAAAGATGTTGTAAACTTCTTGTTTTATACTTCTGTACATTGTTCTCTAAATGTGTTTTCTTTCTTATTCGTTCTTTCTCCGCACCTCCTTTTCGTTTACTCATTTTTTATGGGGTAGAATATGTTGCCGACACTCACACACACATACACACACACAGAGTTTAGATTAATCATAAAAATGTTTAAGCAGCTGTAAATATAGAAAGCTATTTTTCTAGAAAGAAGAGAAAGAAAAAAAAACTCTTTTTCTTTTATCAAGGTAATTTTATAATATACCTTAATAATACCAAAAAAATTTGTTATGAAAATGTTTTCGTGATTAAATTTAAATGTTTTAAAATTTTTTGCTACAAGCAGGTAAAATCAGATGTTTAAAATTTTGGTCAATATGTTATTATAAAAGGTGCATTTTAAGAAAATACAAAAAATTGCATCCAAAGAAATGTTAATCCTAAGTGAAATAAGGAAAAAACTAAGAAAATTGAGTAATATAATAGAGTATGTTGCCGACAGTAAAAATATTGAGTAAAAATAGAGTATGTTGCCGACACACACACGCACACACACACACACACACACATATGTTAATCCTAAGTGAAATGTGTGTGTGTGACATATGTCACACACACACACACACACACACACACACTGTGTGTGTGTGTGTGTGTGTGTGTGTGTGTGTGTGTGTGTGTGTGTGTGTGTGTGTGTGTGTGTGTGTGTGTGTGTGTGTTAATCCTAAGTGAAATAAGGAAAAAACTAAGAAAATTGAGTAATATAATAGAGTATGTTGCCGACAGTAAAAATATTGAGTAAAAATAGAGTATGTTGCCGACACACACACACATACACACACACACACACACACACACACACACACACACAAATTGTTATACTACTTTAAAAGTAGAAAAAAAATTATTCATTTTGTAATTTTTGCTAATTTTAGGCCTACGCGCAAATAAATTGTTTTTTCAGTTCATACAGAGGTGAAAAAGGTGGGACTAATAGGATAAAGTTTCGCTGACGCCCGCAGCACCACTCCTTCTACATTTATTCATAAAAGTTAAGAAAAATATTCATAATACACAAAATGAAAATAACTAAGCGACGTTTCTTATACTTATAGAGGTCTTTTATATTTTTTTGCTTATATATACTTTTTATTCTTTTACATATAGAGTTTTTTTTTACGTTTCTTATACTTATAGAGGTCTTTCTTATACTTATAGAGGTCTTATAAAATGAAAACATAAAGTTAAAACGTAAATTAATGATATAAGGGTTGATTAAATAAATAGTATTGTTAAACGTTATTTATTTACAAAATATTAAACAATAGTATTCGAATTTCGAAAACTAAACATTTGCGTAATTATTAAACAAATTAATTTAGATGAAACCGTAAAAAAGTAAAGCTTTAGATGGCTTTACTTTTCTTTCTTATTTTAATTTTCTTTTTCATTTTTTTCATTTTTTTTTTTTTTTTGTGGTGCCCCAGGGCCTCGTATCTTCCATAGGCTGCAGCCAATGTTAACTTTTATCCGCCATTGAGTTTATATACTTAATACTTGCAGACAAAATTTCTATGAGCAATTAATAAAATACATAAAACAACAACAAAATGTTATCAATAATACAACAAAATAATTTATAGCAACAAAATATTATCAATAATTCCAACCTGTGACGATTCTGACAATGAACAATACACAAAAAATAACAATTTAAAAGCTATATAAAGTTATATTATAAAATAAATATTTTAAGATTTGCTAACTAATTTGGTTTTTTTACGTTAATATAATACTACTTTGCAGTCAGCTAAAGATGGCCCCAAAAATTTCAATAATTAGCCGGCAGATGTATTAGCCTGTAATTAGATGATAATAGAGGCCAGAAAAAAAGTTATTATGTTTTTAGTTACACTTTAATTTACCATTGATTATAATAATTAACAGAAAATAAGATGTAGCCTAACTAAAAATATGATAACTTTTTTGGGGGCATCCGGCCTATCTCCCGGTATCCAACCAAAAATCTCCCGGTATCCGGGGGCGGCCCAGTCCAAGCCTGGTAATGTCAGTTATTATTTAATTTAGTTTTTGACCGAACAGGGTAATTAAAATAATGATTAACTTAAATTAATTACATTGTTTTTTAGTTAGTTTTTAGTGTTTTAGATGTTTTGATCAATCTATTTTAAAAGAAACAAGATAAACCAACCTCTGTGTGTAATAAACTTCGCTTTGATTTAATTTTAAATTGATTTAATGAAATATACTCTTCGGCAACAACTATTTTTAAACTTAGTTCTTCATAAAGGTTTAGTAAGTTAAGAGTTATTCATTTTGGTAATCAATTTATTTTATCAAAACACAACTGTGGACATCAAGTTATAGTCTTTTTCTTATTAGCTTATTCTGCTATAATGCTTAGTAATTTTTCATTGCTATACAATACCAAAACCAATCCAAATTAGCTCTTGGTTATAATTTCTTTTAATTTGAGAATGTTGCAAATTACCTGGGTTAGCCACAACAAACAATAAGAAATAGTTTCAAACTTAAAATGTTTTAGTAATTTATATTATTTACATATATGATAAGTGTAAAATTCTGTAACAAAATTAGTAAAATTTTTTTAATATTTTTTTTTTTGCTAAATGATATGATTAATGAGAGCTTAATGTAAAAAAATAATACCATGTTTTTTATATTCTATTGATATTAGAAGGTAAATTATAAAACTGTATGAGACTTAAGGCATAGTCAAGTTTTATCACCTGGTTAATAGTTTCAAACGAATTTTTAAAATTTTCAAAAAGTTCAATAGAATTACTAAAATAAAAGTAAGTCCTGCGGCAAGAGGGTTAAGCCCCCTTTCCCCTCAAAAGAAAAAAAACTGCATTAGGGCTCCAAAGTCTTAAAAAACTTTCCTCTACGAGTTTAAAAAAAAAACTACAAGTAACTAGTTGATAAACTATTGGACAATTTTACGAGTTGGGCTGTCGAATCTCACATAAACTGCTCTTTTTAAGCACTCATCATGAATTTTTCCGCATTTGGTGAAAAACATGAAAAAAGTTTCATCAAGGTTTCCAGGTGATAGAGAATCTGTACCTAAGAAGATCGGTAAAAGAGGGACCATATCTAAACTTTGGTTCGTTATAACCTCTCCACACACAAGAGATAAAACCAAATTACTTTTTACTTTTGAACATTTGTATGTAAATTGTAGTTATAACATAAGTTATTAACATTTCAGCTAAACTTCAAATTTAAAGCAAATAAATATAAACTGGAGTTTTTATATTTTAATAGTTATTACGTTTTTTCTGCCAATTAGATTAGTTGGAACACACATAGCTTATCTTCATTAATATTATAGCTTGAAGAATAAATGAAGTTATTTTCAGAACTTGCATGAAAACAATATATAAAATATATATATATATATATATATATATATATATATATATATATATATATATATATATATATATATATATATATATATAAATATATATATATATATAAAAATATATATATAGAAAACAATATATATATATATATATATATAAATATATATATATATATATATATATATATATATATATATATATGTATATATATATATATATATATATATATATATATATATACATATATATATACATATATACATATATATATATATATATATATATATATATATATATATATACATATATATATATATATATATATATATATATATATATATATATATATATATATATATATATATATATATATATATATATATATATATATATGTATATATGTATATATATATGTATATATATATATATATATATATATATATATACATATATATATATATATATGTATATATATATATATATATATATATATATATATATATAAATATATATATATATATATATATATATATATATATATATATATATATATATATATACATACATATATATATATATATATATATATAGAAAACAATATACATATATATATATATATATATATATATATATTTATATATATATATATATATATACATATATATATATATATATATATATATATATATATATATATATACATATATATATATATATATATATATATATATATATATATATATATATATATATAAATATATATATATATATATATATATATATATATATATATATATATATATACATACATATATATATATATATATATATATAGAAAACAATATACATATATATATATATATATATATATATATATTTATATATATATATATATATATATATATATATATACATATATATATATATATATATATATATATATATATATATACATATATATATATATATATATATATATATATATATATATATATATATACATATATATATATATATATATATATATATATATATATATATTTATATATATATATATATATATATATATACATATATATATATATATATATATATATATATATATATATATATATATATATATATATATATTTATATATATATATATGTATATATATATATATATATATATATATATATATATATATATATATATACATATATATACATATATATATATATATATATATACATATATATATATATATATATATATATATATATATATATATATATATATATATATATATATATATATATATATATATATACATATAAAGAAACATCATTATCTGAAATGAAGCCAAATTTTTATAAAAACTTGTGACCTAGTGCCATCAAATATTTTCTTATCTTTATACACAACAACAATGTTACAATTATCTTCTTTATGTTTTTATTGACATTAAACATCATTGACCTTCATTTCCAGTGTTTCAATGCCATAAATTACAACATACTGGACAAATGTGGCGTAAACTTTTTTTAAGTCTTTGTTTTTAACAGCTTAAGCTCAAGTACACCTTCGGCTAAGTGAAGAGATTGTGTAAATAGTTTAGCTTACCCTCATTTGTTATACATAAATAAGGGTTTTTAGTTTAGCATTTTATACCGATACTTTTTAAACACTAAAATATTAATTTAATAAAATCTTTAGATGAAAATAAAAAAAGATAATTCTTTTCCTTTTAGTATACTTTAGAAAAAATAAACTTATAAAAAATGCAGGCCTAAAAGGGTAATTTTAAACACTTAAAAAACTCAAATATTTTGATAGGGAATATTTTGAATATCTGATTTCAATAGTTTGAGGGAGTTTGAATATCTGATTTCAATAGTTTTTTTTTAAACCTCAAACATTGTGCCTGAAAGGTATTGAAAATATTTCAGACATTTATTAACATACAGTGTTTCAGTAAAATTTAGAACCGCTTACATTTTTTTTCAATACTCGACAGAAAAACTTGAATAGAAATTAAACAGATTAAGTTTTTTTTTTATTTTATTTTATTAAATAAGCTATGATTTATAATTTAAGTAAAAAAAATTGCAATAAAATACAAAAAATATTTAAAAAAATGAAAGAAAACAAGTAGACATAAAAAAAAAGGATAGCAAAAAAAAACAGTTAAATGTAGCACATTTCGAAAAAATTAAAATTTCAATAATTAAAGTGACCACCGCGGGCTTTTATACATGTAAGAACTCTCCTAGACAAACACTCAATCAATTTCATGCAGAATTCTTTTGTTATACTCTTCCATGTCTCTTCTCATGCTTGCTTTAAGTGCTCAACCGACGTCAGCTTGGTTAGCATTAATTGGCGGTCCATCCAAGCCCAAAGATTCTCAATCGGATTCAAATCAGCCGATTGGGCGGGCCAGGGCATCACTTGGATCTTCTTCTCTGAAAAACAGGCTTTTATCGACTTGGCTATGCGGCCAGGAGCCCCATCTTGCTAAAAAATCCATTTGCGTCTTCCAAAAACTTCACGGGCTGATGGAACTAAACGCTGCTCCAGAGTTCTTTTGTCGTTTTATTGATTAATCCGACCGGTGTACGTATTGCAGAGACTAATACCTTTATCAGAGATGCAACCCCAGACTCCTGCCGACCCTCCTCTGCCTTGTATTCATGGTGATATCATGCGCATGTCATACTTCTGCCATTTATTTCTTTTGACATAAACTCGTACTTTGCGATTTATGACCTCGAAATTGGATTCATCACTGAAAATACATTTCGCCCAAACTTCTACTGACCAACTGGCATGTTCCTGGCACCATTTCAGTTGTCTCAAACGGTCTCGTACTGTCAAAAGTGGCTTCCTAGCAGCAATGTACGAAATGATTCCTTTTTCCTCTAAAACCTTTCTTACCGTTTCATATCTAACTCTATGATTTCTGAACGTGCTATTGAAATCCTCGGCTAATTCTCGGAGAGTAATTTTAGGTTTGGCATTAACCTTACGTATGAAGAAGTTTTTGTCTCGGGTACTAAGCTTTTCTGGTCTTCCAGAACGTGGCATATCTTTGACACTCTTTCTCAGTTTGTAGTTTTTTATTGATGTTGAGACGCATTTTCGTGAAACACCTAACTCTTTTGCTATTTGTGTGTCAGATTATCTGTATTTTGTTTTAATGCGACAATCTGCTATCTAGTTGCATCATCTATTGCTTTTTCACCCATTTTTTTACCAAAAATGTCTGGAAGTACCAACTATCTAACTTTATTTCTTATTTGAATTTTTTAGAAATTTTTTTGTAACATATTCTTTATATAGTAGTAAACATATACACAAAATTTCAAATTCAAAAATTAACAATTTTTTATGATATGTGATTTTAAAGTCATGTGCTAAACTTAATAGATAATTTATATCAGCTTAGAAAATTACCTGTAATTACTTAGTCTTAATTTAAATCCAATTAGCAATTTTTTTATTTCAATTAAAATTTTATCTGATAAACAATTAATTTATTTATTCGATTTAGGGAAAATAATTGAAAAATCTTAATCCGTTTAATTTCTATTCAAGTTTTTCTGTCGAGTATTGAAAAAAAATGTAAGCGGTTCTAAATTTTACTGAAACCCTGTATTTGTTCATTCATTGACATAAATTGTATTGAATTCATTAGTATTGATTTTTATCTTAAAATTTTGCATTGTTCCGTATTATAAAAGGAACTAGATAACAGATAGCAGGCAGTTAAAACACATTATTGAGTATTCATATTTAACAGACAAATAATACCTTTTAAATGGAGGAGAAATGTTTTGAGAAAATGGTAATGAATATTTTAATTAAACTTATCTTTTTATCTAATATTCAATTGTGTTCTTTTTTGTGTATCACGTTTTAAATTATGTAATAAATCTTGAAACATATAATAAAAATTTAAAAGGTAATAAATTCTAATTCCGGAAAATTTTTTTTGCACTTTATCGTAACACAAAGAAATAAAGATAAACTTTACTTTTTCTATCGAAATCCTATGGTATTTTCTGGCTAGAATATAAGGCTGTTATTGATTAATGAATAAAATCGGAATAAATTTGCATAATTAAAGTAATGAAATCACCTACTGAAATAAATCTAAAGGAGTTTAAAAATAAAACTGCATTAAGCACTCTAAAATAGTGCAATGGTATAATTTACTGATAAATATTACGATAAATTTACTGTTAAGTTTATTGGTAAA
Source organism: Hydra vulgaris (assembly GCF_022113875.1). NCBI lineage: Eukaryota > Metazoa > Cnidaria > Hydrozoa > Anthoathecata > Hydridae > Hydra > Hydra vulgaris. Next base: position 23,473,451 of record NC_061169.1, on the reverse strand, counting down.
TTTTGAAAAATAACCAGACGGTAAATATTAAAACTCAATCCTATAGAATTAGGGTTTCTCAAACAATATTCGGGATCCAAGTGGCAGTGGAATGTCCTGGGATATCGCTCTTATTTCCCGGAACATAATTTTTTTTTTAATTTTTTTTAAGTGATAACTGTTTGAACTAATTCAACCAAAAATAAGAGAAATTTTATTGCATTTAGTTGTGTTTTAAGTGTTCATACCTTATTTAAAAACCGAGTACTACAAGAAATCTTATTGAAACTATTTAAACAATCTAATTAAATGCATTGTTGTTTTTTTTCCCGTTATTAAAAAACATTTGTAAAAAATAAAAAAGATTTCTTGCGACAAAAACAGTTTAATATTTAAACTTCTAAATAATTGAAACTTAAACTTTTTATGCTATTGAATTATTTAAATATTTAATAATTTTTGTATTTAAAAAACGGTAAACAAAGAAATTTAAAGTCATACGTAAAATAACATACATATGTGAGAAATATTTGTAACTTTACTTTTAGTTGTTTTGCGAATCAATTTAGTAAAACCATGTCAATTGTAAGTGGATTGAAACCATGACAATATTTTCGTCAAGAAAAATCTGGCGAATTTGCAATTTCCAAAAAGTGCTATGTAAAGATAATGTGTAAAGGATTTTTGACAAGTGGGCTCATACGTCATTTAAAATACGCACAAATAGATTTGAATATAAAGATGAAGCGTTAACAGAAAGATACTGGATCGGAAATTAAAATTGAGCAAACGTGTGTGTGTATGATAAAAAAACAATATGATTTAGCTAAACAAACTGTGGTTTTAGAGATAACAAAAGAAATATCTAGCGGGTCGTGATTTTCTTTATCTTTAGACGAATATTCGTCTTTAAAAAATCGACGTTATTTATATTTTAAATTTACACTTATATACAACGTTTTGGAACCTGGGAATAATTTTGGACTCCGATAACTGGATCACTTCCTGCAGAAAAAATTGCTGATCTAGTTGAAAACAAGCTGTCAGGTTTCAGTTTATCAATTAAAAAGGATTTGCTCTTTATAGCTATATAAAGCTATTGTCGCTGACGGAGCATCCGTTTCAGGATTAGGATCAAAATTTGAGTGATAACGATAAGTTTGATGATGTATTTGTCTGTAATAATGAGTCATACAGGTCAACAGGCGTTACGTTTATTGATGATTTACAAAATAGCGTAAATATAGCTTTAACAATTCAGAGGGTTTTAAAAGTAGTTCAAATGTTCCTCAAATTACCTCTTAAAATTGAAGTTTTACAAATGTACGTAAGATATATGTTTCATAAAGAAATTAAGCTGATATTATATGTCAAAACAAGGTGGAATAGTCTTGTTGCAATGCTAGAAAGATTCTTTAAAGTAAAAACATGTACAATAAAAGCAATGATCAATTTAAAAGAAGTTCTGAATATCTCCAAAGATGAATATACAGTTATGAACGACGTAACAATATCTTTGCAACCGATAAAAGTTGGGATATAAAGAATTGATAGAAGTAATACTGGTTTTCTTGACGCAGAAGGTGTAATGTTATTCATCATAGACGATTAGGCGGGGAAAAAAATTTTATTGCTTATAAAATGCTTCAATCTGTGAAGCAGAGAATTAAAGAACGCAGAAATGCCAATTTAATTGGACGAATAAAATTTTTAAACAAGCCAATTAGTTATAATCAGGAATCAAATATTAACTCCAAAGTACTCTTACCGTCCAAATATGCATTAAAAGCAACAGCAAAAAAAAATGATGCTAGCACTAGTTCATTAAATAATAAAATAGTTGAAGTGAGTCGTGATAATGAAAGCATGGTTTCTGACCCGTCAATACCTCAACTTGTTGCTCCAAAATAATTAGGCATATTTTACTTTGACATATTTTGAAAATATTTTGACACTTGAACAAAAATTAGATGCGACTATTTGTAATGTCAAACAAGTGGAAAAAGAAGCTCTAGAAAACATTAGCAATTTAAAAATCTCGCAAAAGAAATCAAACTTTTTGAGGCCTTTGGAAAGCGTAGCAAAGGTTTATAAAGAATATACTTAACATAAATGACCATCAAGCCGATATTAATTGAATCAGAAAGAGTCTTTTATCGGCCGCGGGTCTATTTATGGGAAAAGTTTGTTCTCGATTAAGTGACAAATTACTTGATTATTTATTTTTATCAAAACAATATTTTATTTTAAACAGCAATATAGATAAGCGTGCTAAGATAAATTTGTGCCAAAAAGCGCTCGTTATTATATTAAAAATTATGCCAGGAGATCCCGGGATAAACAAGTTACACACCGGGGAATCCTGGGATGCTAAGTTTACGGAAAATGAAAAATTTTATATGGAACGTGGTATTTTAACTAAATACATGTCCTTGTAGAAAATTTTAAATTGAATTTTTAAATCAAATTTCAAAGCTTATTGTTTAACTTACATCATTAATATAATACAAATCCTAGAAAATGGTATAAAGATGAAAACAATGTAATAAAAAAAATAACAATGAAAATTGATATTACCCAAAACAAACTCTGGCAACGAATAATGAAGCAGCTATCCAACCTGCATCTCTTCCTATGCAAAAAAGAAGAATAGGTTAATAAACTATTGACAAATTATGATAAAAAATGTGAATCAGGGCCGACTCCATCGGAGTGGGCCAAGGGGGTAAGTGCCCACCCACTATACACACACACACACACACACACACACACACACACACACACACACACTTTTTATTAAAGAACCTTTGTTTTTAGGAAAATTCTGGATAAAGAGAACTTTATTTAGATAAAGAGAATTTCCCCCTTACTTCGAAACCCGTATCGTCGGCCCTAGAATAGGTTTTCATAGGCTTTCTGTTTCTTTAAAATGTCTCCTGAAATTTGAAATTATCCAAAATATCCAGGAACAAAAAATTAAGACTCATAATAGATAAAAACAATAAAAAATTGTAGTAAAACTTATTTATTGTTTCTTTTTTAAATTAAAACGATAGAATCACAAAACGTTATTAGTTTTGTTTGCTAGGTTATATATCAGAAGGGCGTAATTTTTACCCTTTTTCATGTGATGAAAATATGTTGCAGATTGTGGTCACTTTATTTATAATTGCTAAGTGTAACCTGGCATTTGAATCACCAAATAACAAATCATATTGTGCAATAGTATTACCAGTACAGCAAGCCGGGTTTACTCCTGAGAAAATTTACTGAATATATTTATAAAATAAGGATGTTTATGATCATTTTTTAATTTTGCTTATACTATTTTTATTATTGTAATTTATTTTAGCACCTTTATTTCCTTTTTTTTTTATTTCTATATAATTAACTGAATTATTTTGAGATAATAGCATAGTAAATAGCAATTATATTTTATTATAAAGAATGTAAAATTAGTTATAATTTCTCATTCATTTAAATATGTATTAATACATATTAAATACATATATAAAATACATATTCAATATATAATACATAGAAACAAAAGCAATATGACTTTATTTTGTTATTGCTCTATGTATAAAATTGCATGTTGCAGCTATTTTAATTTATCTTGTCAAGCCATTTTTTTTTACTTAGAACAGAATATGTAATTTTTTTATGAATAAGACATTAAACGTTCTTATTAAAAGGAATATTTCGTAGAAAAAATTTAGATTTATCATTGAATCATTGTTAATTTAAGTTAGTAAGTCAGTTACCGTATAATTGGCTATTACTTTATTGAAAATTTCAAAACAATTTTTACCGAACGATTCATTACCTAAATTCTTATATCATACACACATATACATATATATATATATATATAAATATATATATATATATATATATATATATATATATATATATATACATATATATATATATATATATATATATATATATATATATATATATATATATATATTTATATATATATATATATATATATATATATATATATATATATATATATATATATATATATATATATATATATATATATATATATATTGTCGGGGATAGTGCAAACCCGCGGATCTACAACAGGTAGGGAGCGCGTATCTGCATTGCAGATAGTTTTACAGGAGAAGGCTAAAACTATATATTTTTTTTATCTAAACAGATTTTGAGCTTATTTTGGCATAAAGAGTTTTATTATTGTTCTTTTTATAGTCAATAATAGCTATTGGGTGCTATAATTAATAATTTAATCGCTAGAACACTTACGCGGATTTGATTTAAACACAAATTCACCACAATGGTACCCCATATAGTAAGTTATGCGGTATCGAAATCAAACTAGTAATATTACTAATTATTAATATATGATAATCAAACGATAATATAAATTGTAATATCTGTTTAAAGCCATATATCTTAAGGCTTAATATATTAGAAGCAACGGTTTTAATTACTTATGCTGTCTTTTAAATTTAAAAGCTTTAAGCCACAGTTTACTAATGGGTTGTAATTGCGCTTTTTATTTGATAATAGTTTTTTTATTCCACACATAACAAACTCGTCACAATTAAATTTTAAGTTGCATATTTTTGTTGGTCCAGAGTGGCTTCCCATCCGTCCATGCGACGGATGGGAAGCCACTCTGATTTTAAACTATTACAAGCTACATACGTCAAACCATTTCTAACAGCAGCCTCTATTCAAAAGAGGGTCGCAGCTGCATGATCACATGTCTTCAATAAACCACCTAGACAACTATTATTTCAGCAGTTTTTTTTATTAAAAACAATCCATAGCATTTGAAAGAGATCATTAATTTTTTCCGAATTCTTACACTTTCCTTTTAATTAACAGTATTCACTTTCTATTCCAACTTGATGGCAAAATAAATGTTCAAGCCACCGACATTTAAAGTTACTATGTTTTACATGTTTTGTAGTCCCCTAATTGGTGACTACAAAACTAGCAGTTTCAGCTGGGTTAAATAATTAATAATTATAAATATCCGGATATTATAATGATGGTCATTAAATCTTTAAGTTTAAATTTGTACAGTCTTGTTTTTTAATTGATTTATTTGATTTAGCGAAAACAGTTTTATTTAGTCTCGTAGCGATTCAAGTAAATGAATTTTCAGAAACAACTTGCAGCAAAGATACACTCTAATGCATTTTTGTACAACATTTACGTAGTTAGCATATTTCTTATTTTTAAGGAAGTTGAACGGCAATCTATGGTTGGAAATGAAACATTAATTTCCAAAGTTTGAAATATTTTATAATTAACTCCGCAAATTAAACGTTCTAATTTCCGTAATATTGCGCAAAGCGTTTGAGTAAATCAAACGTTTTAGCATTTGGTTTAAAATGAGATTGACACAGAAAACTGAAATTTCTTTTTAGCTTTTCTGCTTCTTTTATTACTGCTTTGTAAATGCCACTCTGAGTTGGAATAGGTATGGTAACTCTGCTTTTGGATAAAGTTTTACATACTTTGTAGGTCTTTCCTGTACTCAGTGTTGTTGCAGTTACCAAACGTACTGCAAAATCAGTTCTTTGCTTTTTACTGAAAGAAGGTTTTGCATAATTTTCATTGCTACTATAACTTTGTTCTTCACCGATAGATTTTTCTGTTTCTGTAACTGTTTCCGAATCTTCATTACTTTATTCAAAAGACTCTTGTATGACTGAAACTCTTCTTTTAAGCATCTTCACTTTTCTTGGATGTATTCCCTGTGTGTCTTCTTTTGTGGTGCAATATCCTACTTTCCTTTTTGTTGAAATCTGCAGTTCATAAAACTCCCTGTCTTCTCTTCACAAGCATTCTCCTTTTTTGTCTTTTACATTAAACAATTTACTGAAATCATTGTTTCCTGGTCTTCGAGCATGCTTTTCAAAAGTTTTTATTACATTCTCAACTTTTCGTGTAACCATAGAGATACCTTGTTGAATAGGCAGATTTAAATTATTCCATAGGCCTTTTACTTCATCTGCTATCATTGCAATTCGCTCTTTTCTACATTTTACATCAGAAGCCAGAGTTTTAAATCTGTCGAAGATATTCTGCTCCATTGGAATTCTTCGCATCTGATCAAAATTGTCAATAGAAGTATACTTTCTTGACTTTTTTCACTTTTGAAATTGCATTAGATTTGAAGATCAAATCTCATTCTTTTCTGAAGGAGGCGCATTTTTAGGCATTGCAGTTCCAAAGTTGCAGTTCTCCAGAAAGTAAACAATCAGTTAAATGCTGTGTTGGTGCCAAAAGAAACAGGTTATTGGAACTCCTTTAGCCATATCAAACAAACATTCCAAATCAATATTAACATTAAAAGCTTGACATTTTTTACAAAGTTGTGCAGGTTTGCCGGGTCGTTGCGCCGTTTTCAAGTTAAAAACAAAAAACAATGAAAATGGTCCGTGTTTCCAGACTAGTTATTCTTATGACTGTGGTATTTGTACTAGGAACCTATCAAAATTGAATAGTTAGATTTTCTAATGTGTTAGTTCCGACTAAATAATTTTTATTAATTGTTTACTTTTGAGACGTCCATTAATTTTAAAAAAATAATGTTATCGGTTTGACCCGCTTTTACTTTATATGAAAAAAAAGCAGAATTCAAAAAACGCTCCATTACTTTTATGTTAAATGCGTGAAGTGACGAGCTGGATCTGTTTGATAGCTTAAAAAAGTTTATTTTTCAGAGAAGAGATGATGAGCAACCAAAACTTTTTTAAATATTTCAAATAATAAATCTCATTTAATGGATTAAATGTCGGAAACTGAAACAGTTAACAAAGCTAAAACTTCTTTCCCCACACGCAGACGTATGACTTACACTAATAATATTATTTGGAAGTGACTGGATAAAATTATTCTGTAAGAAATTGTAAATTTTTTTACCTCAATAATATATCATATTATTAAAGTTGAGAAAAAATGCTATTTAAAAGAAATCTAAATACCATTTGTTTACGTGGGGACTTTACCTGCATTCTCTTCAGATGCTCCAAATGACTAAAAACAGAATAAATAAAAACTTTAAAAATAAACTTTATAGAGAAATATATTCAAATATATTTCTATATAAATATATATATATATATATATATATATATATATATATACACACACACATATATATATATATATATATATATATATATATATATATATATATATATATATATATATATATATATATATATATATATATATATATATATGTATGTATATGTATATGTATATATACAGATAGTTGACTATATTTATCAAAAAACCGACTACACCCAGTGAAACAATTGGTTGAAACGCATAACTGAATTTATTTAGGTAGCAAACTTCCACAATAAACAAAACAATAAAGATCAAAATTATTTTCTGCAGAGTCTTAATTTGAAATAAGACTCATAAAATAGCTCATCAAGTTTAATAAAAATTGCCGCGGTAAAGAGCCTTGTATTTCCAACTACTGTTTTGAAAATATATTTTGCGTTGCATAACTTATTGACAGTTCAGTACAGTCTAATGACAGAGCGCCGCGGAAAAGCATTTGATAGGAAGTTGATGTCATAGATTTTTATTAAGACACCAATCTGATGTCATAGATTTTTATTAAGACACCAATCTGAACCTAATGCTTTTTGTCCAACATTTATGCGCATTTATTTTCTAATCATTTTAGTTGTTTCAAGTATACACTGCTGCGTTAATAAAATACGTCATTTTTTTGAGTTGATTCATTTTTTAAAGCTTGGTTTCCAAAGTTGTAGAAATGTTGTCCAACGTTTCTGTTGCGTTTTTGTTGTACAACAATTGTTGCCGAAATAGGTTTAATTTTATCTCTGCAACCAAGGCCGGCGCGATAGGGGGGTGTGGGGGGGTGTAACACCCCCCATCAATGATTTTCAGTCGGCAAACTGGGCCTTTAGTCGGCAAATGTGACCTTTAGTCGGCAAATTGGACGTAGTTAGTCGGCAATCGTGGACTCACTTTCGATATAGGTTAGACAGTCGGCAAATGTCGTCATGACAGTCGGCAAATTTTGGAAAACGAGGACTTTTTTTTTTTTTCTTTTTTTTTTTTTTTTTTTTTTTTTTTTAGTCGGCAAAAGTTGTAATGGCACCCCCCCACGTGACACCTACTCGCGCCGGCCCTGTCTGCAACCTTTGTTTTACAACATAAATTTTGTTGTACAACCAACGTTAAGTTGTGCAACTTACGCAAGAAAATCCCTCCATTATAAAGCATTATTGTTGTACAACTGTTGTACGACATTTTTACAACTATTGGAAAGTAAAATGTATTAGATAAACAAGATTAACGTAAGGAAATTTGTTTGTCTTTGTGAGAAACAAAAATGTATGATCCAACTGGACAAATGTTGAATTTGTAAATCTTGGCTTCAATATCATTTCTCTCCTTCTTATACTAGAAAATGTTTTTTTTGGACAACATTATTGAAAGTGCAGCAGATCTTTTACTTTTTAAACTGTAATTCAAAGAATTATCTCTTGGATAGTGGTAACCAAAATACATTACAGGTATACTTACCGCAAAAACAATAAAAAAAGCACATCTTAATAACTTTTTTATTATTTGCTTTTGAGGAAAACTGTTTTGAATTTGTTTAGAATGGCTCAAAATTAGTTCTTCCCAGCTAATTTGATTAATTTTTAAGAAATAGTTTCGTTGTTATTGTTAACTGAACTTTTTTTTGTATTTTGCATGTGTTCTCCAAAAACCGCATTCAACTAATCGATTGTATCTCTGCAGCTAGTGAACCTATAAAGCTGATATTTAACGTGTCCTAAAATTATTTGATCTGCTTTAAATAAAACCAGTTACTGCTATCTTAATCTTGGAGAAAATACCCGATGCACCATAAAAACCACAAGAAAGGTACCCCAAAAATAACATTAATGTTTTTAAAATAACACTTTATAGGCTATACATGTGTTCTAGCTTTTTGCTATATTGATTCAATGTAACCTCTTGATTCTAAAGATGTCATTGCAGTGTTTTAAACAAAGTTTGCATCGTGTTTTTTACGTTTTAAAAATCAATAGCATTTTTAAAACATAATAATTGCGAGAATTTATTAAAACTTAATTTGTTTGAACCTGAGCAAAATCTAAATTTTTACTTGAAAGTAGTTTTTTAATATTTAGACATGTTCTGAAAGCGAATAATTTACTCTAAAATGTTTAACGATAATTTTTTTAATCAAATAGTAAAAAAAAGTAACATTGAAAATGAAGCCAAATTCAGCTCAGACTGGAAAAAATTACAATCTATTCATGGAAAATATAAGCCTGAGTTATCAATTGGGAAAAGTTCACAGATGCAAAAAATTTACAATTAGAAAAAGCAGTGCCAAGAATTTGATGATTTCCTTACTGAGAAAGCAGTAGAGCGATCTGTTGTTTCATTACCTGACGGACATAATTCACGATTCAGTTAAGATGGTTTAATTTACCTCCCTTCAAAACAAATTTGATTCTTTATTTCTCCTCCCGACACTACTGGTGTAACTCAGTTGCTTGACCAGGTTAATAAAAATCTTCATCATGAGTACAGAATAGTAATGAATTATCTTTTTAACCCAATGCAATCAATTAATAGAGAGAGATTTATGACCATCTTTAGCAATATATGGAGGAAATTAGCATCGAAACCGGGTCTTGTTTCTAGTGGAAAAAGAGTTGGAATAACATTTTTTGAATTAAATGTTAACTTTATTCAACAAGATAAATTTGAGCGAGCTGCTTCATACATTCATAAAGAAAAACCAGTGTTAACTTCTTTCAAAAAACCTGAGTCAACCATTTCGTCACCAGTTGGTAAAAGGAAAGGTTCGGCAATAAAAAAATTGGCTGAGCAAAGCCTCCAATTAGAAAATATCCCTAATATGCTTTTAAGATAATCAAACCAAACCTTGAAAAAATATCTATTTACTTAGGTCTATGGTTCAATGCGTGCAAAAAATGTTGTAGCAAAAGTGAAAGATATAAAAAAAGAGAAACGACGAAAGATATCAGCGAAGAAGAAGCCAAAAAAAAAAGGAAGCTAAAAAAAAATTTATTAAATGTAAAGTTGAATATTTTTAAAAATAAAGGAAATGTCGAGCTTTTGGCCTAAACTAATTTCCCAATTGCCTTGATGTTCTCCGTTCAACTTGCAGCAAAGTGAGTTACAGATTTGATGTTGTTAAACCGGTTATGCATTTACCAGCAAACTAGCACTTCTCCACATCTAAAACACTAATATAAGACCATTATAACAAATGCAACAACAATCAATAATTTTTTTTGAATTAAAGTAATCAGTTTAAAGTACTCTTTTATTTATCATTGTTGTAATAACATTGTTGTAATAACCTATTGTTATAATAATGTTTTCAAGTCTGCAGCAATTTTAGATGTCTGTGTTATTACTGCTGTGTTCAAATATTGTTTTTTAAGATTTTTTGAAAAAAAACCTTTTTCAGTATCTAGTTATAATCCATAGGTAATAGAAAAACTCTATTTTTCTAACTTATTCTCTGATACGGCTTCAAGGCTCTTACAAAACAAAAAAAAATACGCATTTTTATAATTGAAATTTTTACTCTAGTGCAAATACCAAAGTATTTAACAAATAAAAAAACCACTAAAACTGCTTTAATATATAAGCTGACATATTAGCTATCATATTATATCAAGTTTTTTGAATCCTAAATCTTTTTGTATATGCAAAGTCACTTAAGCCAACATTTTTGTTTTTGCGGTACGGTTGTTTTTGCGGTACATATACCTGCATAACCTTAATGTTATTTAACAGTCGCGACTTTCGTTTTCGCAAGTTTGGACGCACGCACATTTTTCAATATTATGTACGAGAAGAGAACACGTGTTGTTTGGGCATTTTCGATAAATTGGTAAAATGACTAAAAAGATTTTACATTTAGTTTTTGTATTTTCAGTTCTATAAATACTCAAAAATTAAGTATTAAAATTAAGTATTTCATAAAAATTAAATAAAACATTCCAAAAAGAAATTTCCTGTTTTTTTCTGAAATCCCTCTGTCGCGCTCACTAGCGCTGCAACGATTTCTTGTTATTTGTGTTATATTATCAGCGGTTAATCCCGCGCTCTCACTCTAACTCTTACTCTGCTTCTACGCGATCGTTGTAACTTCTTGAGCAAGTTTTACATTATAGTACATTATTATACGAGAATATATTAGTATACATATCAAAACAGTATGGTTTGTGAATGAACCACACAATTTGGAGCCCACGGAAAATAAATATTAACATTTGAATACAAAGATGCAAAAGATTTAAACAGGTTAAAAGATTAAAGAACAAGAAAAAAGTTTTATTTACATTTAATTACTATTTACTTGTTATTATAAATTATAATACTTAGGAGCATTGTATTAAGTAATAAGGAGTACATTTTTGGTTACATTATTTAAGGAGTATTGTATTAAGTATTAAGGAAAACAATTTGAGCTTATCATTGTACCGAACATTTATCAAGTTATTATATTAACAATCATTAAGATTTAAGTAAAAATACTTAATATTTGTCACGTTAGTAATTATTTACCCAATCAGGAAGGATTTAGGACAGTTAACGTTTTGCAAATAAGTATCTGTAAGTTTTATTTTTCAAAAAATGTCAACTATTCAAGGCAAACGTAGAGTTAAAACAGTTAACATAAAACTTTTAAACAAATTATTCGAAAAATCTTTAGAAATTATTAACAACACTGACAATGAAAACCAGTTTAGTAACTATAGTGACTTGAAAGACACTTTAAACGAAAAATACAATAAAGTCATCCAATCGGATGAAGAGATAACCATACTGATTGAGGATGAGGACGAGTTAGAAAATGAAGTAGAATCTTCTACAGAATTTAATCTAGTATTCAAAAGTGAAATTTATAAAATTAATAAAGAGTTAAAGAAATTCGACATTAAAACTGACTGCAATAGTACGTTTAATAACTTTAAAAACAAGACAGTAAAATTACCTGTTTTAAAATTAGATTATTTTGATGGAGAACCTGAAAAGTGGACATCTTTTATAGAAAATTTTGAATGTGCTATAGATATGAACAATGATCTGTCAGGAATTCAAAACAAGATTCATCTTCGAAACTTGCTAAAAGGTTCAGCTTTGTCATCTATTTAAGGTCTCAGTATATCCAATGAAAACTTCAAAACAGCTTTAGGCATCCTTAAAGAGCGTTATGAAAATAAGCAGAATATGATATCATCCCACATGAGAAAACTACTGTCATTTGAAAGAGTGCATAGTTTAAGTAGAATTGAAAAATTAAGACATTTATTAGATAATATAGAAATACAAATAAAGAGCCTCGAAACTCTTAAAATTACAAGTAAAATGTATGGACCATTACTTGTTCCGATTATACTACAGAAAATACCTGAAGAACTAAACTTAATTATAAACAGACAACTTGATAAAAACAGTACATGGGATGTCTTAACCATCATTAACATTTTAAAATCAGAACTACGTGCAAGAGAACAAGTCTCATTAAATTTAAATAACAGTGTTGATAAAACTTATACAACTGAAACATTTTTTACAAGTAACAATAACTACGAAAAATCAAATTTTAACAGAAACTCCGTCAATTTAATTACAGTAAGAAAGCTAAAGAAAATTCATACTTTGATAGAAATAATCCAACTAATATACCACAATTTATCAAATACCTTTTTTGTGACAGATCACATAAATCTCAATACTGCAAATTTATAACAGACATTCAAAATAGAAAACGAATAGTTAGTGAAAAACATCTGTGTTTTAAATGTTTAGGAAATGGTCATACATCAAAGAATTATACATCTCGTATCAAATGTTTTAAATGTGTTAATCAGCATCATATAGCATTTTGTCTAGAAAAACAGAATAGTGAATTACAAAAAGGTGAATTAACAGCAATTTCAAGTAACATTAATCAGTCTATTTTACTCGAAACTGCTTCCTGATGTATTTGACATAAATGACAGATAACATAATTGCAGATTACTTTTTGACAACTGTTCGCAGCTTAGTTACATATCACCTGATTTGTGTCGCAAATTAAAACTTGAATGTGTAGGAAAAAAGAATGTTAACATTAACACATTTGGAAATATTAGCAGTAGAGAAAATCTAAAAAAGGTTGAGTTAAAAATTAAATGCTTATTTGGAAAAGTTATAAAAATTCACTGTTATGTAAAAGATATTCGTGCGCTTCTCAATGGACAATATATAAATCTTGCTAAAGAGAAGTATAGACCCTTACACAATTTAAGACTAGCAGATAGTAACTTGCTAAACGGGAACTTAAGGATTGATGTCTTGATTGGGGCAGATTATTACTGGCTATTTATTTTATTGTCACACCATTAAATATGATAATATCCTCAAACGCTATAATGTTAACTTGCCCTTTAAAGAAGATCCTCCACTTAGTGATAACTTCGATTTATGTATCAAGCGTTTTAAAGGTCTTCAAAAGAAATTGAGTAAAGATGATTCTTTACTTGAGTTATGCAATGACATTTTTAAAGAACAATTACAGAACAGCATTATTGAACGATTTATTGATAAAAACAAATTTGAAATAGTACACTACCTACCGCACCAACCAGTTCTGAGAAATGACAAAATTACTTCTAAAGTCAGAATTATCTTCGATGCAAGCAGTTCTGTTGATGGGCCTTTATTAAATGACTGTCTCTACCCTGGACCATCTTTAACAACATCCTTATATGGAATCCTCTTGCGTTTTTGTGCCCAGAAATTGCTTCTGTGGCAGACATTGAAAAAGCCTTCTTGCAGATTACATTATCTCCTGAAGATCGTGATAACGTCCGATTTTTGTGGTTCGAGAACATTAACTCACTTAATAAAGACAATATATTTACTCAAAAAATTATTCCATATAGAATTTGCAGAGTTCTGTTTGGCGTTACATCTTCTTCCTTTCTTCTTTCTGCTACACTCATTACTCACGCTGAAAATTACCTCTTTGATGATCCTATATTTTTTAATAAGTTAATGAATTCTTTACATGTCGATGATCTGAACTCAGGAGCTGACTCAATTGACTCAGCCATTAATTTTTATCAAAAATGTCAAGATTGATTAAAAGAAGCTGGCTTTACTCTTAGAAAATTCGAATCGAACTGCAAACAACTTGAAAATCTAGTTAATGAACAAAATTTTACCTCCTTTCATCTTACTAAAGTATTAGGCTTATTATGGAATAAACAAGAAGACAACTTAATTTTTGATTTTAGAAACTTGACACACAATGATGACTCGATCCCAACGAAACTTAAAGTTCTTCAGTTTATTGCAAGCATTTATGACCCACTTGGTATAATTAATCCATTTATAGTCAAGTGTAAAGTATTCTTTCAAAAACTATGTATCAAAAAACTTAATTGGGACAAGCCTCTTGAGGTAAAAATGTTATTGATGTAGCAAGCCATTATCATAATAACTATTCAAATCATGTTGTTGACTTGTCATTGCATGGTTTTTGTGATGCCAGTAACATAGCATTTGTTTTTTTATATACTTGTTGTGTTTCTTTGATGATGAGCACAAAGTATGTTTACTTATAACTGATTTAATAACTATTTGCGATTGTTAAGAGTTGCAGCCTTTGTACTACGATTTATTACTAATTTAAAACTTAAAAAAGATAAAAAACATTTAAAGTTATCTAATTTAGATTCAATTGAAATAGAAGAATCATTTAAGACATGGAGTATAATCGTTCAAAGAGCAATAACTACTGATAAAAATTTTTTGCAGCTGCAGCTAGACCTAAACTTAAAAAATATAGATGGAATCATACGATGCATTGGTCGACAACAAAATGCACCAATTACACACGACGCAAAAAACCCAATATTCCTACCTCGAAATACAGAATTTACAAACTTAGTTATTTATCATAATCATTATTTAGTTATGCACAACGGCGTTAAAGAAACTTTAAACCAAATTCGAACTCAATTCTGGATACCTAAAGCACGAAACTACATTAAGAAACTGATTAAAAAATTTTCTGTTTGTAAACGCTTTGAAGGACTGCCTTATTCATATCCTTCTCCCCTTCCTTTACCTTTATGTCGTTTAAATAATGATCATGCATTCAAATTTACAGGTGTAGATTATGCATGATTATTATACATTAAAAATATTTGAGGGAAATAATTTATATAAAGTGTGGATATTTTTATTTACATGTGCTACTACACGTGCTTTATTTTTAGATCTTGTTCCGGACACTTCTGCTGAATCATGCATAAGAAGTTTACGGAGATTTTTTTACGAAACGTGGCACACCTTACGAAATCCTTTCAAACAACGGATCACAATTCACCTTCAATCTTACTCAAAACATTACTTCATCTCTCGGTATCACGTGGCATTTCAACCTCCCCGCTGCTCCGTGGTGGTTAAAGTTTTTTGAACGACTAATTAGATCCACTAAACGCTGCCTTTGCAAAATAACACATAAATATCAGCTTTCATACGAAGAACTGTTAACATTTCTTGCTGAAGTAGAATCAATATTGAACAATCGACCAATCACGTTTATGTATGAATCACCTGGAGACTTACCACTTACACCCAATCATTTAATATATGGAAGATCAACTAACTTTAAAGCTATTAACGACAAAACATATGAATTAAACTTAAACACCCAAAGTACATACATAGAAAATACATTAAATCATTTCTGGCAAAGAACGGAAAAAGAGTACCTAACCGAAGAGAATTCCAAAAATGTAAGAAAAATAAAGAAACAAACAAAATTGCCGTTGGCGACGTTGTACTGATTCATGACTCGGACACCAGACGAGGTAATTGTAAGACATCACTGTTCAGAGCCTCAGAACATCATCTGACGGACTCATCCGTGCTGCCAAAGTTAGATACATTATGAATGGAAAAACAATGTACATTCAAAGACCTGTAAATTAACTGTATTTATTAGAAGCATTGGACGCCCCTATCGAAACAATGAAGATCAATTTCTACAATGAAAAAGACATAAAACATTTCGTCATAAATTAATTGGGAGCAGGAATGTCGCGCTCCTAGCGCGGCAACGACTTTTTGTTATTTGTGTTATATTGTCAGCGGTTAATCTCGCGCTTTCTCTCTAACTCTTACTCTGCTTCTACGCGAACGTTGTAACTTCTTAAGCACGTTTTTACATTATTGTACGTTATTATACGAGAATATATTAGTATATATATTAAAACAGTATGGTTTGTGAATGAACGTTGTAACTTCTTGAGCACGTTTTACATCATTGTACATTATTATACGAGAATATATTAGTATACATATCAAAACAGTATGGTTTGTGAATGAACCACACACACCCAGAGCCTTATTTTTTGCCTTAAAATCAGGTCTTAAATATGAGAACCCTATATATATACATATATATATATATATATATATATATATATATATATATATATATATATATATATATATATATATATATATATATATATATATATATATATATATATATAACATATATATATATATATATATATATATATATATATATATATATATTTATATATATATATATATATATATATATATATATATATATATATATATATATATATATATATATATATATACACACACACAGTGTTTCAGTAAAATTTAGAACCGCTCCCTTTTTTTTAAATACTCGACAGAAAAACTTGAATAGAAATTAAACGGATTAAGATTTTTCAATTATTTTCTTTAAATCGAGTAGGTAAATTGATTGTTTGCCAGATAGGATTTTAATTAAAATAAAAAAAATGCTAATTGGATTTAAATTAAGAAAAAGTAATTAGAGGTAATCTTCTAAGCTGATATAAATTATCTATTAAATTTAGCACATGACTTTGAAATCACATATCATAAAAAGTTTAAATTAGAGATAAAGTTAAGATAGTTTTTACTTCCAGACATTTTTGGTAAAAAAAAATAGGTAAAAAAGCAATAGATGATGCAACTAGATGGCAGATTGTTGCATTAAAACAAGATACAGATAAATCTGACACACAAATAGCAAAAGAGTTGAGTGTTTCACGAAAATGCGTCTAAACAACGATAAAAAACTACAAATTGAGAAAGAGTGTCAAAGATATGCCACGTTCTGGAAGTCCAGAAAAGCTTAGTACCCGAGACAAAAACTTCTTCATACGTAAGGTTAATGCCGAATCTAAAATTACTCTCCGAGAATTAGCCAAGGATTTTAATAGCTTGTTCAGAAATCATAGTGCTAGATATAAAACGGTAAGAAAGGTTTTAAAGGAAAATTGAATCATTTCGTACATTGGTGCTAGGAAGCCACTTTTGACAGTACGAGACCGGTTGAGACGACTGAAATGGTGCCAAGAACATGCCAGTTGGTCAGTAGAAGTTTCGGCGAAATGTATTTTCGCCGAAAACTTCTACTGACCAATTAAATCGCAAACGACGAGTTTATGTCAAAAGAAATAAATAGCAGAAGTATGACATGCGCATGGTATCACCATGAATACAAGGCGGAGGAGGGTCGGCAGGAGTCTGGGGTTGCATCTCTTATAAAGGTATTGGTCTCTGAAATACGTGCACCGGTCGGATCAATCAATAAAACGACAAAAGAACTCTGGGGCAGCATTTAGTTCCATTAGCCCGTGAATTTTTTGGAAGATGCAAATGGATTTTTCAGCAAGATGGGGCTCCTGCTCACACAGCCAAGTCGATAAAAGCCTGGTTTTCAGAGAAGAAGATCCAAGTGATGCCCTGGCCCGCCCAATCGGCTGATTTGAATCCGATTGAGAATCTTTGGGCTTGGATGGACCGCCAATTAATGCGCACCAAGCTGACGTCGGTTAAGCACTTAAAGCAAGCATGAGAAGAGACATGGAAGAGTATTCCAAAAGAATTTTGCATGAAATTGATTGAGTGCTTGCCTAGGAGAGTTCTTTCATGTATAAAAGCCGACGGTGGTCACTCTAAATATTGAAGTTTTAATTTTTTTGAAATGTGCTATATTTAACTGATTTTTTTTGCTACCCTTATTTTTTATGTCTACTTGCTTTCTTTCATTTTTTTATATTTTTTATATTTTTTTTGCTTAAATTATACTAAATTTCTACTGAAACACTGTATAAAATTATATATATATATATATATATATTTATATATATATATATATATATATATATATATATATATATATATATATATATATATATATATATATATATATATATATATATTTATATATATATATATATATAAATATATATATATATATATATATATATATATATATATATATATATATATATATATATATATATATATATATATATATATATATATATATATATGTTTATCTTCTTTAGGAAGGATTGTTGGCTTTTTTCATTTCTTTTTGTAAAAAAGCCAACAATCTATTCTAAAGAAGATAAACATATATATATATATATATATATATATATATATATATATATATATATATATATATATATATTTATATATGTATATATATATATATATATATATATAAATTTCAAAGTTTTTTTGGCCAACTTGTATTTTTCAGTTAAGTCTTTAGCAAATGAAAATGTACAAACACATATAAGTAATGTCATTATTTGTTC
Organism: Hydra vulgaris; assembly: GCF_022113875.1. Taxonomy (NCBI): domain Eukaryota; kingdom Metazoa; phylum Cnidaria; class Hydrozoa; order Anthoathecata; family Hydridae; genus Hydra; species Hydra vulgaris. The sequence continues at coordinate 23,454,753 of NC_061169.1, read as the reverse complement.
TAATGAATTTGAGCTGATTTCTTTACTATTGGATCAATGTCATAACATATTTTTTGAAAACATGATATTGTTACAGTGCTCTCCGTCATAAAATCTAGTAAATCCGAGGTAACAGTTTTTGTAGAAAATTGGGCAGTTTTTTCTCAAAAAAAATTTTCAGACTTTAAATTTGTTGCATTGCTATATTTGTTTTTCACAATTCCGAAGGTTCAGTTTTTTCAGAGAGATGAATAACAAGATGATTTGCAAGTTTAACCATAGGAATATTTACTAAAGTTACATCTCCACCTTATATTTCTGGTAAAATATTTTCAGACAACAATTTATAAAAATTTGAATAAAATTTCTTGATATCAACATTAAACATATAAATTATAGGTTTTAAAACTTCTCAAAAGGTGTTAGCATTCTCAACTGAAAAACATATAGGTTTAAAAGAATTACGAATATTTGAAAAAAAAAAAAAAGATAGATAAATAAAAAAGATTAAAATAAGAAAAATAAATAAAATAAAAACATAGAGAATGAAAGTAAGATAAAAAGAAAAGAAAAAATTAAAAAAAATTAAAAAACAAATCAAACAAAATTAACTAAAGAAAAAAGAAACGAGAAAAGAAAAAGGAAAGACAAAAAATCAAAGTTAAAAGAAAAAAAAGCATTTGAAAATGGAAAGGAATTAAAAAGGAATTAAAATAAAATATAAAAATTGCTCCGTTTTTAAAGAAAGAAAAAAGAATATTTTTTTAAATTTATTATTTTTGAGTGACGATATGTGTTTTAGCTTGATATGATTTATTTATTTTAATTATGTCATTTATTATAAAAACTTTATACTTTTCCTGACTTAATGTTTGTGTGTGTGACACGTTTTTATCAGTGAGTATTATTGAATAATTTTTGTTTTGTTTATTTATTGTTATTTTTTAATGAAGTATTTATTTTACTTTTATTATTTTTTTTATGATTATTGATATTAAGATTATCATATTTATTAAATCATTGTTACTTTTTTTTGCAGTAGTAGTTTTAGTTACATGGTAGGTTGTTACGTTTTGTCAGTACATAACTGTTTGTAACTTTCTCGTCTGTCAATTATATTCAATTGTTGTTTTTAAAATTGACATTGGTTTATTATTATACAATTTTCTTATTATTCTTATAAACTTTAATTTATTATCATTATTGTTATCATTATTATTTGTAATTATCAATCCTATTTCATGGTATTTACTTAAGATTAGTTTTTAACTATTTGTAAATGACCTTAATTGTAAGATAGTTTATCGAAATTATATTTATTGATTATTGATTTATTGGTTGATGGTAAGCACATATCCTTTGTTATAATAGCCACACACTCATTCAAAATAAATTTTAACTTCAAAGGATGTAGTTTTTTTAAAAGAACACTCGTTCATAAAATCATCTGAACTACACTCAGGTTTGTGTTTGCACTTATTGTGTCTTTCAAATCCTTTGATGGTTTTATAAACTTTTTTACAAAGATTACATTGAAAATTTAATGTTTCATTTGGAATTTCAAAAACGGAGGCATCAAATTCTTTATTAAAATCAATATCTTCGTTTAAAAAACCATCATCAAACAATATAGACATTTCATTTAAACTTGAATATAATAAAATTTCTCCACCGTTTTGTGTCATATTATTTGTATTTGTGCAGGATGAGCGGGCCGCATTTCAACTTAAAAATCAAATTTTAAAGGCTGCGGTCCGTGTTTTCAGACTATCTATTTCTTGTGACTAAAATAAAAATAATCCTTGAAAAAGTTTGAAAAAATTTATAAAAAAATTGATATTTATTTAAACGTAATTACGTTAATAAAATGCATATTTATATAAATGTAATTAGGTAAAATATTCTTTGATAATTTAAATAAATCAAATTTTTTTTTGACATTATAATTAATTTTTTACTTTATTTAATAAAGTGTTATAGTTTATGTACTTTATATATTTACATAGTAATTTATGTATTTAATAATTTTGTATTTTTATTATACATTTTTATTACATATTTAATTATGTATTTTATAATTGCATAGTTTATGTATTTAATATTTTTACGTAACAACTTATAAATTTAATAATTAACAAAGCATTTCACATAGAATAGTATTTTCAAAAAATGTTATATAAATATATTTTCCTTTTCAAATTTTAGTTTTTTGAGCTTCAAATTTTTTTTTTTTGTTTTTTTGTTTTTTTGTAAGATTTTCTTTTTGTTAGATAATTTTTCTTACAATTTTTTTTTTTCATTTACAGCACATTCAGTTGTCAAAACATAGCGTAAAAACAAAATATTTTATGGATCTCATATTACGCCGGCAAACTTGAGTCTTTATCGGACAAATTGTCATATAGAAAAAATTTCGTTATTTTGAGCCCTGACATAAACTACATATAACAGTGAAAGCAATCAGTAAATATTTATTTACTATTGATTTTTATCTTTAGAAATAACATAAATTTATATACAATGTCAAGCAAGAAAGGTTTTGTCACTGTAGAGAATTCACAAGAATTTTCACTTGAAGAAAATTGCAGAATACCACTCAAAAGCCAAGTAGTTAGGCGATACCCATTTCATGAGGCTGAAATTAAAGGACAAAAAGAAAGAATAGCCAACATATCCAAAAAGTTCAAAGTTTTTGGAAGAATAAATTAAATTTTCCTCATGTATTCGATCAAGTAATACAAACAAAACTTTCATGTGTGTTAAAAACTTACGATGATTTTTTAAGCGAGGAAAATATGACACATTACACGAACTGTTTGATAACACAAAAGTTAACGGAGCATGGTTTTCATCTGAAGATACACAATTTTAATATCTACAAGTAGAAAGTCGAGGAAAAGTTGGTTAAGCCACCTCTAACAAAGCAAGCAAGGAAACAATTCAAACGATTAAAACAAATTACCTTATAAATCATCTATATCAGTTTTATATAATCTCTCATCTAATGATAATGATAAGAGTACGGATAAGCCTAAAGCTATAGAAAAAGAGTATGAAAACGATGATGATGATGATTATGGATATATTTGCACACCAAAAAGGAAATAAAAAAAGTTAAAGTTGCCATGAACTTGGTGACACCAATAACAGTACCAAAAAGAAAAGCTGCCAAAATTTGCAAGTAATTGACACTCAAAGGTGTTAACATTTCAACATTTAGTTAAGCTGTAGTTTATATGTCATTATTTAAGAACTGAAATATGAGATGATTAAAAACTTAAAAACTGAATAGTGGTCTTTACATTCCCCAAACATCGAGCATCTTTTTGCTTTATTTAAGTATATATATATATATATATATATATATATATATATATATATATATATATATATATATATATATATATATATATATATATATATACACATATATATATATATATATATATATATATATATATATATATATATATATATATATATATATATATATATATACATAAATATAGAAAAAACAACTTAAAATGGTAACCTTTATTTAGCAGATTATCTCCTTTGGGAGATAATCTGCTAAATAAAAGAGGCAAAGTAGTTTCGAAATGTAGGGTAATTCGGGGCAATATGCGACAACGGGAAAGATGAGACAACTATCTTTTATCCTTTCTCTAGATAGTAATCATCATAGTCCTTCATTAATATTAAGCATATAGTTTATGGTTGTACTTGCTAAGCTTAATACACAAACTTAGTAAAGCCATTATTTTTTTCAACGCGTTTCTTAGTGAAGACATATTCAATGCAATTCATATTCTTGATATATATTTAGACGTACTAGTGTCGTGCTGCTAATTTTTTAAAAAAAGGTTTCTTTATTATTCATACCCCAAAAAGAAAAGAAAACTTAATTTGATTTGTAAGGTAAGAAATTTATGTTTTTAACATATGGT
>NC_061169.1:23443327-23445827 GCF_022113875.1 Hydra vulgaris | reverse complement strand
AATTACCCCAATTTTAAAAGAGGGAGATCAAACAAATATCAGTAATTATCGTCCTATCTCCGTCCTCTGCACATTCTCAAAAATACTAGAACGCATTATGTATAATAGATTATACAATTATCTCCTTTCTAATAATTTGTTATACGCCAACCAGTTTGGTTTTAAAAAAAATAATTCGACGGAACATGCAATTATCCAACTTGTACGTGAAATTTCAAATTCTTTTGAAAAATCTAAATTTACATTAGGTGTTTTTATCGACCTATCGAAGGCGTTCGATACTGTAGATCATGAAATTTTGATACAAAAACTGAAATACTATGGAATAAATTACAAAGTTATAAAATGGTTCCGAAGTTATTTATCTAACCGTAAACAATTTGTTTTTAGTAATAGTTGTTATCCAAATGAGTTCCTAAATGTTTCATGTGGCGTTCCCCAAGGTTCCATTTTAGGACCACTGTTGTTCTTGATTTATATAAACGATCTAAATAAAGCCTCAAATTTAATGAGTATAATGTTTGCTGATGACACCAACTTATTTCTTTCCGATAATGATATTTACAAACTCTTTTCTAGTATGAACGATGAACTTAAAAACATATCAAAATGGTTTATATGCAATAAGCTAACTCTTAACAGTAACAAAACAAAATGGATTCTCTTCCATCCAATCGCAAAAAAACCTTATTTACCCCAAAATTTACCAGAAATCTTTATTGATAATACTGTGATAAAAAGACACTATGTCACAAGGTTTTTGGGTGTTTTTCTTGATGAAAACATCACATGGAAAGCGCATATTGACTATATTAGCACAAAAATTTCTAAAAGCATTGGAATTTTATATAAATCGAGAACATATCTATGTAAAAAAGATTTAACCCAACTATACTACACATTTATTCATACCTATTTAAATTATGCAAATATTGCTTGGGGAAGCACAGAAAAAAGCAAATTAAAATGTCTTTACCGCCGTCAGAAGCATGCGATCCGTTTAATTAATTTTGCGGATCGATACACTCATTCCAGACCTTTTTTTATTGAAATGAATATTCTTAATATTTACGAACTTAATGTGTTTAATGTTTTATGCTTTATGTATTTGTGGAAAAATGACTTATCCCTACCTATCTTTAAAGTTCTCTTTTGTGAAAAACCAATAAATAAATATACTCTTAGAAATAATAAATTTTTGCATAAACCTTTTTGTCGAACAAAGTTTAACCAGTATGGTATTGCTTATCGTGCGCCATATCTTTGGAATAAAGTTGTTTTGCCAAACTTTAATATATTTTACACTTTTCCAATTTTTAAACATAAACTCAAAAATTTAATTTTATTTTCCGATGACATAATAAGGTTCTTCTAATTGTAATTATGTAGCTTTATTTAGAACTTTTTAATTGTAAAATACGTTTTATGTTAATTGTAAAATACATTATATGTAACGACTCTTTTTGTTTTACTTTTCTTTTTGTTTTACTTTTTATATGTAACGACTCTTTTTGTTTTACTTTTTATCTTTTTGTTTTACTATTTACTTTTACTGTTTATTTTATAAATAGATTATATACATTGTAAATAATTATGCTAAATGCTTGTAAAAGGTTCTGATGATAAGATCAGTACGATCTTCTTTCAGAAACCTTGTTTGTATTTGTTAAAGTTTTGTATTACGACAAATGTAAACTAAAAATGTAAAAAAAAAAAAAAAAAAAAAAGAAAAAAAAAAAAAAAAAAAATATATATATATTTAAATTTTATATATATAAATATATTTTTATATATATATATATTTAAATTTTTTTTGAGTTAATTTCATTTCTATATTTTTTATACTGAAATCTATAATCTATTTAAATATTATTTTTATTAAAAGACTCTTAGTCCTAAAAACAGGTTTGGGAAATATCAAATTTTGGGAAATAACAAAGCGTTTCAAAAATACGTTAAGTCAAACTGGGTTAAAGCATCAAAACATGCTAAGTCAGAAGCCGATCAGATGAGCGATAAGTGACATTTTGTTTTTTTAACACCCACCCGCCACCCCGTTAATAAGTTTTTATTTTCTATTAACAAAAATAGCGGTGAAGGTGTATTTTATTCAACTGCGGTTGAAGCAATGATTTATTATAGCCGTCGTTTAATTGATTCTATTAAACTACGTTTATTTCTTTTTTAAAGAAAAAGACCCAGAAGATGAGGAAAATACTATATGCAATTGTCTTGGAGAAGATGCTCCTTGTAATCATGTTTAACTTATTTTTTGGACACATATTCTTTGGTCAAAACTTTTAACAAAAAAACCATAATCTTTTGTTTGTTCTCATTACTTATACTATTACTTTTTTCAATAATTCATGCAAATCGAAGCTTTTTCATTCAAATTAATTTAAAACTTTTTTTAACAAATCTTGTATGAATTCAAGGATGCTTATATTTATATATACATGTACATTTTTTCGTAAACAAACTTTTTTCAAAATAATCTAAG
>NC_061169.1:23433327-23440827 GCF_022113875.1 Hydra vulgaris | reverse complement strand
CTGCAACTACAAATTGTTCGAATTTTATGACACTTGCTTCAGGACAGTCACCTCATTCTAATGATGTTTTAACGGATTTATATGAAGAAAATAGTTTACCATTAGCAAATGTATCATTTTTTTCGCCAGTATCTGATCATTCGTATTGCTCTCTACAATCAAGTAAAGTTTGCAAAGTATGTGTTGACAAGAGCAATTTAATCGAATCACTCATCAGTAAAGTGAACACGTTAACATTAACTTGCCAAAAATTAAAGCGTCAAAAGTTATTTCATAGTGTTAAAAGTTCAGTATTTACATGGAAAAAAATTAAATGATTCTAAAATGAACTTTACACTGGTTTATCAACAATCAAATTATTTGAGAATTTGTTTCTACTAATTAAACCATATTTACCAAATTTAGTTTATTGGTCTGGTCCAAAAAAGTTTACCAATTCTAAAAACCAAAAAAAATATGCTTCAATGAAAAAATTTAAAAAACTATCACAAAGAGATGAGTTTTTACTTGTTTTAATGCGATTAAGATTAGGTCTTCTAAATCAAGACTTAGCTGATCGTTTTGGCATATCCCCAGCATTGTGTTCTCCTACATTAACAACTTGGATTAAAATGTTAAGTCAAGTTTTAGGACAAGCATTGGTTGTATGGCTTCCACGTGAATCAATTCGTAACAATCTGCCACCTGTTTTTGTGAAAGCCACCTGTCACCTGTTTTTGTGAAAGGTTATCAAAAATGTAGAGTGATTCTTGATTGTGCAGAAGTGTTTATAGAGCGTTCAAAGTCCCTTGATAAACAATCAAGCACCTGGTCAGAATATAAGCATCATAATACATTTAAATTTTTAATAGGTGTTAGTCCAACTGGATATACTACATTTCTTTCTTCGTGTTATGGTGGAAGAACAAGTGATAGGTTTATTACAAGAGATAGTGGTATATATAATCTACTAGAGAGAGATGATGAAGTTATGGCTGATCGAGGTTTTCAAATTTAGGAAGATTTAATTTTAAATTTCTGTACTTTAGTTGTTCCACCTGGTGCCCGCTTGAAAAGTCAATTGACCACCAAAGAAGTTCAAAAAACTAAACATGTTGCAAATCTAAGAATACATGTAGAGCGAGCTATTAACCGAATTAAAACATACAGAATTCTAAATGGAAGTATGTCAATTAGCATGCTGCAACATGCAGATGATTTTACTAACATGTGGTGCACTTTGTAATTTAAAACAACAACTGATAGCAGACCCTAAACCAATAATAAGTACTCATTAAGTAAATTTCTTGTTGAGTCTTTTTTTTTTTTTTTTTTTTTTTTATGCAAAAAGGTTTTTTGTTTTTGTTTTATTAATACTTGTACATGTATTGTATCTATTAATGTACCTTTGGGTGCATAAAGTATTTTATGATTTTAAATATTTTTACTATAAAACTATTTTTATAAAACTATTTTTATAGAATCATAAAAGATTCTATTTTTTTAAAACTTTTTCGGTATGTAACTTGTAGTTTTCCTATATTTTTAAAGGCAATTAAGGAGCTAAAATAATATTTTAAAAAGGAGGAAACAAAGGAACTCAAATATAATAGAGGTTGATTGGTTAATAGGAGGTAGAATAATTTACATATAAATCTCTATCGCTGTATTTAGTAGATACAAAACAAATCTAGTACCTTTTTTTAAAGTTGAAGGATCTTCAAATTTAAAATCAGCTACAGGCAGCATAAATTATAGCAACGACACTGATTTTCGCAATAAGGAAATTATTATTTTGGCTTAGACAGTAATGACTTTTTTTTAGGGGTTAATATAGCATATTGCCGATTAAAAAAAATTTGATTTTTTATATTTTCTGACTAGGTCAAACCATGTCCATATTTGCCAACTAAAAATCAAGACTGGGGTGGGGAGAGATGTTTCACCTCAGCGGAGGCAGAGCGTTTTTAAAAGTGGGGCAGGGGAGGGGGAAGCATTCCAATTTCGCCCCTCCCTTCTCCGAATGTTTTAGGAGCAACCGTGGTGCAGTAGTCAGTTCGCTTACTTTAGAGGTTAGAAATAAAGTTAATCTTAAATAACCTTTGTTTCTGTTAATTTAAAAAAGTTCAGGGGGCTAATAACAAGGTTCCTTGACTAAATTTTGAGTTTCATTTCACGAATATTATTGTCATTGTATGACATCAGGGGTAAAAATAATCTGAAAAATATCTTTAAAGTTACGGAGGGGGCAAAAGCTACTTAAATGAATAGTGAGGTTGCGCATGGCCCCTATCGCCGGTCCTGACTTCAACTGTTACTACTACTTTGGGTGTTGAGGGGCAGATGCCTTCACTTACAAAATTCGTTATTTTTTTCAAAATTTGTTATTTCTTTTCAAAAATTGTTAATTTTTGAAACAAAACGTAAAATCTCAAAAAGTAAAAATACGAACCTACAATAGCAGTATTTTACTTATTACCTTTTGACCGTATAAATTTTATGAAAGTATAAAAAAATCGAGTCCCCACAGGAGCAGTGGCGGATGAAGACTTCTTGAGGCCTGGGGCTATATTTATTTTTGGAGGTCTTTTTTATGGGCCAGAGCCTAACAATGACTAGAAAAAAAAAAGGTCCTCTAAAATTTTTTGGGGCGTCTAAATTTACGGGGCCAGGGGATATAGCCCCCCCCCTCCTTGATTCGGCACTGAACAGGAGGGGTAAGAATAGAAACATCATGTTACCTTGATAAAAATAAACTTGATAAAAATAAATTACAAAATCAAAGCAAAATCTTCTTAATAAAATTTAATAAATTATAAGAACATAAACTATATGTAATGATGGTAAAAGTTAACTTGTATATATTATGGTTGTATAAATAGCACATATAGGTTAAACAAATGGGGGAAAAAATTTTGTAAAGATTTATATTTAAATTGTGTCCCCCAACATTACAACATAAATTTATCCTCAAACAATATAATGTCGCAGTATTACATATTTTATCCTAACATTACAAAATCAATTTCATTAAGAAAAATAATAATATATTATCTACAATCATAATAAAATTAGAGGAAGATAATAATTAGTGGCATTAGAGCAAAAAACTAAGTTTTTAAAAATATGCTAAAAACCTAAATATAAAGAATTTTTGAAAAGATTTAAATTAGGTGCTAAAAATAGATTTTAAATAGTAATCTTTATAATAATTAATAAATTTTTCCTTTAACAAACTCCACAAAGATACATCAAAATCAATTTTATCTACAACTATGCCATGTGGGGTCCATACAACAAAGTATGTAACACTACACTTTGTAACAGCCATTTGCATCATACATTGGGTGTAATAAGTATGGTTAGTTTTGAGTTTTATATCAACACCCTTTTTTATTAAATATGGTAAATTTAATTCTGTTGGTGCAGTAAAATTAATCTTGTAAGGACATTTCACCTCAATACATGCATTAGGACAGCAATCACATGACATTATTTGGTCTGGACTTGCTTCAATGTAAGGATGTTCATAATCAAGGTATAGTCCACATTCATTTAAATCAAGATTTTAATGATGTCCTTTCATTTTTACATAAAACGCATTCACAGCTTCAACTTCCATCGTACGCCCATATTTTAAGGCTGGAATATTAGGGTTAGTAAATGCCAGCCCTGATATTTTTTGGTTAAGTGACCAAAACTTATGGTAGTCAAGAACAACTTTTTTAATTTTATCCATACTTGTTGCTACCTCGTGAGCTTTAGAGGCAGTTATAACACTTTTTCGATAGTGATACCAATTTTCATTTTTATTTTGCCCTCGTGTTACTAATTCTATTTGTTTTATTTTTTCGGCTGACATGTTTACTTCTAAACCTGTAAAAAACTCAACACAACACGAAGAGGTAGAAATTAAACTGTCAATGCTTGGCAAATCAACTGGTGGCATATCAACTGTTGTAAAAACTTCACGAATAAAGTCTATTTTTGGTTTTGGAACAGCAGTAAACAAAATGCTTGTTGGCACAATTTTCTCAAGAGCAGAAGCTACATCATTGATTTTTAATAATTACTGTATTATTCGATAGAGGATTATATTTTTCTTTTTGTGTATCTACTAACTTTCTCTTTTTTTTACCTCTTTTGCCAAAATCTTCACGACTAAAGTCAAGGTCTTTGATTTTAGAAAGCGCTACTTCTTTTTTAGATGGAAGCCATTCATTTGACGTGCTTGTACATGCAGGGTTAGTTAATCCATTTCTTACAGCAGCTTCTATTCTATACATTGCTGTAGCAACATGGTTACAAGTTTGACCCATGCCAGCCATGCATGTACAATGACAGGCTTTAATTCTAGCACTTTTTTCTAATACTAGCCACAGTTTATGATATGTATCATTGATAGACTGTGATCTCCAACATTCTGATTTAAATATACGGTAATTACTACCTGTTAAATTATGATACATAAGAGGCTGAAGCCAGGAAGATTTATAGTAGCTGTATGCTTTTGAGTCTTTATAGTCACTTAAGTCATTACTTCCGAGTTCTTAGGGATTAAACATTAAATAGTTCAATATATCTGGATATAATAACATTGGCTAGAATGGCATACCCTCCTATTCGTCCACCCAGCCATCAAGAATTTTGAACGGATCAGGTATCTGCATATCTTCTTATTCCAGTTTCAAATTATATATTTTTTTTAAATCTGCCCCAACTTCTACTGCTGTTTCTATTGGTAGAACATTGTTTTCTATTGCAGTAGGCACTTCAACATCTGAGCGCGTAATATCGATAATCGATAAAACACGGCTAAAGAAAAAAGATCTGAGGTTTTATGCCGACAAAAAAGTATGAGGTGCATGTTCTTCCATCGTGCATCCGATCACTTAAAATACAATAACTTTTTTTTTTGTTTATTGCAAAAAGTAGAATCACAGCTTATCAACAGTACCAAAAATATTTTTTTAAGATTTTTATTTTCAGAGATAATTTGATTCAAAAATTAAGGTCATTTTATAACCCAAATATTTTTGAAGGTATTTAGTGTTTTTTTAATTTAATAAAAAAATCAATTATAGCATCATGTTACCCTGATAGTGTGCATGTTTTTGAATGGTAAGCATTGATCACACAAAAAATATGCCTCCACCAAAATGTTAGGTTAAAAATTTTTTTTTTTTAGCAATTGTCAACTTTCAAGACTTAACTCGGCAATTTTCAAGACGAAAATTTAGTTTTTAAAATCAGTTTATTGTTTTGGAAACCCTTTTTGTATTACCATTAAATAAATTTAAAACAAAAAAAATACTGTCACATATTTATTATATCAAATGTAGGTTGTTTCCTATGCATTAAAATTTCATTTACTATAGTTTTTATTCGTATTAAATTCTATGTTTTAAATAATAACGGTCTTGTTTATTGTTACTTTTGTAAAAGAACGTAACGTTTATGCGATTCTTAAAAACGTTAAACCGCTAAAAACCTCAAAAGTCATACAAAAAAATTCCTAAACTTTGTGGTTTAAAAGTTGAATAAGTTTTTTACTAATAACAAACAATTGAAATCACAACAATTAAAGTCTTGCTTTAATTGTTGTGATTTCATTTTTGAAATTTGGAATAATAATGAGTTTAAAAGTATAAAACCTATTATTAAACCAATTTGTATTGCTTTAATGGTTAACAACTCAAAATATTCGGAAATAGAAAAACTATCAAGTGGATAACTAATAAGTTATCGAAAGAATAAAAAGATTAACTGTTCAAAAAAGCATAACTTTATTATGTTTTTGCATTGCTCATCCTGTTTGTATTTATTATATGGTGCATTTCTGGTTACTTTGGCGTGTATTTCTGTGTGTTTTTTATATTGTTGTCTAATTCAATGTTTGCTTTATACTGTCGTGTATTTGTGAGCATTGTTTATATTGGCGTGCTCTTTTGTGTATTTTATACATTATTTTTGATGGTGTTTTGCTAATTATATTTTCATTTGTTGATTATATTTTAAGTGATTTCATAATTTTTGTCTCATCCTTATATTTAAATATATATCTTTTTGTTTTATTTTTTATTTTTTATTTTATCATCCTTTTGATAATATTGAAGTGATAATGAGTGAATGAGATAACACAACGTTTACATAGGTAAACGTTGTGTTATCTCATTCACTCATTATTTATCATGTCATCTCATACACTCTTTCCCATTTTTTCTGTAATTAATCTTACTTTTTTAAACTTTATCACAAGGCCGGTGACACCAAAAGGAGAAGGAAAGGGACACGAGGCATGTGCTGTCTTACTCTTTTAGTTAAAAAGACCTCTTTTTTGAGAAACTTCTAAATATAGATGACCTTTTTTAGAAATGGTAATTGTGCGCACTACTTCCAAAACCGCGTTGTCAGCCCTCGCATTGTTATCGCTCTTCTTTTTATTGATTTTATTGTACTTTTTAGTTTACCATTTTTTTAATGTATAACTCCTTTGACTAGTTTTTAACAATGAGTGTCGCAAAACCTTTTTTTTTTTAAAGTATAATTAGTAAGTCAATAAAAAAATATTAGTTTCTGGAAACCAATGATATGTTTTATTTAGACGCAAAACTGACATTAACTATTTTTTAAGGAGTTTAGTACATGTTTTTATGTTTAGTACACGTTTTTTCAACGTAAGAAAAAGCCGTTTTTCGATTAGGCAAATTGATTTATTTAAGTAAACGCTATACAAATTAACATATCTTTAAATCAACCAAGTGTTTGTAGTTTTTTCTTGTAAAATTAAATTTGAAAATATATTTGAGTATTTTTAGTTTAAAGGTGTTTGCCTTCGTTGAAACTTGGTTGTGTTTATATTTCTACTTGAATCAAGTAGATATGATTAATAAAGTTTTGATGGTGTGGTTTACTAGATTTATTTACTTTATTACTAAAATAACTTAATGGTTAAGTAAACTTGATTGCTGTAGAAACTAGACTAAGTTTAATTCTACTTGATTATCAACTGCTTTTAATGTAAAAAAATTAATTTGAATTTGAGAAAAGGGAACAACATTCTTAGAGTTTTTCTTCTTTAACTCTAAAAATAAAAAATGATAACATCAGTGGTTTTGATAGAGGAATTACTATAGTTTAAAAGGCTGAAAGAAACAAATATGATGATTTGTTTCAAGAAAGTGAGTGATCTAATGTATAATGTCATTTTAAGATTTTTAATCTTTACCGATATTCTGGTGGTATTACCAAATAATTGGCAGTATGTAACCTTTAATATTATTAACCCTATTATATACCCTACTTTACTTATAAAATTAATAATTTGTAAAGTAGTTTGTAAAAAAACTTTAATTGTAAATTTGCTACTTGATGAAACAAGTTGCTAGATGAAATTCAAACATTCTCTATAATTGTGTTCTGTAGGTCTATAATAAATAAAGATGATATTGATTGTGATGACCAAAAGATTTGTTTTAAAACACATCAATCTTTATCACCTTTAAATAAAAAGAATAAATA